>CM077803.1:6517922-7103267 GCA_039737535.1 Lagodon rhomboides | reverse complement strand
ACAGTAGGAGCCATTCAAAAGTTCCCCTTCCAGCCGAAAGCCAGCTGACTCCCAGCCGACTCCCAGCCAACTGCCAGCCAACTCCCAGCCGCTGGAGTGACCCCCTCCTTCTCCAGGGCGTGACTATTTTTACTGTTAACTCCACCCATTCATTGAATTACAGGGTATTGCCAACAGATGGCGCCTCTCTCACAAAATACACAGCCCCATGTGTAGAGGCCACCTCCTCCGCTGACTTTGCCCTCCAAATAGGCTAATACATTTTATTGATCTCAAAATGTTGCGCCGCCAGAATACCATAAACAATAGCCTAATAATAAGTTTTTAAAAAATGTTCGGAGATATCAGAGGGAAGCAGTCAGATTCATCATTAATTTCCGCTTCTTTTCCCATATCACAACCCAGATTGTTGCGTTTTTCCATCTCCATTATAGGCCTAATTTTTATTATTATTCCTTTTTTAATGTGGACAAAGTGATGCGTTTACAATCGGGAGTTTGTTCCATTGTCATTACCAACATACGATATAATTATAGAAATGTAGTCTACTAAATCCTACACCAGGGGTCGGCGATAAAGTTTGGCTGCGGTCCAGATATTTTCCAAGCCATTAGCCTACATGACGGGCCACAACCCGCGGGGGCGTCTGCTTTTGAAATTACAAAGCAGACGCACAGGGCTATAACGAGACATCCACCCGACTACGCCTCTCGAGGTAGTAGCCTATCAGGGACGCATTATTGGCGAACCGAACCAGTGTGAACGGATCAGCCAGCTTCACGTATCGAGGGCGTGTCAGTCTGACAATCTGATAACTACACAGGTCCTTCACTCAACTTAATACAGAGAAATGTCCCACAAAGCAACGTTACAGGACCAAACAACAGTAACTAGTATCTGTAGCTGTCTTTGGCAACTTATATGAGGAAAAAAAATACCGCAGATATACGCGGGGAAGCGTCTGTCCTCCTGTCTGACCGACACATTCATGCCAGGAAAAACAGCGTCTGTCACCGGCAAATAGCCTAACTTAAACTCACCCAGTGTTTGTGATGAAAATAAATCACCGCGACGGTCAGCCCTCCCGACCGAGACTCCGTGAACTTTCCCCCGAAGACAGCCTCCGTCCCCGCGAGTCAGACAGCGTCCAGTTTATTGATGGTGATTATGTGATTATGTAATTTAGAGCGAAAAACGTAACTTCGTCACTTTCCAGGATGTTTGGTGGGTCAGGATCTCAATCACGACACATCATAACAGCATCCATATGATTATAAACTGTCCGCGGGTTTAGATTGACAGGGGGACACCGGGGAAACACCTTGAAAACACACCGACGTCATCATCATGACGTGTACCGTCACGCCCCTTTAGGAGCCGCAGAGCCGGATTTCTGAGTGAATTCACGTCGGTTCGTCTTTAATGCGGAGCTGCTTCGCTCTGTGTGTTAGGTGACGACAGGCACCATCCCCCACACAACAGACAATACAAATACCCTAGCCAAAGCTCGCCTCAAACAAATTCACACCCCCCACCCTTCACTTCTCAGAGGCAGCACATGAGTGCAGGTCACTTCTGCAGGATTTTTACAATGTCCACAGTATGAACTGTAAATGTAGTTGAAGCTGAAGTAATGAAGTTGCATTGCTTACTGAAGCACCTAAAAGGTTATCATGCACAATATTGCATAGATAATAAAGAATCTGCAAGCTTAGATGTAGGCATATTGTGTACAGCTGGGTACTAAAGCATCAAATTAATCAGGAACTACAGTAGATTTTTCAAAAGATTTTCTGAACACAAATATTCAAATGTAGTCACAATTTTAACTTCACTGAATACCTGCACAAGTGAAGTGCTAGAACTCCAATTCTATCATGTCTCACAATGAATACCCAGTTGAAAAATTAATGCATTTATTGTGTTGTCATGTAAATTAGTCTAACGTCCAAAATAGAAATGCTGCGGATTGAGAGCGCTGTGGCGCGGAGAGACGCTGAAACACGCCACGGCGCACCCGGCCCCTCATTAGAGTGGCAGTGATCAGCTCCGGTACCGCAGCGCAGCCTTTCCGCGATGCCGACGCACCCAGTGGTAATTCGGGTTAACTAGCCGCCGGCCACCAGCCGTCCTGGAGTAGGCTACCGGCTGTTCTGTGATTCTCCAGGAGACACAGATAGCCAGTCTGCCCCTTCATAATAGTGGAGCATTACGCAGCACAGAACTTACAGCAGCGCCATTACGCAGCAGAGGACACTAGCCACCTAAGAAGACATAGCCTGCAATGTTGCTAAATATAATCACTCGAGACTGCTA
Organism: Lagodon rhomboides; assembly: GCA_039737535.1. Classification (NCBI taxonomy): domain Eukaryota; kingdom Metazoa; phylum Chordata; class Actinopteri; order Spariformes; family Sparidae; genus Lagodon; species Lagodon rhomboides. The sequence continues at coordinate 7,100,951 of CM077803.1, read as the reverse complement.
CACGGCATAAACAATGGTAGTGTCTGAGCAACCAAAATTGCAACGTTAACAGCGGGTAAATCCGTGCGGTCAATATGACCGCGTATGGCCGAAATAAGTAAAAATGACCGATATGTTATTTGCCTTTTATGTGATTTATATAAAAAAACATTTTTAATTAAAATTCAGACACTTGTAGGAAAAGTCAGGTACCAGCAGGATTGTATTTTTTTATTAAACAAAGTAAAAATCCTGCAGAAGTGACCTGCACTCATGTGCTGCCTCTGAGAAGTGAAGGGTGGGGGTTGTGAATTTGTTTGAGGCGAGCTTTGTCTCAGGTATTTGTATTGTCTGTTGTGTGGGGGATGGTGCCTGTCGTCACCTAACATACAGAGCTTCAGCATTATCTCCGCAGCGGCGGTTCGGCAATTCTCCGTCGATAGTGGTTCACACAGAGCCAAGCAGCTCCGCATTAAAGACGAACCGACGTGAATTCACTCAGAAATCCGGCTCTGCGGCTCCTAAAGGGGCGTGACGGTACACGTCATGATGATGACGTCGGTGTGTTTTCAAGGTGTTTCCCCGGTGTCCCCCCTGTCAATCTAAACCCGCGGACAGTTTATAATCATATGGATGCTGTTATGATGTGTTGTGATTGAGATCCTGACCCACCAAACATCCTGGAAAGTGACGAAGTTACGTTTTTCGCTCTAAATTACATAATCACATAGCTAATCACCATCAATAAACTGGACGCTGTCTGACTCGCGGGGACGGAGGCTGTCTTCGGGGGAAAGTTCACGGAGTCTCGGTCGGGAGGGCTGACCGTCGCATCTGCACTGTATATCGCCGCAACAATCTGGGTTGTGATATGGGAAAATTAACTGTCTTATTGCTGCTTTGTGCCGTTTCAGGTCGTGTTGTTGAACCACTGTTTTACCCTCCAGCTGCGTGGGTCACGTCACTGAAGTGGAAATGAATGATGAATCTGACTGCTTCGCTCTGATATCTCCGAACATTTTTTTTTTAAATTATTATTATTGTTTATGGTATTCTGGCGGCGCGGCGTTCAGGTGTGTCTTTATAGGGTCTAGTATAGACCCATTGAGAGCAGAGCATTATCACTGCTCCTCCCCATGGACAAAAGAGGCATTGCAGCTGTTTTTCACTGAGGCTGCTTATGGGCGTTTCGAGCCAGAGCCTCACTGGCTACGTCATCGCGGGGGATCAAATTACCCCCGCGGACCTGTGCGGGACCAGTCACGGACCAGCCAAGGACCCATCACGGAAAACAGTGAACTTTTAAGTGGCTCCTACTGTACCAATGAAGATCCCATAAAACCAAGATTTCTTAAATAAACTAAACCCTTTAAGTCTACATTTTACATAAAGAACATAGATCAAGATTAACATCATGCAATTCAGCTGACTCACCAATATTCCGCTCCTTTATGGTTGAAGATGTATGTATACTCATTCCAATCTGCAGTCTTCTCAGTTTTCTCCAAAACTCCTCTGTACTCCACAATGAATGAGCCTTTTTGAATTGGCTCCAGCGCAAACACACCTCTTCCTATCAATAAATAAATAAACAACAGATTATGAGAACGAGTGTGATAAAAAAAATTGAAATTATTAGATGAAATTATGATAAAAAATGACAATCATGAGGAAATAAGGTGAAATTCATCAGATCTGCTAACTCACTCATCAACATAACACAATATTTACTGTTATTCCTCAATCAGAAAAGGCATAACTTGATGAAAACATTGTGAAATTTGATCCTAAAACTGCTTTTGTCATAAGCCAATATTCAAAATCCTGCAAAACTGTATTTTACTGTATGACCTTGTATGTTTCACTCTGTCCTTATAAACCATTACTGGGCCACACTCAAACACACACAAGTCTTTATACTAAAGTACTGGTTCACTCTGTCTCACTGATGTCCTCATATGCCAAAGACTGGTCTCAAACACCATGATCATGCAAACACAAAAATCACACAAGCCATACTGAATCTTAGTCATATACAGAAGCAGTATTTAGCATTGTTTCAGGTCATTGTAAAGCACTTTCTTTGTTTGAATCTGCACTGACACAGTGTACTAACAAACCTCTTTGAGCAAGACTGTGGGAGACACGGCTGCTGTGTGCAAAACCTGACCACAAATGACCAAAAACTCCTAAAACTGACCAAAAACTGTAAAAAAGGAAATTAATAAGATTCAAGCATATTGTGATTTGGGAGCCTTCATGAATTGGCTCCAATGCAAACACACCTCTTCCTATCAATAAATAAATAAACAACAGTTAATGAGAACGAGTGTGATAAAAAAGAATGAAATTATTAGATGAAATTATGATAAAAAATGACAATCATGAGGAAATAAGGTGAAATTCATCAGATCTGCTAACTCACTCATCAACATAACGGCACAGATTCACAATATTTACTGTTTTTCCTCAATCAGAAAAGGCAAAACTTGATGAAATCATTGGGAAATTTGATCCTAAAACTGCTTTTGTCATAAGCCAATATTCAAAATCCTGCAAAACTGTGATGCGACATACTGTATTTTACTGTATGACCTTGTATGTTTCACTCTGTCCTTATAAACCATTACTGGGCCACACTCAAACACACACAAGTCTTTATATTAAAGTATTGGTTCACTCTGTCTCACTGATGTCCTCATATGCCAAAGACTGGTCTCAAACACCATGATCATGCAAACACAAAAATCACACAAGCCATACTGAATCTTAGTCATATACAGAAGCAGTATTTAGCAATGTTTCAGGTCATTGTAAAGCACTTTCTTTGTTTGAATCTGCACTGACACAGTGTACTGACAAACCTCTTTGAGCAAGACTGTGGGAGACACGGCTGCTGTGTGCAAAACCTGACCACAAATGACCAAAAACTCCTAAAACTGACCAAAAACTGTAAAAAAGGAAATTAATAAGATTCAAGCATATTGTGATTTGGGAGCCTTCATGAATTGGCTCCAATGCAAACACACCTCTTCCTATCAATAAATAAATAAACAACAGTTAATGAGAACGAGTGTGATAAAAAAGAATGAAATTATTAGATGAAATTATGATAAAAAATGACAATCATGAGGAAAGAAGGTGAAATTCATCAGATCTGCTAACTCACTCATCAACATAACGGCACAGATTCACAATATTTACTGTTTTTCCTCAATCAGAAAAGGCATAACTTGATGAAATCATTGTGAAATTTGATCCTAAAACTGCTTTTGTCATAAGTCAGTATTCAAAATCCTGCAAAACTGTGATGCGACATACTGTATTTTACTGTATGACCTTGTATGTTTCACTCTGTCCTTATAAACCATTACTGGGCCACACTCAAACACACACAAGTCTTTATACTAAAGTATTGGTTCACTCTGTCTCACTGATGTCCTCATATGCCAAAGACTGGTCTCAAACACCATGATCATGCAAACACAAAAATCACACAAGCCATACTGAATCTTAGTCATATACAGAAGCAGTATTTAGCAATGTTTCAGGTCAGTTGTAAAGCACTTTCTGTGTTTGAATCTGCACTGACACAGTGTACTGACAAACCTCTTTGAGCAAGACTGTGGGAGACACGGCTGCTGTGTGCAAAACCTGACCACAAATGACCAAAAACTCCTAAAACTGACCAAAAACTGTAAAAAAGGAAATTAATAAGATTCAAGCATATTGTGATTTGGGAGCCTTCATGAATTGGCTCCAATGCAAACACACCTCTTCCTATCATGAATAAATAGACAACAGTTCATGAAAACAAGTGTAATGAAAAAAGAAAAAATGAAATTATTAGATGAAATTATGATAAAAAATGACAATCATGAGGAAAGAAGGTGAAATTCATCAGATCTGCTAACTCACTCATCAACATAACGGTACAGATTCACAATATTTACTGTTTTTCCTCAATCAGAAAAGGCATAACTTGATGAAATCATTGTGAAATTTGATCCTAAAACTGCTTTTGTCATAAGTCAATATTCAAAATCCTGCAAAACTGTGATGCGACATACTGTATTTTACTGTATGACCTTGCATGTTTCACTCTGTCCTTATAAACCATTACTGGGCCACACTCAAACACACACAAGTCTTTATACTAAAGAATTGGTTCACTCTGTCTCACTGATGTCCTCATATGCCAAAGACTGGTCTCAAACACCATGATCATGCAAACACAAAAATCACACAAGCCATACTGAATCTTAGTCATATACAGAAGCAGTATTTAGCAATGTTTCAGGTCAGTTTAAAGCACTTTCTGTGTTTGAATCTGCACTGACACAGTGTACTGACAAACCTCTTTGAGCAAGACTGTGGGAGACACGGCTGCTGTGTGCAAAACCTGACCACAAATGACCAAAAACTCCTAAAACTGACCAAAAACTGTAAAAAAGGAAATTAATAAGATTCAAGCATATTGTGATTTGGGAGCCTTCATGAATTGGCTCCAATGCAAACACACCTCTTCCTATCATGAATAAATAGACAACAGTTCATGAAAACAAGTGTAATGAAAAAAGAAAAAATGAAATTATTAGATGAAATTATGATAAAAAATGACAATCATGAGGAAAGAAGGTGAAATTCATCAGATCTGCTAACTCACTCATCAACATAACGGTACAGATTCACAATATTTACTGTTTTTCCTCAATCAGAAAAGGCATAACTTGATGAAATCATTGTGAAATTTGATCCTAAAACTGCTTTTGTCATAAGTCAATATTCAAAATCCTGCAAAACTGTGATGCGACATACTGTATTTTACTGTATGACCTTGCATGTTTCACTCTGTCCTTATAAACCATTACTGGGCCACACTCAAACACACACAAGTCTTTATACTAAAGAATTGGTTCACTCTGTCTCACTGATGTCCTCATATGCCAAAGACTGGTCTCAAACACCATGATCATGCAAACACAAAAATCACACAAGCCATACTGAATCTTAGTCATATACAGAAGCAGTATTTAGCAATGTTTCAGGTCAGTTTAAAGCACTTTCTGTGTTTGAATCTGCACTGACACAGTGTACTGACAAACCTCTTTGAGCAAGACTGTGGGAGACACGGCTGCTGTGTGCAAAACCTGACCACAAATGACCAAAAACTCCTAAAACTGACCAAAAACTGTAAAAAAGGAAATTAATAAGATTCAAGCATATTGTGATTTGGGAGCCTTCATGAATTGGCTCCAATGCAAACACACCTCTTCCTATCATGAATAAATAGACAACAGTTCATGAAAACAAGTGTAATGAAAAAAGAAAAAATGAAATTATTAGATGAAATTATGATAAAAAATGACAATCATGAGGAAAGAAGGTGAAATTCATCAGATCTGCTAACTCACTCATCAACATAACGGTACAGATTCACAATATTTACTGTTTTTCCTCAATCAGAAAAGGCATAACTTGATGAAATCATTGTGAAATTTGATCCTAAAACTGCTTTTGTCATAAGTCAATATTCAAAATCCTGCAAAACTGTGATGCGACATACTGTATTTTACTGTATGACCTTGCATGTTTCACTCTGTCCTTATAAACCATTACTGGGCCACACTCAAACACACACAAGTCTTTATACTAAAGAATTGGTTCACTCTGTCTCACTGATGTCCTCATATGCCAAAGACTGGTCTCAAACACCATGATCATGCAAACACAAAAATCACACAAGCCATACTGAATCTTAGTCATATACAGAAGCAGTATTTAGCAATGTTTCAGGTCAGTTTAAAGCACTTTCTGTGTTTGAATCTGCACTGACACAGTGTACTGACAAACCTCTTTGAGCAAGACTGTGGGAGACACGGCTGCTGTGTGCAAAACCTGACCACAAATGACCAAAAACTCCTAAAACTGACCAAAAACTGTAAAAAAGGAAATTAATAAGATTCAAGCATATTGTGATTTGGGAGCCTTCATGAATTGGCTCCAATGCAAACACACCTCTTCCTATCATGAATAAATAGACAACAGTTCATGAAAACAAGTGTAATGAAAAAAGAAAAAATGAAATTATTAGATGAAATTATGATAAAAAATGACAATCATGAGGAAAGAAGGTGAAATTCATCAGATCTGCTAACTCACTCATCAACATAACGGTACAGATTCACAATATTTACTGTTTTTCCTCAATCAGAAAAGGCATAACTTGATGAAATCATTGTGAAATTTGATCCTAAAACTGCTTTTGTCATAAGTCAATATTCAAAATCCTGCAAAACTGTGATGCGACATACTGTATTTTACTGTATGACCTTGCATGTTTCACTCTGTCCTTATAAACCATTACTGGGCCACACTCAAACACACACAAGTCTTTATACTAAAGAATTGGTTCACTCTGTCTCACTGATGTCCTCATATGCCAAAGACTGGTCTCAAACACCATGATCATGCAAACACAAAAATCACACAAGCCATACTGAATCTTAGTCATATACAGAAGCAGTATTTAGCATTGTTTCAGGTCATTGTAAAGCACTTTCTGTGTTTGAATCTGCACTGACACAGTGTATTAACAAACCTCTTTGAGCAAGACTGTGGGAGACACGGCTGCTGTGTGCAAAACCTGACCACAAACGACCAAAAATTCCTAAAACTGACTAAAAACTGTAAAAAAGGAAATTAATAAGATTCAAGCATATTGTGATTTGGGAGCCTTTACGAATTGGCTTAGGGGCTTTGAGACACAAGACATCAAAAATCATCGTAACTCAAATCAAGCACTTACAGTACGCTGGTACACACAGGGTTTAAAGCAAAAACGTACCTTTGATGGGGCTGATGTATCTCCCGACACACAATGCTTTGTCCTCCTTCAGTCTTATGTGATGCACTGCATCAGAAAAGGGGTCTAGTCTGCCTCGCCTCACTGCAAAATATCATGTCAAGTCAGTATTTACAAATATACACCATTATCAGAACTCAAATTAGCTGTGGCCTAAAAAGGTATTATGCTCAAAACGGACACAGCTTAAGCTAGACGATGCTGAAGTTTGTTTCCAGCTTCCATCAGGCAGTTAAGCGAAAAGCAATGTTTAGATTTGCTTCAATCTTAGACCAGAGGGATATTCCAGACAGGAGGTTCAACAAACTCTGAGTCTAACCCTGTACTATGGGAGTATCGGATCCAGAGCAGCTGACCTGAAATAGTTCAATCAACTCTGAGTATGTTAAGCACCCACAAAAAAGCACTCACCTGTGGAGCTCAGATAGTGATTCACCATGGCAATGAGTAAATAAAATAAAAAAAAAAACAACCTCTGTTTTAATTCAGTAGACATATATTAATGCATGTTTACACTGACTGTGCACATTTAAGTTTTGGTGGAATGTGAATGTTTGGGGCCACAGATACATTACATTTAAATAAATCTGTTCATCTTTAATGTAACACACACAGGAGCAACTGTAGGTGAAGCTTTTAAAATCAGACGTGTTGTAATATAACAATCTGATCCAGTGAGGGGATTTATACTTGAACAGAAATTAAAATACAGTAAATTTTAAATGTTAGAAATGCATTTTCTGTATTTCAGATACTTCAACAAATGTAGTGAATGTGAACAGTGAAATGCTGTTAAAACACATTCAGACTGTGTAGTCTGAAAGAGATTTTTAAATAGACTATATAACCTAAAGTCTGAAGGTGTTTAAACTGACTGTATTAGTTACATTAGCTGAAATAAAATGAAATAAATAAATAAAAAACAGATTATTATATATATATATATATATATACATATACATATATATATATATATATATATATATATATATATATATATATATATACATATATATATATATATATATACATATATATATATATATATATATATATATATAACATAATTCTTTGAAAATTGGCTATTATTATTATTATTATTATTATTATTATTATTATTATTATTATAAGTATATTATGTATATAATGCCTTTCAAAGTGCTAATCATCAAACACATTACTGGATCAGATTGTGAGATTACAAACATGTCTCCTGTCTTTGATCTATATATTTTTTAAATCTCAATCTTTACGTTTCATCTTCAGTTGCTCCGGTATTTCAGATTAAAGCTGAGCAAATATATTTAAAATGTAATATAACGTTAGCTATGACTTCATACAGTCCCATTCCACCACTTTATCATCGAAGTCTGGTAAACGATGAATTAATCGACAACACTACACAATGAAACTCTATTGTGTTAACTTATTGACACTTAACGTTATGCTCTGACTCAATCTGTTGTTTTAGCAATAGGGGGACTTTTAGCGATAAATACAGAACGCAGTGTTCATCAATGCACTAATCAAAAAGAATATGGTGACGTTATACATTAACCGAAAAAGCCAGGCCTGGTCTTAAATCGGTACAAAGCTCGTGTAAATGCCCAAACTACAGCTAAAACGATAACTACAACCATAACTTCATATTAAACTTCATGAACAACACAACCTAACTTTACCCCTAAAATGAAAGCGGAGCCTCCGCAGCTTCGATCGTTACCGAGCAAAGCGTCCGAAAGCCAGCAGCCGAACCGCATCAAAAAGCTAGTTGCTTCGTCGAATGATGGTTGAAACCCTGACAGAGTAACTGTGATGACAGAATTAGCTTACCAGCTAGCTGCAGTGCTAAAGCCGTTTACACGACCTCCGGTCCGGCTGTCACAGACATGATGCAAACAACGGGAGACACGTTCTCGCATGACACAAAAAGGACACTGCATTTAATTAAAAAAAATAAAATAAAATACAAATTGTCCCTCTCCTGCAAACCTAGCTTCACAGCGGAGTATGTTCAGGCCAGGGGAGGGAACTACTGGAAGTTGAAGGTTGCGTCCAAGATCGTCTTGTTGATTGTCAAAAAATCCGCGTTCACACAGAGACACATGCAGAGGCTGCAAGGGCCCTAAATATTGTTCTAAGCAGGACAATCCCTGAAATCGACATATCACCGTCAGTCTTTTCATCGCTAAACAAAATGGATTTGACTCTTTCAGAAGCTAACGTTAACACTGTTTAGCTAGCTGCTGGAGGATCCAGTGAAAGCTGAAACACATTTTATGGAATTAAAAAAAAAACAAAATAAACATGTGTAAGTATGTCGTTATCATTATTATTATTCTGTTAGCAAAACCAGCATAAACTTTAATTCATGCTGGCAATATCATAAGAGATGAGAAAGTCTTACTTTTCGAGATTCATCCCACTTGCTGGTCCCGACTGGTCCACAATGCAATTCCGCGGAAGTTCCCGCCTCCCGCCGTGACGTGTGTGTAAAATTGGCGGGTCATTGTGTATATTTTCCCGGAAATGTGTATAACTTGCAATGTCTCTTGCGGCCTGTGGTGTCGCTGTTGGACACACACGTATTACACACATCTTGGTCTCACAAACCCATCCTGTCATGTGAGACCAATATGTGTGAACGTCAGAGAGGCAGGGGGTGGACCTTAACAATAAAACAACTATATTAACTGATAACTATAGAAGCTATGTAATCACACATATATTTATAATGACCTACACAATTATTTTTCAATAATTATAACATTATAAAGTTTTATGTTTACGAGACCATCAAAATTGGTTCCGTAACCCGATTGGTCTCGTAATGCTGGTGAGTAAACCTGAAAATTGGTTTTGTAAACCATGTATGCCAACACACACACACACACACACACACACACACACACACACACACACACACACACACACACACACACACACACAGAAAGAGACGGAGGACATCAGTCTACAATGTGAACGTCGTTGTGTGAAAGCATCGTAGATCAGTCGGCTTTACAGATATGTGTTCATTCCCTCCGATTTGAGGAGAAAGTTGGTCAGCTGCAGCCTTTCCCAGGATGCACCACGGGGAGGGCCACGTGCTACAGGTCGCTTGTCTCGCGCAGACACATGAACCTGCCACATACGGCGAGTGTTTGGACTGTGGGAGGAAACGGCAGCACCGCAGGAAACCCAAACTACAGCCTGCGCTCCCGCTCCATCCACAGGCTCACCACAGGCATCATGGGACTCGTCCTACGTCAGGCTTTTTATGGACAATCCCACGAGCCCCAAACTCTAAGTGTGTGTGTGTGTTCAGACTTGCTGGAGGAGGCGGCAAAAAATAGCAGAACACCTCCAGATATAGCAAACTAATTATGAGCTGGAGCTGAACGAGGCCGCTGGCACCGTCGATCGCTTCCTCTCCGGCTCTCCGTCACAAACAGGCTTGTGATTATAAAACAAACTGAATATATAAAAAACACATCTGAACCGACAGAGAGACTCACACTACTGCCCTCCTTTTAAAGCGCCTTTTCATTTCCTCTGCCCGGACATAAACTCTGATGGATAAACTCAATTAGACCGGGCGCATGATTGGAGAGAAGAAGCGAGGGCAGTCAGGAATAGACAAGGCGTCCCCTCAGGGTGCTGCTGAAGTAGGCTTTATCTCAGAGGAAGGCGGAGAGGCGGAGGAAGAGGAGGGGCGGGCGGGCGTGTTTTGGGTTTTTCAAGGTGAAAGAAGAAGGCCTTTAACCCGACCGGAGAGAATAAAAACAGTGGGAAACAGTGTGGGGCTTTGACCTGATGTGGGACAGGAGGCGCTCAGTTCGGTCGAGACAGACTTTCCCTGAAGGAGAACTCTGCTCTGATACAACACCGGGCTCTCAGAGCTCAACCGGATCATCTGAATAAACGGTCGATTGGTTCACAAACTGTCTGATCACGTTTCTTCACTTGTTGGACTTTGTTCACACGACCTCTGCTGTTCACAGTCTTGTGAGAGTGAAAGAATCTGTGATTATGGAGGACACCAAAGGATTCCAAGGCCGAATAAATGAAGCAAATAAACTGTTTTATTCCTGAGGGACACACAACATGCTGCATTTCTGCTACCTGTGTCTCATCGTCGCTGCGCCTTTAAGAGAAGTTCAGACACACCTGAGAGTGAAAGAAGGCTCAGGTGCGGTGAGCCAAGATTCCACAGCTCATTTGAAGATTCGTTGTGTTTAAATCGTTTCTTAACATAAGAGATGTGAGTACACCGATGTGCGCCCTTTGCGTTGATCTACATGTAAATGTGCTATGAATCTGTCGATGGTCAATAATCGGTGGACCGAGGCTTGGCTTAGCACGCTAATTCTGCACAGCGTGTCCAAATCTAAAGTTCAGAGTGAGACGCTCACGTTACTTTTATGAGAGTTACGTTCCATGCTTGCGAGGGATAAACAAAAACAACATGTCCGACATCGCTGACACGGTTCAGATTGTACCGTCAACTCTTAAGTTTGGAAGACTTTTAGATTTGAAGAGAAATAAGGAAATCTGTGCAAGAGTCTGGTTGTTTAGGTGAGATTAAGTTCACTCATTTGACGAGAAGGTACGGTCTCTGTAGAAGTGATGTGATGTAGCCTGTTTTTAGCCTGACATTAGCTTTTTACTTCTGCTGATTTCATATACCCTTCAAAAATGAGTGGCGTTCACCTGTGATTACTGCCAGTACCTCGGTCGAGGGCAGTGACCGGATAATTAGCCCAGTGTGCATGTTGTGATGGTGGAGGAAACCTGGGTACCTGGAGGAAACCCACTCAAGCAGGGGGAAAGCCTGCACAGGAAGCCCCGCCCCAACTGCACTCTTAGAATTAAAAGTTCTAAGTAGAACCATATAAGGTTCTTTGGCTTGTCCTCATAGGAGAACCCTTTTTGGCTCCAGGTAGAGCCTTTTATAAAGGTTCTACCTGGAACCCTTTTGGAGGGTTCTACCTAGAACCCAACATAAAGAGTTATTCCTAGAACTGTGTGTGTAAGGTTCCACCCAGAACCCCCCATGAGAGGTTCTACAAAGAACCCATACAGGATCTTATACCCATGCTTTCAACAATCCCTGAAGAACTCTTTCTCCAAAAAAGGGTTCTCTGGATCAAAATAGTTCTTACTGGAACCATTAGTGTTACCAAGAACCCTTTCTTTGGGAAAGGGTTTTTCAGAAGCAAATGGTTCCAGGTAGAACCTCAGCCCTTGTAGAAGAACCCTTTTGGAACCCTTATTTCTAAGAGTGTGGATTCAAAGCCAGGACCTTGCTGTGAGGCGGCAGAGCGCCACCATGCTGTCATCTATCACGTACTCACTGACTTTAGAATGTTGCCCTGCAGCTCTCTGTTGGTGGACTGTAAACCACCTTTAAATGTGCACACTGCCTCCTGCTGTACGGGAGTGTGTATGCACTCGTTATGTCAATGAAAGCAATCTGGCGTTGTATTATCGGCTATCATTTCTCAGCCAGTAGCTGATAATATAAATGTGGCCTGAATGGAAGTGATGATTGTAGAGTTAAATGTGAGCATGTGAAGAAAGTGACTTCAATTGGTGCAGATCGTTAAATAAGGTTATTTCGTAGATGAAAAACGTTACTGTTGAACCTTTGATTGAGTTTAGCTAAGGACTGAGACCGACATGTTGTTGTGCGTGGACGCCCTGTTGCTTTAACGAGAAAGTGCCTGAAGCCAGAGAGCAGCAGAAGAAGAGAACTATGATTAATAATGAGGTCAGCTGAGGGCCTGTTTGTGAGCAGTGATTGGTCTGTAGCCCGTGACCCCGTTACACACACACACACACACACACCTGCAGTCACGTCTCCTTCCTACACGTGCATGAAACCGTTGGTATGAACGTTCATTCTTCAGAGGATCAGACAGAAATTAATCCAGTCGGACAAACAGAAAAACAATAAAAACACTCTGACTGCACTCGCTCAACTTCCGATTCTTCGATACACAACAACACACTCACGTGTCGACGGATCTGGATCGTGGCACCCCGGGCTCCTCTGGATCCCTGCTCTCCTCTGTTTTTACTCTCTCCTTACATCTGTACTTCTGTCAAATGTGATGCCTCTTCACCTCGGCACCACTTGGCGAATATGTGAAGACTTTCCTCACTTGTGTCGAGGGTGTAAGGACGGAGGATGTCGTTCAATGTACAGATTGTCAAGCCCAATGAGGCAGTGTGACTGTGATTTTGGGCTATATAAATGAAATAGATTTTTTTGACAAAGGCCAAATATTTAATAAAGTTTTGAGAAGTGATTTCGATGATGTTACTAATTCTCCGAGCCCCGGATCCTCAGGCAGGAGCTCCAGGACACGTTTCTGAACAGAAGTTCTAGGGGAAAGTTTTTCACACCATGAGATTTAATGCACTGATGCTCACGTGATCAACGTTCCAGTTGAATCTGCTGAGTTAAAATGTAGAATGACGTGACCGAGAGAGAGGCCTCACTACGCCATCCACACTTCCAGCAACGGACACACACCCTGAAGAAACCTTCCCATTGATACCGTCCCGAACAGAAGCAGCCCGGCAGTCTGTCGGTGGTCCGCGAGGCCAGAGAGCAGTCAGGAGTTTGATTGGCGAGTTGCTAATGTCATTAATGAAATCAGCGCGGCGCTGTGGGAAAGGATCAATTCAGCTTTGATCAGCCGCCCGTTACAATGGAAAGAAAAAACAACAAACCAAACAGATCAAAACATGAACGTCAGCTGACCTGAATAAGCAGCTTCATATCTGACCTGCTCCAGTTTACACACCATTAACACTCACACACACACACGACACACACACACCGAGAGGGGCCCGGCGTGTGAGAAACGAAACTCCTCCATCGCGGCGAAGGCTGAAGAGACGCAGCGGCGGAGACGGACGAGAGGAGGAGAGCCTCTCCAGCGGAGACAAAGAGACGAATGTGCGTGACAGAGAGAGGGGGACGGTAAAGTCAGAGTGAGGTCAGCCCGCCATCAGCTCGCCATCCTGCCCTCATCATGTGTTCATGTCCAGCTAACTGGACTTTCCCACACAGCTGGGGGCTCCGTTAGCTGCAGAGACACACAAACGTACAGTTTGGTAATGAACCCGCGTTCTCCCGAATGCCTCGCATCTGACATCGCCATTTACTACGTTCAGGGTCAAATGAACCTGCCATGGGGCTCCGGGGCCGACTGACAGAACCCCACACATGATCTCTGAGACTCATGTGGCCCAGAGACACAGGAGCTCACCCAGGGTTCAATGCTGAAGACCTTTTCTCAACTTTATTCATTAACAAATATGCAATGTGAGCATTTTTTTCAACATTCTATATTTACATTTTAGTCTCTATTGTGCTTCCGTGTCTATTACAGAAACAAGGCTTTTGGAAAACTTAATTAACTGTAATTAATAATAAAGTTCTTGGTCCCTCTAACACACTAACATGTTTAAATAGAAGCACCTGCCACCATGAGGTGCAGCTCAGAGGGAGTCAGATACACTGAGATTAAATTAATAACAAGATAATTAATATTCAGCTATCTGATCACCTATTTTACAGGTTAATGCACCCAACTAAGCCCAGAAAAACTTAAAGGAGCAGTTCAACCGAAAAGTCAAACTCAGTCATCGTCTCCTCCCTCCAAGCTGATGGAAAGTCAGGTGGAGTTTCGTAGTCCACGAAACATTTCTGGAGCTTCACAGTAAAACAGCGTCGCTGGCATTCTCCTTAACAACTGAAGTAGCTGGGGACTTGTTTTAAAACCAAAAACAACCAAAAAAAACATCAGATGTCTGCTGTGATCCAAATCTGCAGAAGCCCAGAGATCACAAACTGATCTGAAAAGACGTTATTTACACCCTTTTTAAAGTTGATATCTTCACTGTAGCTGCTGAGCTAACAGCGTTAGCATGCACCTCGTCTGAAGTGGGTGCAAGCACCTGACAGCACGTCGAGGGTTTAAATGACGTCTGTAAAAGTCAGTTTATGATCTCGGGGCTTCCAGAATAAGATGTGTGGAGCCATTTTATTTTATTTATTAATTATTTTGTATTATTATTATGATTTATTTTTTTTTTTTTTACAAATCCAGCTACTTCAGTTGTTTAGGAGAACACTACAACGCTGTTTTACTGTGAAGCTCCAGAAATGTTTTCCTTCACCTGGCTTTTCATCAGCATGGAGGGAGGAGACGATGACTGGATTTTTACATTTTTGGGCGAACTGTTCCTTTTAAACCCGGGCACAGATTTGATGGGCAGAATGAATGAAGACAGGAGTCGATAACAGAATCGGTACGGCTAGAGTCAGTCAGGGTGAATGTAGCAGGTCCATATAGAGCGTCCAGTCAATCCCCTGTTTGTTCCACTGTACGACTCTCTCTCTCTCTCTCTCTCCCTCTCTCTCTCCCTCTCTCTCTCTCTGGGCGAGCGGCCATGCTTTCGGCTGGTCACGTGCGCTCGTGCGGCTCAACTGACATAATGAACTCTGGGCTGGAGCTCCGCCAGCAATGAGGCCATGGAGCTCTCATTCATTCTGTGTGGACGGCCTCCTCTCTCTCTCTCTAACTGTTCTCTCCATCACCCTCTCATTTCCACTGTTCTCGCCTCCTCCCTCACTCTTCATCTCTTTCTCTCCCCTCCAGCATCAAATAAATCTTTGGCCCCTTTGCCTCCCTTCCACCCCACCGCCCCCCATCCCATCACCGCATGAATAGCTTTTCTATGTGAGGTTGACCCTCATTCTCAGAATATCTGCCCCCCCTCCTCCTCCTCCTTCCACTTATCCCGCAGTCCTCCGTCATCGCCACTTGCCCCACTGCCCGAAATATCTGTCAGCTGTCGTCTGAATAAAAGATGGAGAGGGGTGGACAACAAAAAAGGAGAACGTTGTCAACATCCACTCCCGAAAAGAATGGAAGCATTCTGCTCTATTTCCCTCCGCTGTGAAAAAAAAAAGCCCAGAGGAAAATGAAGAGAGGGATAGAAAGGACCGAACGCTGCAGCCACCTGCTCTTACACTCACACATCATCATCATATCACAGAGCTGAACTGACTTTATCTTCCGTCTCAAACAACACACACACACCAACACAGACTGATGACTGTACACACTGTCATTTACTGTACGCGAGCGCGTTTGATTAAATTCAGGGCCACTCAGAGTGAATTCACCCTGGAGAAGTCATGTGTTCGTACCCAGGTCCCCATGAAGAGCACCAGGCTCTTAAGCCAGTTTCCCTAGTGGCCAAACTGTGTAATTACATCGTCACGTGATGCACTGCGGCCCAAAAAGACCTTTTCCCATAAGCTAACATCGTGAAAGAAGCGTCTGTTAAACGGTGGATGATTTTTTTCTGCGTCACAACCCTCGTGATATGACTCGTTTCACTGTCATCACTGGAGCCGAACGATTAAATCACTTTTTCCACATTCAAGTCAAAGCGTTAAACAGGAAGTGAGCCAGCTCGCCTGGTGGAAGTCTCGAGTGTGAAGGGAATGAATGACACTAACTATTTCTGCAAGATCAGTTGAAAGATGATTCGACTTTCTTATTCATCTTATCTTTTTATTTGGCCTTTATTTAACCAGGATCGTCCCTGAGATCACAGGTCTCTTTTACAAGGGAGACCTGGTCAAGAATGGCAGCAACACAGAGTTAAAACAGAGAATTAACAGAAAATACACACTCAAATAATCAGATAAAACATTTTGCACACAGACAACCTGAACTCACCATAGTTTTAAAGCTGTTCGGTGGTTCAATAAGTTCAGTGTGTTCAGTTCTGTGGCTTCAAAAAGGCAAGTGGTCATCGATTAAAATCCCCAGGTATTTAAACGTGCGTATCTTGTTGTTTTTGAAGTGGTAAAGATAATACATTTTGTTTTATCTGCAGTTAGGATGAGCTGCATTTGACAAAGTTGTTCTTTTACTCGATCAAATCCATGCTGAAGGTACGCAAAAGTAAATGACTGTATCATCAGCGTAAAAACGTTTTCAATTTCCGTGAATTTATTAATGGATTCATAACACCGGCCAAACTGTGGCATCTTCCTGTGTTACTATGGCTTGGTCTGTGTGTGTGTGTGTGTATGTGTGTGTGTGTGCACGAGAGTGTGGGCCTGTCGATTGTGTGTGTCCCTGACAGGGAGCACTATCCTGGTCGGGGCAGCAGTTAATTCAGGGATTATCCTTTTGATGAACAATGGCTGGGATTGGGATTATGGAGCGAGGTGGGGGAGGACTGGGCTGACTGGAGCACTTAAAGGGGCATTTATGGGATCTCCTTACCAGGACAGATTGCATTGTTTGGCACGTGCTGCTGACAGCACGTAATCCAGTAAAACTCTACAGTCCTACAACACTGCAGCCTCCGCTCACCCTTCACGTCTCGCTGCAAGCAGACACACAGTGGAGTCACACAGCTGACTGTTGAAGTTTGATGTTATTTGGAAAAGTTAATGGTGCTGTGAAGTGGGAGGAGCTGTTTAGACATTTCTACATTTCTTCCACCGACAACTTAAAGTGACTGTGGTCATCAGTTCAAAGTGAACATCCTGCTACAAACACAAAGCTTCTGATTCTGGGTCAGTGGATGAAACGTTTGTCAGGTCCAAAATGATTGTTTTGTCATCTCCATGTCAGAGTTCTGAGAGTTGGTTCCAGCTTGTAACAAGGTTTGTCAGCCAATAGAATAACTCCGCTGGTGTCAGGTCAGTGTTTCCCACAGAATCAGACTTTAATTGTGGCGGTGGCTGTCCAGCTGGGGTGCCATAGAGCATGCACATTCAAGACTTCCGCCTAACTTCCGGTTTAACGCTGAGCTAACTTGGATGGGGATAAAATGTAATTGGATGGCTCTTCTAGACTCTCCAAATTTTACTGGACCGAATTGCCCAAATTCTGCCAGTAAAACGAGCCATTTCGCAGGGGTTGTGAGGCTTTTATTACTGCTTTACAGACACATCTACCACAATGTTAGCTTTTGGGAAAAAGTCCCCAGTGCGTCACATGATGATGTAATTACACGGCTTGGCCATGACAAAAATGGCTTCAATGGCGCTCTTTGTGGGGGCTTGATCTCCACGATGAGGCCAGCTGTGTTCTTTGCAGAGGAAGTTACGGTCAAGCCAACTGCATCAAATAGTCTTCCTCCTCTTCTTCGTTGGTTTTACCGGAGGACTAAAAACCACACCGCCACCCACTATATCGGAGTACAGTATATAACATCATGCTATTCACTGACGGGTGTGCTGTCAAAGGGCAGTGTGAATAGGGCTACTGATAATGGGACGCACAGCTCCAAAAATAGAAAATCAATATGTGGCGGCCGCTGTTGATATTGTGGCGGACCGCCACGAATAAATTAATATGTGGGAAACACTGCAGGTGGTGTCTGGGGTTCTTCAGCATCAACACTTTCTAGTTGCCAGTTTGTGGGAAAAAAGCACTACTTAACATTAACTAGCTAGGATTAGCCACGTTAACTTTAGCTAACTAGTGTTAGCAACATTAGCTACAACAAACTGGCAACCACTTGAGGGGGCAGATGATTCGAACAACAGCGGTGTGGTGATGTGGATGCAGTGGAAGGGTGGAGATGGATCTGAGTGTGATCAATAACACAATTAAACACAGAGCGCGGTTACAGTCAAAAATGATTTTTAAATCAATCCGGTAATCATTTTTTCAATACACTGATGAGTTTGTGTTCATTATAAAATGTCAGAAAATAGTGAAAAATGTCCATGATGTCCACTGTCCATTCATCAGAGCCCGAGATAACATCTACAAGTTGTTTGTTCCATCCAACCAACAGAGCAGAAGTGAGGGGTGTCCAGCACAAAGAGGTGATGTTAACAACCCTGTAGGACACTGCACTGCAATGTCACAGATACCACAGACGACAGCTGATTCAGAACGTGTCAATAACATCTAATCTGAGTGTGTGTGTGTGTGTGTGTCTGTCACTATGGTGAGGGATGCAGGCAAAATCCGATATGGCATGTGAAGGGTGAGAGGAAGTCTATCAGCCGGGCGTGCCATAAACTGATGCACACACACACACACACACACACATACAGCACACACCACACACACACACAAACACACTATGGGAATCAGGTCAAGCATGGCCCAGGCATGACCAGAGAGATGAGATCATCGACAACTGGTGCAGCTACTGTAGTCAACACCATACAGGATCACATGTGTGTGTGTGGTGTGTGTGACTCAGTGTGACGCTGGGTCACATTGAGCTGTGCCCCACTTGGTCATTATTCAGTGTCGTCGATGGATTTAACACATCAAACTGCAATCAGTCTGACACCCCTCTTGTCAGAATCATAGGAAATCCCCGTCCACCATATTCTACAACACTGTGTGTGTGTGTGTGTGTGTGTGTGTGTACAAAAGGACACAAGCGAGGCGCATCGTTGGAATAGCTGGTGTTTGCTGGAGCATTAAAGTGTGGCCCGGAGCTCTGCAGGACTTAAACCATCCCCTCTCACACTTCTCCCCTGAGAACATCACTGTGCTCATGTCCTGTGGGTTTTCTATGTTTAGTCACGGGCAAACCAAAGCTCAAAGTAGTCAAACAAACACTTACGGCCCATATTCTAAAGAACAGCCCTGGACACTGTAAAAATATAACACTTAACTGCAGCTCAGCAACAAAACAAACCTATAAAACAACCAACAGAAAACGTATTGTCTCCTCTCCAGTTGGTACTCCACTCACGGTTCTCTTGATATGCTTGTTATTAAAAACTGTTCGCCTCAATAGCTGTATAGGAACGTTCACTTATAGTTTACCAGACGATCCAAAGCCCATCTGAAGGAATTTAAAGTTGAAATTTTGGAAGGTGTTCATACTTCAGGCTTGTGTGAGTGTTTTGGCGTGCTGCGCAGGTTCGGATACTCACAACTCCAGCACCAGCACCATCTCGGAAGCCATCTCGTAGACCTGGTGGAGGTTGACCACCCGCCGGCTGGCCGTGGCCAACTCGAGCACCGCGATTTCGTGGATGATCTCCGTCCGGCAGTCTTGGCCTTTCCGTCTCTTCCTCATGAACTTCGCGGCGTACTCTTGGCCCGAGCATTTCTCCACACACTTCCTGACCACAGCGAACTTCCCCCTGCAAGACGAGAAATACATGAGTACTGTACACACAGAGGCCATGTTTGGGTAAGGATGTAATCGTGCTAACAGGTACAACAGCGGACAGCACAGATCAACATTTAGTCCCATCTAAGGTCAACAAAATAACATGCTGTTCCTTCTCATAGAGACACCAGAGTTCTGTTCTCTGGTTGGTCAGCTGACATCCATCACAGCCCAGGGCAGGAAGGCTCTACAGTGGGTAATAAAAACCACCAGAACACCACTGGTACCATCTACAGAGCATCAGTGACATCAGTGAAGTGAGACGTCTGCACAGAGCCCAGAGATACTAAAAAAATAAATATTTTTTTATGGTGGAGAAGATGAGTTCAGGAGTCTCACAGTCTGGGGAGTGAAGCTGCTGTCTACTCTGGTGGTACGGCTGAAAAATAAATACCACCATGCTGCCGTACCACCAGAGTACACAGCAGCTTCACTCCTCAGACTGTGAGACTCCTGAACTCATCTTCTCCACCATAAATAAATATTTTTTTTTGTGTAGCACAAACCAACTACAACTTAGATGTTGTTGTACAACCCTGTGTTGTAGAATGACAAATACATTAACCTTGACTTTAATTATTAGGAATGAACAAACTGATCCAGACTGAAATACAGAAAATCATTAATCAAACCAGGGCTTAACTTTTTACACTGGTTTCACTGGTGCACCAGCACATAATGAAGGTGCACCCAATAATACATTTTGATTTAATGTCTCAACACACTATGTAAATGACTGTAATTAAACAGCACGCACAAAAAATAAATTGTGACGACCAGAGAGATGAGATCATCGACAACTGGTGCAGCTACTGTAGTCAACACCATACAGGATCACGTGTGTGTGTGTGTGTGTGTGGGACACACACTGGGTCACATTGAGCTGTGCCCCACTTGGTCATTATTCACTGTAACTGATGGATTTAACTGCTGTCAAACTGCTGTCAGTCTGACACCCCTCTTGTCAGAACCACAGGAAACCCCATCCACCATATTCTACAACACTGTGTGTGACGACCTCCAAAAAAAAAAGGCTACATTATTTCTATATATATAAAAAATCAGACCAGCTAGATCTACATTATTTCTTGGTTATCTGCTGAAGAAGTTTCATCTATGCGCTGTTTGTCTGCAGCCTGTCTGATCATCTGACACACTGTGTTTCGTGCCCCCTCAGGTCAGTTTGGCTCTGGATCAGTGTGAAACACAGACGGGTACAGTGCTGGTGTTAGTGCTGGGTTTTGGAGCAGTCAAACATTTGGTGGACGTGGCTCTGGATGTTGTTGGCGGTGTTGCCCTCTCCCTCTATCGCAGCCGTCTGGCCTGACCCAGTTCTATTCCAGGCTGGAAGGTGCTCCCATGTGAGGACCGCAGCGCCGGGTGTGCACACATGTGCGTGCCGCCCAGGGGAAATCCTCTGACATGCAGCTGGTGATGGAGATGACAAGCCCGCATCGTGCCCTCCCTCCGGCTACTGCTGGCAGTCCATGCTCCAATAATCAGCAGCGGCACCCTGGCTGAACCTGACCGGTCCATAGCCAAGACTCGCTCACAGCGACGCGCCAAAGCTGCTCGGCCTGCTTCTTTTCATGTGGCTGCCAGTCATTCAGTGACTTCATATAAAGGTGGATGGGATATAAAGATTTAAAACTGTTTTCTTTACAGTTTCAAAAACTGTGAAAAGCAGAGAGTTCGGTCTAACCTCCTTACAACAGACGTAAACAGAGCAGGTGTAAGAGAGAGAAGAAACTTGATCAGTCAATTATGGATGTTTTCTCGGCCTATGAGACACCGAAGAGACGTAGAGTTAAGTGTCAACGGATGTTAGGCTTGTAAAACATCCAGAGTTTAATGTGGAGCAGCGCAGCAGGCGGCCAGTTAGAGGTCTGCGGGGCACAAAGCCATTGTTCCATTAAGACCGGACTGGTTGTCTGGCTGTTACTGTACAGTATCAGTTCTATTAAAAAGATGCATATTTCTACCATTATACCAAAGTTCATGTCTGTCAGGACAGAATATCTTGTGAAATTATACTAAAGCATTTGTTCAGCCCCTTCTCTTTTCATTCCTTTGAGGCTCATTGTAACTTAAAATAATACAAATAATTGTGTACCGTGTAGCGCGATATTTTCTGAGACGGTTAACGTACGGTTGAGATCTCATACCGTTACAACACTCGTCTCAACAGAGAGTACTGATATATGATGTAGCACTGGTTGTAAGCTTTACAGAGTTATTCACCACTTTGGTGTTTAGGAGAGGAAAGAGCTCGAGCCTCACATTAGAGAAGAGTGTTGGAATTATTTGTAGTGATGCTGTGAAAATTAACTGAAGGACCAACAGGAAGGACAGAGATGAAACATCATCAGGACAGAACCTGACGACAACTGCAGACTTGTCCTATCAGCTTCTATCTGACCTCAGTACACAGTCCAACTGCCTTCATTGGTTTATTGTTAAATTCAAGTTCAGCAGCTGTCTCTTCTTGCTGGGAGCTGGACTTAAGCAGTGTGAATGTACTACTGAAGCACTCCACCTATTCAGTCCGCACTGACTCCAGCCTCTGCCCGTCCGTCTGTCCACCAGCAGGTCCTGAGGAGCTCAGAGGACGGCGACAGGCTGCCTGCATATAACCAGCAGGAGATCTGTGTGAGACAAACTGCTGCAGCACATCAAGCAGCAGCCAACATCCCCGCTAATGTCACCTGGGTCTGTTCCGATGCCGGTGTGGGTCCAACACTGACTGACATGACACGCAGGCTACACCAGTGTGTTGACTGTGTCTCTGTGTGACATCGGCGCTCTGGCTGCTCGCCAGCTGCTGTCAATCACACACACAAGGACACGCCCCTCCAGCCAACTGAGACCTGAAGGAGCACTTTCTAATTTTTTCCTCACTGATCTATTTCCTTCTTCAGTTTAATAACAAAAATGACATTTTTGAGGAGAGAAAGGGACGGCTAGATGTGATTTCAGTTCATCTCACATGCAGAGGTCAGGTTAGGTTAAGCATAACACACAACGTTCAACTACTTCAAGTTCCTTACAGCCCCCAAATCAGATCTTCAACTCTGTAAACTAAACAAAATTGTCAAGGTAATGATGTTCTCGTGGCGATACAGAGCAAGTGTATGAACCTGATCGACTGACATGTGTCAAACACATCAGCTGGCTACACGACTTCAGGATCCAGCATGGTGAATGAGGCCTCTCTAAGTTTAAAATGTGCTGTTATCCAGAGTTGATTTGATATTTCCCCTATACACCACAACAGTGACACACACAGGCAGTCTTTTACATAGTTTCAGATAGTAAAGTACATTGAACCATGATACATCGACCAGCAGGGTCTCCAATCACGTTGTATATCTGGAAAGGGTCAGACTTATGGATCAATATCATGACTCCTCTGGCATCAGTACTATCAGGAGCAGACAGTACCAGTGTAGATCTTTTTCTTATCTTGGAGATAGATACAATTGGAGATATTAATTACATGCTAGCAGCAGAGCTTAAAAGTTATAACCGCCTAGCACCTCGCCATAACCGGAAGTCAAGACTGCAGCTTCAAGAGAAAATCTTCACCCGTTTCCTTTACTATCGTCCACTGACTGATACATGTTTGGAGTTATTGAGAGAACACAGAATGCCGTGAAACACAGCTCTGAAGAGTTCAGAGTGGCTGGGTTAAAAGATAAACCAACATAAAGTGGAAGGTTTCTAAGACTTTCACAAAGAGGAGTATTATATCCACTCCGCACTGCTACAGGGGCGGTTAAAACATGATCCAGAGTTAGACGACTGAGATGAGTAATTCATTCCTTTTCGAAATGAAATTATAGCTGAGAGCGAGAACAGAAGCTGCGCGATCAAAACACAATGAAGAAGACTGTGTGGCGGCGATAAAGGACCTGTATCAGGGCGCAGAGCGCGAGGGGCAGCTCCGGGCCCGGAGCGCCACGCCGGGCCGCCTCGTCCACAGCTGGCCTCATGTGAGAGTCATGGGGCCGATCCAGCCCTGAGCTACACGGCCCTACGTTAAAGGATAAGTTCATCTAGAAATGAAAAATCCGCTCATCCTCCCCCCATGCTGATGGAAAGTCAGGCGATGTTTCGTAGACCACAAAACATTTCCCAAGCTTCACAGCAAAACGAGTGAAGTAGCCGGGGACTTAAAAACAACCAAAAAAACATCAGATGGCTCAATACAGGTAATCCAAGTCTGCAGAAGCCCAGAGATCTCAAACTGATCTGAATGGATGTTATTTACACCCTTTTTTACAGCTGAAATCTTCCCTGTAGCTGCTGACAGTGTTCACCTCGTCTGAGGCGGGTGCATTAGCTTAATGTTCCTTCAAATACATTTTTTATGCCAGAGCTTCCAGAGAGTTGGATTACACCAGACGAGCTGTATCCAGCCATTCTATTTCAGCTTGTTTACATTTTAAAACGAGTCTCCGTCGACTGTTGTTCGGTGAAGCTCCAGAAATGTTTTGCGGACGACAACTTTCACTCGACTTCCCATCGACACGAGGCTGAAATTTTTTGTGCACTGTTCCTTAAATACACTTCTTCTGATGAGATGGGACATCCTGGCAGAGACTTGTTATCCATCAATTTACTGGTGAAACTCCATCTTCAAAATAATTCGAACTTGAGAAAAATGAAATAAAATATGTCATCCATAAAAATTACGAACGATTGCGACTCTTGAATATTGATGGGGTGGCTGTAGCTCAGGAGGTAGAGCGGGTCATCCGGAAATCGGAAGGTCACTGGTTCAGATCTCCGGCTCCATAAGTGTTACTGATATTGTTCAATGATGAAAGGTTTCATGTTGTATGGACTCTACCAGTAGTTCCCACTGAGTACATGCAGTGACATGCTGGGACATGTTTGTAACCCGGTCACCGGAAGCGTTGGGTAGTTTCACCCTCACAATGTTGAAGCACAGTCTTGAACTGTGGTCACTGGCTTGGCCCTCTCACCTGTCACTCCGTCACCATCCCCAGCCTCCCAGCATGAAACCATGCTAATATACATGTAATCTGAGTGTGACAGTAGAGATATTGTACAAATGTCACTATGGTAGATCTGACACATGCAAATCTGAATGCATCAGTGGTTTGTAGAAACTTTAACTGCCAACATTTTATGTTGCTGAAAGGGCAGACATTAGTGTCATTGACTCTAAACATTGGAGAATTCACGTCGGCCCGCTGCAGCATCAGATCTCCTTTCATTGGACACTTTGAAGGAGGCCGTTTATGTTACAATGACGCCTTCCTCGCATCCGACTCTCACAGAGGCCTCTCTGTGTCCACCGAGCGGCTGTGGCATTTCCTTTTCATTCTGTCAATCCTTCATTTATTCAAACTTGGATCGTGAGCAGATGTTGGGGCAGATCTGACGATTCATTAATACAGTGCACGTTGTTATGTGAAGTCTTTCCAAACTTCACTTATTTCAAACTAGATTTACACAGTTTGGGATGTACTATTTAACTTTAGGAATGTCTTAGTTCTAGCCGTATGGAGTGTAGAAGTACACCAATAAACTGCAGCATCACAACATTAACAGGACACACTAACATTAAGAACACACTCTCCCGCTGGAAGCAGTGGAGCAGTGTGTTTTGGTGTGGGTGTGGTCCTGCCTGGGAACGGCAGATAGACGGTCCGGGCCCGCTCTTTGGAAACCATACTGGGCCACCACAGCCTTTTCTAAAGCAGCGTCAGCACATTTCCAAAGCCAGCGGCCTCATTCACAGACTACACCCCGACAGGGATGGCTTTTGTGCGCGTGTGTTTACATGTGTGTGTGCGCACACACAAACTGAGCCAGAGGTGATGGCACGGTTACAATTGCTGTAAAGAAGCAGTGTAACGGAGCTGGAGTTGGCTTTGGAGGGCTGCTGCAGCGGAGAGGCTCGCAGTGTTGGGTGTGCTTTAATGCACTGAAAGGATCTGAACACAATGCATCTGATGGGCAGCAGGTTGCACCAGCTGTTCAGAGGTTCAACATGGCCTAGACAAAGTGTAGGTGATGAACAAGAGAAGAGTTCTGCATTAAAGGAGCTGCAACACACAAACTAGTTCTTATATTGAGCGAGATTATAAGAGTAAATATTTAAACTGCAGAGATATTTCCAAGTAACCTGACTCTCGCCAGATGCATTTCGTTCATCCATCTGGGATCGCTCCCGTTGGGAGTTGGGAGGGATTTCGGCACCAGATTTTATGGTAGAGCCAATCAGGACCGCCGGGCGGGAGTTTCATAGATGTGATGTAGCGGAGAAGCAACTGCTTTGATTCAGACAACAATGGCGGCTCGCATCGAGGAAGCAAGCGTCAACATTGATGCTGCTATTTCATCCGTGTTGTCCAATCTACCCAATATTTTTCCGTTAAAAGAACATCAGAGAACGGCGCTGAAGGCTTTTGTTGGTGGAAACGATGTTTTTGCCCTTCTCCCGACCGGATTTGGCAAGAGCTTGATCTACCAAATGGCTCCGACAGACAAGTGGTTTATCCAATCATATGCAAGGATTTTTGATACGGCCCAGCCTTCTGAAACACATCTCCAATGGAGCGATCCCAGATGGATGAGTGGAGCTAGGCGGAACGAAATTCATCTGGCGAGAGTCAGGTTAATTTCCCAGTTCAGCGGTCTTAAACAACTTAATCGTTTACAGATATCTTTGAACTAATAACTTCCTGTTTCAAACCACGCCCCACTGAAGTGACCTTGAGATTTAAATACTGTGATGACTCCTCTAAGGATGCTGCTGTTTGTAGATGCTGCTG
Organism: Lagodon rhomboides; assembly: GCA_039737535.1. Taxonomy (NCBI): domain Eukaryota; kingdom Metazoa; phylum Chordata; class Actinopteri; order Spariformes; family Sparidae; genus Lagodon; species Lagodon rhomboides. The sequence continues at coordinate 7,074,104 of CM077803.1, read as the reverse complement.
TCAGTTGGATTATACAGCCCTGATTCCTAAGAAGTTGGTACGCTGTGTAAAACATAAAACAGAAAGCGATCATTTGCTCGTCCTTTTTGGCACATATTAACTGAAAACAGTAACGACAATATATTGAATGTTTTGCCTTCAACTTCATTGACTTTGGTAATTACATGCTCATTATGAATTTAATGTCAGCAAGACGTTTAAAACAATTTGTGACAAGAGTAACTAAAGACTGTGGAAGTAGCTGAATGCTCCAAAAACAACCCTGTTTGGAACATTTTATTTACTTTTTCCACCGAGTCCCACAATTTTTGGAATCACAGCGGAGTTCATATTGTGTGTTTCCACCAGTTCAAACATATTATCTGTCTGGATCCCTGGGTCTGGTCGTGTAGACTGCAGAGGCTGTTTGCCTGTGACAAGCTGCCAGCCGGCCCTGGATGCATTTAATGAAATAGAGATTTTCGCTGGCCCTGGGCCAAACACTCTCACTGACATCAACAAATTCCCCATGTGCACAACAAGATTGGCTCGAAGCCACAAACACATAGGCAGGGCGACTGAGACGCAGTTCTGTAGGGACAAAAACTCATCAGCTGGTGTCCCTCCTCCAGGGACGGTCACACCTCAGGGACTGTAGGTTGGACTTCAACAGTTAGCCTGGATACATCACTGCAGACAGTACTCGACAGACACACTATACAGTTAAAGCCCATGAAAGACACCAGCCAGGCCTGGGCAGGTTTGTACATAAGGGAGCCTTAATGTAAGTTCAGGATCCATTATTACTCTTTTCGTTTAAAAAGATCTTAACTCAACATATCAGTCACTATTTTCATGTAAAATGGAATTAATCAAAACCTAAAACAATGAATGTCAGCAATCAGCGATTCTAGTCTCCAACTCACTGTAACACAGCCATGACGATGGGCTCAGTGAGACACCCCCTGCAGTCGCTTAAGAGCTCTGCCCGGGACCATATGGGCTAATAAGAGAGTGGCCATTTCTGTCACTAAGACCCCTCGTGGAAAAAGCTTTGGGTCTTAACCATATGGAATTCAATGACCGCTTCACCATTGTCGTGGTCGCTAAAGGAGCTTGGCCGCCGGCCATCTGGGACTCCCACCGTAGAGAAGCCAACAGAGGGTATTACCTTAACTCCCCCGTCCTCATCCTCCCTCAGCCCCCAAATGTGGACAGCAGCCAGTGAAGAGTGGGTCAGACGGCAGTCCTTTTAATGCTCCAACGCAGTTTTATAGTGAGTTTACAACAGTACACACTGTAACTTCTGTAACTTTTTACCCCCTGTGTTTTACCGAAATATGTGCTCAACTTAACTCAACCTACCCGAGTCACCTCTATCCCCTGATTTAAGTATGGTATGCTAACAATGTCTGCTACGTGTCACTGTGTCGTTAAGCAGTAGGCCGGTACAGTTAGCCTCCTCACAGGAAGTAAGCAACAACAATAAGGGTCAAATCATTTTCTTCGATCAAGCTCTACCAAAAGGTTTGCTTGTCATTTCAAGGTTAAGGTAGTGAGGTAAGCTAGTGTCATCCAACATCAGGAATAGTCTGATCATCAATTATTTTTACTGTCTCGTAAAATACTTTGTTTGTCGAGCTGTTCTGTCACTTAAATGGACAATTTGCGAAAAAAGAAAACCAACTTCTGGTCTTTCAAGTCCTCACAGGCCTGGTTCTGCCGTTCAGTCGGTCTCTTTCTCTTGATTCTTTCTTTTACAGTAAGATTGAAGGGTGGAAATGTCCTCACGGATCGGAGGAAGTGTGTCGTGTAGTACAAACCGATGGCTTCTTGGGACCTTGAACATGCTCCTGTCCCGCAAGAGGCTTTAAACCTGTGGTTCCGTCTACGTACAGGGAGTTCCCCACAGAGCAGGACTGAAGGGAGGGCAGCTGGGCAGCATCAATCCATATAAACCGCTCACTGTGCGCATCACACTTTATCAACACACACAGTGCTAGAACACTGGGCTAGAATGTTCTCCATGCTTGTTTCATGATCCTGCTTCAGTTTTAGGCCCGTCTATACCACCAGCAGAGACGCCACAGACTGGAATAATGTGACGGAACCTACCGAAGAAAAACAACAACTTCACTTACAGCTGAATCATACACAAAGAAATAAATGATCTCTACGTTCCAGCTGGCACTAAATCTCTCTTTGTACGTATCTGATTGATGTTTGTTCAGGTAAAACCTGACAACACACCGGGCAGACCGAGCCAAGGTTAAGGCCGAGGCCTTAATCTGAAAAAGCCTCATGAATGGAATTCCTCAGCGGAGTTCAGTAGGATCAACCGGCACAGTGGCCAAGAGTCACCGGGGAATAAACACAAGTTGTACGGCCAGAGAATGGCATCCCCTTCATCTGTTATTACTCCGATTAACGGCCAGAACAATGTCCCTGCTGAGGACCACAGCCAGCAGCACACCGACAGAAGGGGAAAGAATCATCTGAGAGGGACCAGATCTCAAACGGGTCTGGTTTGACTTTGGGTCCAGCCTGTTCTGAAGGAGCCCCGTGTTACCACTCAGACAAGAGAGTGAAGCCGTTGCTTCAGCAGCTGAAGCCAGTAATCCGCCAGCTATGAGTCTTCAGTTGAACACACCACCAAAGCCTGAGTTCATGTGAAAGTAAGGCAGACCCACATTTATTATGAACAACATTTTTCAGTGCTTGTGCACACAGTCTGGTGTCTGGGGTGCCTGCCAACCCACAAGCTGTGAAATAGGACATCCAGTCAGGTTTCAGCAGGCCAGTAACTGGACCATCCGTACCAGCTGTCTGCGGCAGTGACGTCAGAGTGGGGAGCTGCAAGTTTTGCCATGTTTTATGTAGCTTTACTGTTTATCACACACACACACCTGTTGAATCAGGTGTTAGCATGCTGCTAATGTGGCTCCTCCCATTTCCTGGGCAATGGTGGACTGATGTTGTGATACTTTGACACCGTCAAGGGAAAGTGTGTGAACGTTAAGCCGCATTTGAATCAGGCTAAAGAACCAGCTAGCTTTAATGCCTGTGAATGTGTTTTTCTTGTTACTGTTTGTATTTGTACTGCACCACCAGCTTGGCTAGCATTAGCTTTGTCGTTATATGAAGCCAATATCTGTGTGTGTGTGTGTGTGTGTTGCTGCTGTGTGTAACCTTACTTTATAGAAAGATAACAGTATAGGTACATATAAGCTAATGGTCCAACTGCAGGAATTCAGTTGCTTGTCAGCTGTTAACGCTGACTAGCACCCAGCAGCTAGCTTGCTAACACCGTACACGGACAGGTACACGGCTGCAGCTTCAGTGTCCTGCTGACAGGTTTCATGTTTCTTCTCTAACATGAACAGTGATGAAGGTTTTGTGTTAGAAGTTGTTCTTGTGGTGGTTCTTCTGCTAAGTGGAGGCTAAAAACCGCCGCAGAACTGACCGGAGACACAGCGACGCAACAGAACCTGATATTAAAGGCAAAGATGGCGTCTATTCAGTCGCATGATAATTGCTCTCCCTGGCACAAACACAAAGACGGTTCCTAGCCTCTGGCTTTACTTTGAATATGTGCAGCAGTGTCTCTTTACAAATATGAAAGATTCCTAACTGAGCCTGTTTGCAGTTCCTGATATCCTGTCAACAGTTCCACAGGTTGTCTTTTTTAATGGAGCTCTACGGTGAAAATGCTTTTCTGGGTCACAGGGGAATTTTTAGCTGCAATACAGCGAGCGTCCACTGGGAGAAACCGCAAATGAGGCTGCTGAGCGGCGCCGTCCTATCCAGATCTTTAAATTACATTCATGCATGGGGAGTGGTGCTGGCTCAGGCCTGTGTGGGCTGACCAATCAGAGCAGACTGGACAGGAGGGGGGCTTAAAGAGACAGGAGGGTGAACGCACAGTATTATAATTCTAAAATATGATTATTCATTTAAGTCATAGAGGCAAAAACATTTTCTGTGGTCCATTGGTGCACATAAGAGAAAGCAGCTGAGAGGTCACGTCCAGGGACACCTAACCTCAGAGTGCCCACAGCTTTCGTTACTCAGCTCTAAATCTTCAAACAAGTGAGTTATATAACCGTATCTACAGCTATAAACACGCTTTCATTCAAACAATACGATAAGACAAGACGTAGAGGTACAGTTCGGTGTCAGCTGATCTGCTGAACACAATGCTGTAGATTAATATAGCCTTTCATGTAGTTCAGTGGCGACTAATCTCAGTCACAATGTCAGGTCATGCGACGCAAAGCCACACACACACACACACACACACACACACACACAGACACACACACAGCTGTAGAGCAGGAGAGTGTTTGGCTGTGGTCTGGAGGCTTGTAGCCGACGGCCGACGGAGAAGCAGCTCACAGTGACAGTGCGGCTGCGGTGGCCGAGGCTGATCAGTCACGGTGACAGCATATTGTAATCAAAAAGGGATTGGCCTCGTGACTTTGCGAGAGGCTCCATCCCAGATCAGTTCAGCCGACGGGGGACGTTCGGAGGGCCTTTCCTCCGATAATTAACCTTGAAGAAATCCTGTGGGGCATTAGCTGCTCACAGTCAGATCCCCGGCATCAAAGAATGGATTTACCGCAAATAAATCCACTAATGTGTTTTTTGATCTGATGACGACGGGCTGACTTTATTCACATTCTGTTGTGGAGTTAAAGTCGTGTTCAGCCACACCGACACAACTAGAAAAAGATCCCAAAATACCAATCCCATAATGAGCTGATGACAGAAGTGCAGGTGATACAATCTGACACTGATGGTGCGTTCAGATCAGTACAGTCACTTCTGACAGGCAGGAGCTGTTTTTAAGTAACCCGGCAAGTTCAGAGGAGAAACTTACAGCAGTCAGAACTTATCAGCTGTTCATTTAAAGACAGCAGAGAGGACGTGTTGTCCTCCTGTAGTGAAGAAACTGCAGTAAACATGTCTGTTACAACCAGTCCAAGTGATGAGGAGTGGACACACACACACACACACACACAGACAGACACACACACACTGACAGACACACACACACACAGACTGACAGACACACACACACACAGACTGACAGACACACAAACAGAAACACACACACACAAACACAGACAGACAGACAGACACACACACACAACAGACTGACAGACAGACACACACACACACACACACACACAGCACATATGTCATTTTCATACTTTATATAAAGTTACTTAATAACATGTGACTTTGTTACGGCACACACTTTGTAACATGTTCTCTGGATAAAACCGTTGAAAAGAGAAATAAACCATCAGAACTTTTCACGGCTCTTACCTCCCGAGCTCTCTCCCGGGGATGATGGTGTAGTGGTCGGTGAACGGCTCCCGGCTCACGGCGGTCTTGATCTCGGACAACAAGCCGCTGACGGCTCCGGGGCGCCCCTGGCCGGGCCGCGGGCTCGGGCTCGGCTCGGCGGCCGCCGGGCTGTGCTGGAGGCGGGCTCGGCTCCTCGCCTCCCCGGCGCGTGGACATTCGGGGATCATGGCGTGGTTTTAGGTGTTTGTTTGTTCAGCAGGTGAAAGTTGGACACACTGATAGACACTACACAGCCCGCTGACAGAAGGCTCCACAGAACATCCGAGAAGTATCAGTGCTGGTCTGAGGCGGAGCTGGAACGACCCGCGCGGCTGAATGTGGTGACAGGTACCGCAGCTGACGGGCTCATCTTGAAGGTGATCAGTGTGCTCCGGTCCGCTCTGCTCCGCTGCTGCGCTCCTCTCTGCTGCTCCGCTCCGTCTGTCAGCTCCTCACTCACCGCACCGCTGCTGGTCCATCACCGCGGCAACTGTGCTGAGTGACAGGCCGGCCGGCCAATCACAGGGAGACATAGAGAGGGCGGGACTCTGCTGCAGGAGATCACTTTGTTGTGACTTCAAAACTTTAAGAGCTCCAAAATACTCAGTATCTATCAGTCAGACAAACAAACAACACACAAACAAACAAACAAATACACAAACAAACACAAAATACATACATACAAACAAACAACACACAATACACAAACAAATAAAACAAACACACAAACAAATAAAAAACACACAAACAAACAAATACACAACACAAACAAACAAGCAAAGAAACAAATACACAAACAGACAAACAAACAAACAAACAAATACACAATACACCAACAAACAAATACACAAACAAATAAAACAAACACACAACACAAACAAACAAGCAAAGAAAGAAATACACAAACAGACAAATACACAAACAAACAAAACAAAATACACAAATAAAACAAACAAAAAATACACAAACAAACACACAAACAAAGAAACCAATACTCAAACAAACAAACAAATACACAAACAAACAAATGAATATCACATTAAAGGAGCACTGTGTAGTTTTGGGGAAGAAATTCAAACTCAGAATTTTAGTATTTACAATATTAATGAGGTAACAATACAAACTTTAAACCAGCTGTTCTCAGAGGAAAAACAGGTCCCAGAACACTGTTTGAAGCTAGAAAGGTGGCAGGGTCCGCCACATATAAACAAAGTAAAACAGTATAAATTGTTTTGTCCTCTGAGGTCAGTTTGTTTATTCAGACATGAAAACAAATATCGTGATTTTCTTCATTTCTTCAACAAAGCTACACAGTGCTGCTTTTATAAATCGTATAACTGCAGAGAACTATTAACCTCCTGAATCATTTGACAGAATCTTTGTTTTGAGTTCCTTCTTTTATTACGATTTTTCTTCATACATAAAAGTCTGTAAAGCCATTTTGCCAAAGACACTTTTGATTTTTTTCATGTTACTTTTTATTCATGACCAATTTTTTTATATGATACTTACGTTATCAGTCAGTCTCTCAAGCAGAACTGCTACTAAATGTGGGCAGTCAGCTCCTGATAACTGGAGCAACAATAATAGTCAGTTTCCTTGTGTAATTTCGTTCAATTTTTTTGGGGATTATGAAAACTATATATTTTTGGAAACCTTAGAGTATGGAGAATCAGAAAAAGTTTGATTGACAATTTTCCAAGGTCAATTTGGCGGCCATCTTGGATTTTCAAAATGGCCGCCTTTAAATACTAATTTCTCAATCTTACATCTCCAGGATTACCTAGAATTTAATTTCTAGCAGTCAAATTGTCATGTTGGATGGCAAAAAATCATGCCAAATAGATTTAGATGATCATTGACCCATATTTGGGGTTTTATTTGATCTTTTAATGCCAAATAGCTGCCTTAATGTTGTTGTTTGTTTTACCCACCAACACCCCCCCGTCAATGGAGGACATCTTTATTTTTTTTATTTTTTTGTGTGTTTTCCTTAGATTTTTTGAGTTTTAAGGCCTTTTTTAAAAGAGTCCACAGTCTGTGGAGCCCTTAGATGGACAGGGAGTGCATTCCACAGACTTGGTGCAGCTGAACAGAAGGCGCGGTCGCCCATAGTTCAAAGCCTTGTCCTCAGAGATTGGCTTGTCCAGAGCGGAGATGGCGTGAGGAGGAATGAGGAGTGATAAGTTGTTTGAGGTATAGGGGGGCAGTGCCATGGAGGCACTGGTGGGACAGAAGAGAAACTTTGAATTCAATCCTGTACTGGACAGGAAGCCAGTGGAGAGATTTGAGGATGGGTGTGATATGGTGGTACTTCCGCACCCCATCAGGATCCTGGCAGCACAGTTCTGGATGTACTGCAGCTGCTGGATGTTCTTGCTGGGGATACCGATGAGGAGTGCGTTGCAGTAGTCCAGCCTGGAGGAGACAAAGGCGTGGACAAGTTTTTTGGCATCGGGGAGAGTGAGTATGGGGCGGAGTTTTGCAATGTTCCGGAGGTGGAAGAAGGAGGTTTTGCAAAGATGTTTAATGTGGGCCTCAAAAGTCAGGTGAGGGTCCATTCTGACACCGAGGTTTGTGACTGAGGATGAGAGGTGGATGTCATGGCTGGAGAAGGTGTTGCTGGTGATAGTGGATGACCAGGTCTGGTGTTGAGTGCCAACAAGAATGGCTTCCGTTTTTGAGCTGTTGAGTTGCAGGAAGTTAGCCGTCATCCACGCCTTTATCTCCTCCAGGCAGGTGGAAAGTGTGGAAATGGCTGCAGAGGGGGTTGGATCTGTTTTGATATAGAGTTGGGTGTCATCAGCGTAGCAGTGGAAAGATATTCCATGCCGACTGATGACACGACCAAGGGGTAGCATGTACAGTGTGAAGAGGGTGGGGCCAAGGACTGATCCTTGAGGGACACCACAGGTGACAGAGTGTGTGTCCGATTTGGCCCCACCCAGGGATACATACTCTGTTCTGTCCATGAGATATGATGTGAACCAGGCCAGGGTGGTGTCAGAGAATCCAATGGAGGAGTGGAGGCGGTGTAGAAGGATGTGGTGGTCCACGGTGTCAAATGCTGCGGTGAGGTCGAGAAGGATGAGAAGTGATGGAGAGCCAGCATCAGCCGTCATCAGCAGGTCATTGGTGACCCTGACCAGGGCAGTTTCTGTACTGTGGCCAGAGCGGAAACCAGACTGGAACTTCTCAAAAAGACTGTTTGTTATGAGATGGTTGTGGAGTTGGGCAGAAACTACCTTTTCCAACACCTTTGATAGGAAAGGGAGGTTGGAGATGGGGCGGTAGTTGGCAGGTGCTTCGGGGTCAAGGCTGGGCTTTTTGAGTAGTGGCTTGATGACAGCAGTTTTCAGAGACGTGGGGACATGGCCGGACCGGAGGGACTGATTGATGATTTTGGTGATCATGGGACTTATTGCAGAGGAATTACTTTTTATAAGGGCTGAGGGAAATGGGTCCAGGTCACAGGTGGAGGGCTTCTAGGGCTAATAGGACATCAGTGTCAGGACAGAAGAACATCAGCTTTGCATCAGAGGGGTTTTGATGTTATGCCAAAACTGCATGATAAATCAACAAGGTGTCTGCTTCTTCATGGTTGTTCCTTTCAAAGTGCAGCTGGATGTTGCTACTTGAGTGTCCTGCAGCAGAGGATATGATGAGCTTGGGGGAGTTCTTACTGTATTCAATGGTCTTTGATGCCAGATACTCTGTGAGATCTGCCTTTGTCTGGTCATGGGAAAGTAAACGGCTCATCGGGATGTTCTTGATGTTTGTATCATCTCTAATTTGGTACTGGATAGGATCATTTCCTCATCTTCTTTTCTGCCTTGTGACATGCTTCAACGAATCAGCCTTGTATGTGTCAAAAACCCCCAGAATGACCTCATCATAGTCTCTGGTTAGAGACATTAGTCTGTCATCGTCTCCTCTACGGGAAAATTAATAGGTGGTCCCCAGACTATATCTCATTTGTGATATAGTCTGGCATTAGCCAGGCTAGCTTTCTGCACAAAGTACACAATTTTTCAGCTAAGCAGCCCCACTAAAACGATAAAACAAAATATCCGGGATTCCCGAAGCTAAGTTAAATTCCATAATTGCTAACATTCTAACATGTTGGCTAACACCTTCATGGTGTTTAGAGGGACCTTCTTTACTAGCTGGCTACAACTATATCATTAAACAGCAATGCTAATTTTTAAGGTGGCTTCATCAAATGTGTACGTGTCAAGAATAGAAAATTATCATATTAGCGCATATTTCAGTAGATTAAGCCTCATTTGCATATTTAAACATTAAATTTCAGAAAACTTGTAATACAAAAAATACTTGTCTTAATGTAGGTGAAAAACTGGGAAAGTTTTGGGGTGATACATAAAAGTTATTTTTTTTACCCTATCTACCAGTACTTTCTCGCCTGAGAGCAAGGCATCCGTTTTTGAATGAAAAATTCTGAGAAACTGGGGACCAGAATTAAGTGTTATACAGTGGATTTCTATTAAGGACCCTTTGAACTATCTAAAAATGCTGTATAACAACTTTTCCTCAAACATTTTTACCTCAGATTTACTTAAATGATCTCTAAGGCAAGACAACAGCAAATTAGCCTGTGGCGTTTTTAGTGTAATAGTACACCATTTTCAGGACCCAAATTGACTGCATTAATGACTTCTGAAAATTGTCAATCAAAGATTTTCTGATTCTTTGGTCTGTAAGGATTCCAAAAATATATAGTTTTACAAATCCCCAAAAAAATTGAACGAACGAATTGGTCTGAACATAGTCTCCTTGACTATAATTCCGAAACAATCCTGAACCAACCGACCAGCTGCTGCTGCAAAAAGAAACAGCAACGAATCCTAACCGACCCTTCTTTTATTCAACTTTACACGGCTGCACGTTGCTAGAAATGTCTGGTGAAGGCTGCAGCAGTTGGACTGTTTCCACAGCTGTATCTCACACAGAACGGAGCTGCAGCTGCAGCTGTAGCTGCGTGTCGAGGAAGTAATGCTTATTAGAAAAACGGAACAGAAATTCAAACATCTGCAAACCTACATCCATACCTGAGAGAAAACATGTGGATGCTGAGCTGCTGTTAACTGAGGAGCAGCCATAAAGACCTCATGTCTGCAGTTAAGCTAGGGTCTACAATCCTGGAGAGCTAGCAAGAGAGCTAGCAAGATTTCAAAGTGGCATCTCCTCTAAGTTCCACCCCCCTCCCCATCCCGTCAGTGCTCCGTCCAAAGCCACGCCCCCACAAACATGAACGCAGCACCGATGTTGACTCGGTCCGACTTCTTACTTTATCCAGAGCCTTTTTCGTTGCACCCTTTTCTGCCTCAGACTTTCTTTTCCTTGCCTTTTTAGCGGGGTGAGTTTGTAGCAGTAACGGTGGCTGCATTTTCTCTTTCATTGTAACCAAATGAACTCCGTATTCCTGCAGAGGAGTGTGCTGAATATTTCCGGCATCAGTGAAACCGGACGTGTGCACGCGCGGAGGAGGGCGGGACATGAAGGCATCTGACCAATGAAGGCACTGAGAAAAAGCTGACCAATCCGTGCCATTCGGGCCGAATAGCACTGATTGGTCAGCTTTTTCTCAGTCATGCAGCTGCCACAGAGGTCTGATTATTTTCGCTCCTTTTTCTGAATACATAATGTATTGACTACTCTCAGGACAGAAAGACCATTTCACCCAGTATAACAAAATGTGTTTCTGTGTTAGCGTCTTATTGTTTAGTCCTAATTACTTTTCCCTCATGTTTATATCTTTAAATGTTAATAATGTAACTCCAGTCACACTCTGATATTATCTGTTACAGTTGAGGACAATGATTTCATTGTGAAATTAACAGCTCAGTGACCATGTGTTGAGATGTTTTCCACGTCTTCTTCAGCTTCAGTTTGTACAACACATGGAGACAGAGGCGGCGGAGTAACAAAGTGAGCTTTTTTATTGAGATTCATAAACAGTTGTGTTGTGTGGTGGAGCGGTAGCACAGCCTGAGTATTTAGCAACCCGTTCTCAGACAAATCAGAACTGTACCCGTCAACATTATGGACACATGTGTATATCTACACACACACACACACACACGCACACACACAACTAGAAACCAGACGGAGAGTTTGCATGCTTCAGTGTCACCTCCCAGCACCGTCCACCCGGCCAATCACATGTTCCATGTTTTTTTTTTTTAAATGAAAAATAAATAGACAAATAAATAAAGACACAGATACAAACAGCTGCTACAGTTGGCCCCCGCCTCACCTCTCTGGAGACATCCCAGCATTCTTCACTTCCCCCCGAAAAGCTTATTTAAATATTTCTATAATAGCTTCTATCGATTACACATCAGTGCCATGGGAGTGGTCTTATCCCTTCTCTTTCCAGAATAAATATCAGATCTACAGTGTTATGGAGTCAACAATAAAAACCTCACCTCTGTACAATTTCAGCAAATTACATACAAAAATCTTCTTTCGTTGTCATAAACTGCCCAAACCGCACACGGCTCGCTGGAGACATGCAGCTCTGAAATATATGACATAGTTAGACATTTGTGACATGAAAAAAAAAAAAAAAATTAAATTAAAAATTAAATCCTGAATGTCAACAACGGACCTGACGACGCCACCAGAGTAAAAAGAGGAATACTTCTGAGCTGAATGGAAACGGTAACGGACTGCGCGGTGGCACATCTCCTAACCAGCCGGCTTAATAGATAATAGAAAAAGATATAGATACATATCAAAACACAAAAGGCTTCAAAAGTGAAGGCAAACTCTTTGAATGATGCTTCTTGTCACGACGTCGAAAAAACTGCAAAACAAACAAAACATTCAAGGGAAAGCCCCGGGGCTTCCCTTCACTTATAAATACAGATACAGTATAAATAACAGTAGAAAAGATTGTAGAAAAAAAGAGGAGGGGAGATGCAACATAATCACAGCCGTTTCCTCGTGCTCGTACAGATGAGTGGATAAGGCCTCGCCACTGCCGGCCGCGAGCGCAGCACGGCCAATCCGAGCGCCGGCGTCAGCGCCAGTTCAGCGGGAGACTGTTTGGATAACAGAAACGCCCTGTGTTCATGTCCCCATAGCTAACACACACACACACACACACACATCACACACACACTCACAGCACAGTTCAGCTGTCACCGCGCATCATTTGAGATGTTCGTCTTGATTATTCTTTTAAAATGAAAATGATACAAAAAAGAAAAAGTGAACCTGTGAATGCAACAGTATCAGACCCTGTCATGAACCCTGACAGGCTGCTGATGGGTAATGATGGTCAAATCTGGCCCCATTTACACTTGGCGTTTCAAGCGTATTCGTACGTGTAGCTCGAGATAACATTTTATATATATTTATATATTTTTGATTTATTTTGTTTTTACACCCAATGGCAAGTTTTACCAATTGCACAGTATCTTCACCTGGAAACCACAGCCTGCTCAAAGTGAGGGACAGATTGTCGTCATGGCGATTAAACAGCGGTTAAGGCGCGGCTGGGGCCAGGCGACCATTCACCACGTCAGTGTTTGGGATGGTTTGAGATAATTAAAAAGTTAATTTCACGTCTGTGTGGGGAGAAATTTGACACACGCCTTACTAAAGGGCACTGAGTGTTGGTGCCGGGTCATCTGATAAGGGCGATGATCTTAAAGCTACAGAGGTCTGATGAGCTCACCTCTACCCAACTCCACATCAACATGTTTTCATTGTCAAACTCTTCAGATGTGACCGATGACGACTCAAGTGACATCACATGAGGACACGCAGCTCCCTCTGGAGACGCTAAAGGCTTTACGACTTAGTTCGCAAATATAGTCAAACAGGGTTTGATGTGTAAGATTAGTGCACGAGGTGGCTAAGTGTAAATGGGGTATCAGTCTGCAACAGACCGTATTCACACTGTGGCCGTTTTCCTCTGCTGTCGTGCTCAGGACGCTGAAATAATGTCGTGCTGCTGTGTGACAGGTTACAAATGGTGAAAACAACAGAAACAAATGAACTTTTCACTGCTTGACATCAGGCCAAACTTCAAAGTAAAACAATAATATGCTCACCTATACGCTAACGTTAGCATTTTGCCACTTCCTGGTTAACATTACCGATTGATTACATCCAGTGTGTTCCACTTCAAGGCTTTAACAAATGTGTCCAATATGTGTGTTGTTGATATTTTAGAGTTAATTTAAATTACTTGTCTTTTCGTACAAATGAAACGTTAGCTAACACTAGCTCGGAAGCGACTGAATGCTAACGTTAGCTGTTGTCCACCAGAAGCTTATAGGTTATCGAATATGTTGTTTTATTTTGAAATGTGGCCGATGTCCTTGCAGATTTTTCCTTCCCATTGTCAGGAAGCAGCAAAATGATAACAATTTGCCAGATTCCTCAAGTTTATGTGACTTGCATCGGAACATAGCAGTGCGACATTTGAGCTTCCTATCCTGAGCGTGACGTCAGAAGAAAACGGCTCGCCATCAGAGTATGGTCTATGAACGTAACCTGTGATTGGAGTTTGAGAGAAACCCACCCAAATGTCAGGAGAACATGCAAACTGTTTTTTAGAAAGGACCATCTCATATCTCTGAACTCAGGACTTTCCTCCTGTCAGGCTCGAGTTCTACCCGCTGAGCGCCGCGACCCCGCAGGCCACACACGAGGCAGTAAGTAACCGAGGCACAGTTTCATTACTGGATTAGAAACGAGACAAGGGGCTGGGGATGCTGAGGGTACACTGCAGTCGGTCATTGTCTGGAAGATCGCGGTAGACTGTGAACAGATCGGAGTAAAGGTCTTAACTATTGCATATATTACACTGGTTTGTCCAAGGGCCCTAGAACACATCGTGAGTTTGTACCAGAGGGGCCCGGTCAGGCCCTTGGCGACCTACATGCTGCTTTGCACCAGTCACATTGTTGGAGACGGTAAAGGTTCGGATGATGGAGTGCCTGCTCCATGAAGAGAGCGACACCACGGTGATGGTACACAGTCAGAGAGAGGCCCATCGGCAGGACCCACGGGTGCTGAGAGGTGAAGCACCGCTCCTGCCAACGGGATCACAGGAAGTCCTTCAGCCGGCTGGAGATTCAACGTCCACGCGCGCGTTCTTTGTTGTCAAGGAATCACATGTACAACTTCCCGTTTTGCTCGGTCCACATGATCACACTCCCAGAAGCCCTTGTTGTTGGCGATGATGGCTACTATGATGGAGTGACATCACTGTGTCTGCTTTTTTGAGAAGCACAGCAGAAGAAGAGCGCTCCGGCAGACCGTTGGAGTTTTGTCAGTAATGTTTTCGGTCCAACGAGACGAGAACATGTCCTCACTGTGGACTGAGACAAATGCATACCACATCTATACCTGTTGAGTATCAGACATGCACAAAGTCTTGTAGTGGTCGTTGAGTCTGTATCGGCTCATTAGGGCCTCCTGTTTACGGAGGTATATCACACTCTTTGCGTGGACTTGCTGTTAAAGTCTTTGAATCGTATTACACCCCTATTTCCAACCAAATCCTGATTCCTCAGTGACTTTAGCACTTCTCTTGTGTCTCTGAGAGAGTTTCAAATTATTGACCTTGCTTGATAAAGAATTGCTATAGTTGACTGAGAGCAGAGCAAGAGAGTGTGCATGGATGGCTTAGCTCTTACTGACACTGACGTATCCCTTCAGCGGTTCAGCTCCTGTTCTCCCACTAGGGTTAGTGTTGGTGTCATCGACCGTTTGTCTCCTGATAACTCAATCATTCTTCTTAACCACCTGGCAAACTGCAGGACTCCTTAATTAGCCCATTTTCTTCAATTTAAACCAGGATGCTAAGTGGTTTCCAAAACTAATCTATCCTGTTGCTTCTGCAGCTCTGCGTGTTTCTGTCGTCCAAACGTCCTCCGACAGTACAGACGGACGCAACATAATTCTATACATGGGGTTAGATTTGATTGTAAGGTTCAGCTGCTCAGCCCCGTGGCCTCGAGACGGCTGGTGTCTGGCACCAGACGACATCGCGCTGCTTTAATTCTTCTACTTCCAGTCTCAGATCCTCCCAGATTAAAATACACACTGACCTTTGAGGGCTGATTACAGATCGGACATGATTGTTCCTTTGGCATCGGGGCTCTCTGGCTTTGCATTCGTCTGATGAGCTCTTTTTTAAACGTTTGAACGACCTCTTCCGAAGCCGCACAGATTATAGATCTATCTGAATTCACAAGAGCAGCGACCCACCTGAGAATCTTTGTGCTGTAGCGTGCACACAGCGTACGCATTCAAGTTTGAATTCACAGAAAAGATGCACAGATGTGCACATCCAAACTCAATTAGAGCTCTTATGTTTCTAGATAAACAACATTTTAAGAAGGGTAACTGTAATATATCATCTCCAGTTCTGATTGGGTGCAGTTATAGTATTGTTATGTCTGCAGTATTTGCTCTGTAGTACTTTCTGTTTATATTAAATACTTCTAGTATTTCTTTTATGTTTCTCTCTGATTTATTCTATTGGGTTCTCTCTTTTAAATAATATATGAGCATTCTGTAGGTTTTATAATTTTCCTTTGTCACTTAAATCTTTTCTGTAAATTCAACATTTCAGCCCCGTTTTCATCCAGAGTATTTAGATGTCATAATAATGTCTTAGATTTGATATAAAGTCCTTGCTGTCAGTGCTGCTGTGTTACTTCATTTTTGTCACTGCAAGTATTTTTCACTGTCGGATGGACGATGCATTTTGCTACATGCAACTTTAAACGATCTTGATTCCATTCCCGTACCCTTTAGTATGCATATAAATAGAAATCTTTTTTAAAAAAACGCTGCTGCAGTGTTCCATACGCTCCAGTCTCAGTGATGAATAGAAAAATAACGGTCGTCCCGCTGTCACGAGATCCTCAAAGCTAAGTGAGGAGACTCCGACACGTAGGACCATGACGGCGACGTACACATATCCACAAAACTTTGTCCGGTACAATCCAGGTATCTATACGACATGTTTAGGCGACGCGACTGCTGCTCGTTTTTTTTTTCCCGTCGCAGCCCAGCAGCCAGTGTTCCACGCCGTCTCACTCCAGGCCAAACGTGCTGGTTTCCTCCACCGCGATCAGCATCTTCTCGTACAGCATGGTGTACGACGGGTACGGAGGCAGGTCCAGGCGGTTAAAACACGTGTGAGCCCTGACAGAGACAGAAAGACAGAGACAGGCAGACTGTTAGACAGGATGGAGAGTCACGGTTCTGATCACATCTTTTACTTTTGTTCTCTTTAGATTCACTTTGAAAACACTGAGGAGGATCAGGGACACCAGCACGAACATCTACCCTGTAGACTTGTTGAAAAAGAAGAGGGATGATGGAAAGTCCTTTAAAGTTTCCCTGATTTTGACATCTGGAAGAATTATTTTCGTTGTCGATTCATTTTTTCTTATCCGTTAATCAGTTAGTCGTTTGGTCAATTAAATGTCAGAATATGACGAGAAATGTTGATCAGTGTTTCCCAAAACCCAAAGCCAAAATGTCTTGTTTTGTCCTCAATCCAAATATTCAGTTTACCGCCATAGAGGAGAAAAGAAACTAGAAAATATTCACATTTAACAAGCTGACATCTCTTTCTTACCCCAACCAATTAATCAATTATCAAAACTCCTGTTGGCCTCTGATTTTTTTGATTGATTTTAAGTAGGGTTGGGCTGATATGGCTTTTTCAGAGCCGATACAGATTATTAGAAATCATGGAGACTAAAGTAAAAATGATAAATAAAAAAATAAAAAAATGAAACTCTTTCTGTCAGAATTTGTTAATCGACCAGTGATGAAATAAACCTGAAATAAAAGCACAATTTACTCAAGTACTGTTTTTCTAGTACAATTCTGAGGTACTTTACTTGAGTATTTCCATTGTCTGCTACTTTATTCTTCCTCTCCACCACATTTATTTGATAACTTTAGTTACAAGTTACTTTGCAGATTCAGATTATGTTATTGTTCAGAGGCTATTAACAGTGACATGTTACCAATCAGATGTTGCATCATAGCTAAAGTAGCACATGTTTTATATAGTTTATTTTACCAGCAATCTGACAGAAAGATCACAGATACAGATCATCAACCAGGGCCGATATTCAGTCTACCCCTAATTTTAAGATACTGCTGATGACTTTTAAAGCTTGTCTGTATCTTGCCCTAACATACAGAAGGCTTGACTGTTGAGAACTTATTCTGTTATGTCTTTCTGAGTTTCCAGCTTTTGCTTTGTCTACCAAAGTACTCTGTAAACCCCGTTTTAACGATGCTTTATGAATAAAGGTAAAACAAATCGATGTCAGTGAATACACAGTTATAAACTACTGATAAATTGTTGCAGCTCTACGATGGATCATTTCCTGCACGTGTGTGTTCTGTTGGTAGGCTTGCGAGTGACACGTGTCCAACACATTTGTCAGAGCTCAAACATACACGGATGTAAACACAACTCCACAGTGAGCCGACAGCGCCCACTGTGGCCTCAGCTGACAACTACAGGGTGCTGGTACATGACAGAAAAGAGATGTATAGTGATTCACTGCACAGTAATATCTACCTACAGCGAGTTAACATTAGCTAGCGTTAGCCACCATCAGCTACCAAATGAAGCTGGAGCACACACATCTCCGAACCTCATATCGCTGCACACACACAGTAAACACTGACTGCTGAGGCTCACACTGTCCACAAAGTCAAACTGTGACACTGCTCCTGCTCCGCACTGACACCTGAGTCCTGCCCTCTGTTTCTGCTGAGCACGCTCACATTTTACTGCTGTTTGCTGAATTCGTGTCCTACTGTAAGGTCACAGGAACACACCTCGGATATTATCAGATACACCGAGCAGGGGAAATACCAAAATAGCTCTTGTTTGGAGCAGGTGCGCTGTAGTGTCAGAGCATTTACGCCGTATGTGAAGCTTACAGGGCTTACCCTCTGTAGCGTCCGAGGGGAGGAGCGTGACTTTCATCAAGCAGGTAGACGTTTAACTTTAAGAAACAACACGATGTGAGCAGGACAGTGCGAACATGTCTATATATAAACGGGGTCACATACCTGGGTAGCGACGTGACTTTGCCCCACTTCTCGATGCAGAAGCGCCGGAGGCCGTTGGACCCCCGCAGCGCGGCGAAGCCCTCGTAGGGCACGCTGGACGTCCCGGTGACGAACTGCAGCAGGCGGAGGCGCTGCTCGTTGTTGAAGTGCTCCACGGCGGCCCAGAACCAGCGCATCACGATGTGACCGTCGTGGTAGCCTGGGGGTGGACACGGGACATCAGAATGAGCTCAGAGTGAGGGCTTTGCCTCCACAAGCCTGGTACACACACACACACACACACACCTCCTCTGTACTCGGTGTTGCTCCTCCAGTCACCGAGGTCGATCTCCACCGTCCCAGCGATAACCAGCTCCAGCTCCCGGGCGTCGAACACAGACACCAGCCTGGAGTCGACCACCTGACGGAGAACAACAACGACACACAAGTGTCTCAGTCATCTTTAGGTGTGTGTGTGGTCGCTTTGTTTGTCGCATGTGTTTATACATGTGACAGGCATGAAAACGGGTCAGGGGTGAAAAAGGTGAGAAGGATATTATCCCTCTGGGGGGTCCGGGGGAGCTACCGTTAACGTTAGCCTAACATTAGCTAGTTCGTTACTAAAGTTAGATGCTAGCTTGTATACAAGCTAGCATAACGGTAGCGTTAGCTAGTGCTAATCATTTTCCACCGGAGCTTTAGTGCTAGCTGTCTAACGTTGCGTTCTCTCCTGCTGTGTTCAATGACTCAATTCATCAAGCTGTAGCTAACGTTAGCTAAGCCTATGTCAAGAGAATTCAGTCAGGTAAAATCGCCGAGGCCAGGAGCGCTTTCAGCCTCTGATGGCGGTCTGCATCCCTTGATGTGTACGCTCTGGTCAGCACGAGCGAAGCGAACTGCTTGTAAACCAATCAGGTCCCTTTTGGCACGCGCACCTGTTCGCAGTGCACTGAATCTCTGGGGCCAATCACTGACGCCGCACTACTCTCAGCGGCAGTGATTGGGTCTCGTCTTCCACTCGTCACCCAACGGTGCGTGCCGTTACGGCCTCTGAACCTACACCCCCCTATTTTGGTGACCTATTTTGGTTTCAAAACGGCAAATTTTGCCGAAAGGTGAGTGATTTTCATGCCTGATGTGTGTATTATGATAAACTCATACAGTCCGTGTGGTCTCAGCAGTTACCTGGAGGTGTTGATAATGTGTTTGGACGTATGGCTTGATAAAATAAAAATGGGTTCTGATGATGATGCTGAAATGATCGGATGGTGTGATCCGAGAAGGTGAAACAGTATCGCTCTACCTCGTAGAAGCCTCTGACCAGCGCCTCCGTCTGCTGCACCACCCCTCTCTCCACCCTCCACTTGGCCATCCGCTCGATGTAATCCTTCTTGTTCTTCTCCGTCACCTGGATGTGGGAGCCGCCCGACTTCAGCTCCCGCTCCGTCACCTGGCAACGCGGGAGGCAACAGTCTGAGTCAGCAGAGCAGCGCGTGAAGCTTGACATTGTGGAAACACATATACATCATCCACAGTGACACACACACACACACACACACACACACACACACGCTGACCTGTCCAAAGACCTCCTCGTTGACAGTGAAGGTGAGGTCCAGGATGTCAGTGATGTCGTTGTCCTTCATCCACTGCAGGGACTGGTGGAACTCCTCGTCCAGATACTCCAGATCAGACAGGTCAGTGGGCCTGAACCACACACACACAAACATCACACGTTCAGTACACAGTACGGCAATTAGCCGTACAGTTTCATGTCAACCTTAGAAAACAGGACAAGGACAATAATGTTACAGCGAAGGAAGCTACTGTAAGTGTTTCTACTCAAAGGACAGTTATTCCTGGTATTTTCCCCTCTCTACATTCTTAAATTAATCTTTATCCATTATAACACACTTTGAAACCTCACATGGCCATGCACAAGAAGCAGACTGTGCGCTCTGTGGTTGGTTGCTTAGTTGCACAAAAATAACATGAGCCATTTTTTACTAATACTCGCTCTTCACTTACTTTACTTGTTACTTCTACTTTTAATTTACATTACAGGGACCTGAGCTGCTGCCAGCAACAGGTCGTCTTCCCTGAAAACAATACCAAACGATGGGGCAGTGACACATCTCTTCACAGAACCCCTTCTGGATAACGCTGTTTTTGTCTCACTTTTCCATTAGTGTTGGCAAATCATCAATGTTGGTTTGTGTGTTTAGGTTTTGTCTATAGACAATAAAACATCAATCCTGTCACTATAAAAATTTTCTTAATATCTCCAGTTTTCACAAACTTCCATTTTCAGTGACCTAAAATGCCGTTTACATGTGAACTAAAGGCCGAACAGTAAGAAATCACCGTGAACGTGTGGACAGGGCCTCAGACTTGTATCGACCGGGACAGTTTCCTGACTGTGCAGAGAGTAAATTCAACTTTAACTTCCAGAACCTGAGATTCCCAAAATCACTCCTGCCACTTCACAGCTGCTCTATAATACTCTATAGATTGTATTTTCAGAAGAGTTATCATGCCCACACTGCATACGTGCACCTCTTTGTGCACGCGTAAGAACAAGTGTGTAAGACTCCAGAAAAACAAGCATATAGCCACACATTTTTACTTCTGTTGTTTGTTGCTGTTGAAAGAAGTTAAGTGCAGATGATGAATGTTACTGACAGTCGAAGCAGAGCCTTGTAGAAGGGTCTGGTGAAGAAAGCATCCAGCAGGTACTGATGGATCAGAGCCAGGCCCAGGATACGACCACTGAAACGGAACCTGGACACACACACACACACAAAAACACACATTATAAAACACTAAATCAACAATAAAACCAGTAAAACATGAGGTTGATTACAGCAATAAATTTGTTTAAAAAGCTTTCCTTCTTCACTGACTGAGTCATGTTACTGCTCAGTCTGTTCAGAGTATTCTTCCATCAAACTGACGCTAAGACTGGCAGTTAGCGAGGAAACAGTTAAATGTAAAACACTGCCTCACATGTCAGTTTGTGCTCGGTGTGTTTCACAAAACACCGACTGACTGTGTGTGTCTTTGAATTACTGCACATTTTACCATTCCAGATGGTTCTCAACGAACGCCGACATGGGGCTGATCTGAACGGTGTAGGTGTCGTTGGCCGAGTACTCAAACAGGCCGTAGTACGGATTGAACAGCTCCTGAGACAGCAGGAAGAAGAACTCTCTGGACGGGCCGCTGTAGTCCAACCTGAAGACACAGGAGGACGGAGTGAGGACACGCTTTTGGTTCAAAGCATTTTTGTTAGGTGGTTGGTTTATGGTGGATGGTTTACTTAATGGTTAATCACACACAGTTGAAAGACAGTATTCGCTGATGTTCTTTTTGGCCACATGGGGGCAGCAGACGCGATTGTAAACACACGATTTCAATTCAGGCTGCAAAAGCTCCTAAGAATAGCAGAATACACTGCGCTGTGACACGTTTAGCCATGTTACTTTGATGTTCGTGTGTGTGTGTGTGTGTGTGTGTGTCTTACCCCTCCTCTCCCAGGAAAGTGACGTAGAGTTTGTTCCTCTGCAGCTCTTTGCGGGAGTACGCCATCACCTGGTTGAAGGTTCCCTCCAGCAGGTGTTCTCTCCGGATCAGCAACCTGCAGCGACCAGCACAGCTCACACATCACACACCCAAAACTGTCCCGTGAGCGGCACGACTTCAGAAAGGACTCCCTTCATTCAGTCTGAATTCAGTTCAAGTGTTCTCGAGTCGTGAGTTTGTAAAAGTTTTCAAATTTAAATCAATTCTATCAACTTTCAGAGGGCATCGCCTCACTGTCTCTGTGGTAACTCTGTCTCCATGGCAAAAAGCACAGTGAATACAGTTTACTACTACAACAAAAAAAATAAAAAATGTGTTTCCACAATAGATAACGGAGCAGTTTATTATTAAATATTCAGAGGGGAGGATGTGGACTGTGTCAGGATCAGGATATTTACAGTTTAGGTGCAGTGAGTTGTTTGGTGTCTTACTTGATCTTGCCTGGTCCCTGGCCGTATCCCTTGGCTTCGAGTTTCCTGTAGAAATTTCTTAGTTTGGCCTCAAAGTCTCGGCGGTAAGGAGCTGGAGCTCGGGCCCTCTGCAGGCCTTCACACACACACAAAGAACAGAAACAAACACCATAAGTTCATACAAAACACTGCCAAAGGTCTTTGTGTAAAATGAAGTTAAAGTTGGCCCTTTTAATGTGATGTGGTGTTAATACATCGGTCTCCTGTGATAATATACTAACAGCTAGTGAACAGTCATGGCTCGGAGCGTGTACATGCTGACTGGTGCCACAACTGGTGTGATCTCATCACAACATGGTTGCTAAAAGGTGAATATTTTAAATGTTTAAAATTCATTCGATTTGTAATGAATGGCCTGAATCTGAAGGTAGCTCCTCCAGAACCACGGGGATCATCAGAACTGCTTACTGCTGCTTACTATACTGGCCTCTCTGCTCTCTGCTGTAGCTGTCTTTGGCTTTAGAGACTAGCTTTACTGTCAGACTATCACCTCTTGAGGAACAAAGTGGTGTTAGGAGACAGGATGAGCCGGGGCTAGCTGGTTAGCATGCTAACTTCAGTAGACACAGACGTCTTTGACAGAACGTCAACACTGCTGTCTCTGTTCATAATGTTCGTTCATTTATTGAATGTTTTTTAAACTTAAATTCTGGCCTTGTTTTACAAATTGCACCTTTAAACTGATTTTTTTTTCATATTGCACCTTTAAGTCAAGCACTAAACCATGTGTCAGAGTAGTTCCTATGGTCAAAATGTAGTCTTTATTGAAGAACAGAGGCATTATCAACAGTGTGTAATAAAATAAATACTAGTAAAAGAGTTAAAGTTTACATTTACGTGACGTATCAGCTGGAAACAGGAAACAGTTTCCTGACTGAATCAGCAGTGAAGGTGTGAACCGACCGCAGAGTGACATGACACCACTGCATCAGTCACCTGACCACCACCACAACTGACCCATAACTGACATTTCTAACGGCAGACATTTCGACATGTCAACAGAGGTGCAATTAACATCAGCAACAATGGCTGCATTCCATTTCACTTCACCAGTTTCAGGCCCTGCTGTTGTTTATACTGGCACACTGACATGGTTAACTGGGTCACTGAGACGGACCACAGCCCTCGTTCAGTTAGCTGCTGCGTGTTTACCTTTAGCCCAGAAACGACCCGAGATGTGACTGTTACTGCGAGATGCGCCGATCTGATATCCAGTATTGGTACTGGTCCAATATTGGCCAAAAACACTCCCAGCTGGCACCGGACGTCAATAGACGTTGGTCTTTGGTTGGATTCAAGTCATGACGTCAGGTGACCAAAACCCAACGTCCATTGACATCTACTTTCAACATCTTTTGACATAGGAATATTGACGTCAAATGACGTTAATATTTTGTTGTTTTTATGTTGTGGTGTCTGGCAACCAAAACCCAACGTGTGTCAGACGTCTTGTACTCACACAACTTTGACGTTGAATAATGACCTTTTTGATGACAAAATTCTAATGTCTGGACAACATCTATCAACAATATTGATCTGACTTAAGCTAGCCTACATAACTGATATCCAACGTCGGACCAACGTTAAGTTCAGACGTTAACCCGATTTTCATTTTCAACTAAATACTAACGTCTATTCAACGTCGGAGGCGTCTCAATTAGACGTCTCTAATTGACGTCTAGTGCCAGCTGGGCTGGATCAGATATCTGATAGGGGAAAAATGTAAAATCCAATCAGATTTATTAGCCTAAACTCTCCTATAAATGCTTAAACTGTGCGACATGCCGTAAAGAGAGCAGCATGTCATGTGACCAGCTGGACTCTCATCATGTCAGCTGTGTGGAATCACTTTAAGCTAACGGAGTGCAATTAATGCAATGCAAGTGACTCGAGGGGGGGCAGCACCGTTGGAAACGTCAACATCACAAACTTTATAAAACAGTTGCAGAAAAAAAACGGGAAGGAGTACTGACGAGTATTTTACAGGCGATGAGTGCCGAGGAGAAAAGTGCACAACCAATGGCGTTTTTCCACTCCCACCGACTCTAACCGAGCGGCGCCAATTTGCTTTTCCATCACCAGATGGTGACGTCTCGTAACTGCGGCCAACTTGTAACAGCTGTATCATCTACAGCTTTGTTGTTTAAGAGAGGTGGAAAGGCTGTATCAGATCGATAACAGTATGGGCAGATACTCAGAGTTGTCTTATCGCAATCAGACTTGAAAAAGCATTATCGACCCACGTGTACTTACAACCTGCACTGCCAGTCAGCAGTCTGAAAGGGTCAGCTGAAGCACAGCTGACAGCTCACACTAAGTCTGCCTCGGACAAGTCAAGCTTTCATTATCTTCCTTATGCTGCCGATGCTTTAGACAAAATAGATATTCAATATTCAATCGCATGTCAAGAATCGATAAGGACGGACTGAGCTCTGAAGGCTCTGTCTCACGGTGACACTGATGATGTGGAGCGGTTCAGCTCAGTTCACCACAGTTATAACTCTGTTCTTTCTCCCACTTCAGGTTCTCACAGACAATAACACACGGCTAATGAATGGAGTGCAATTACAAGCCAGGCTCCCCTGCTGTGACCCACTTCCTCTTTATAGAACCGCTCATAACACACACACACACACGCACACACACACACACACACACACACACACACACAGTAGCTCATTAGGATAACATTAGTGCACCCTAACATAGCACAGCAGGCTCTGTCAAACAGCAGTGATTACTGTTACAGGGTTCCTCTGTGTTTGTGTGTGTGTGTGTGTGTGTGTGTGTATGTGTGTGTGCGCTTCAGATAGCTTGCTAGATTGGATCTTCACTGTCAACAGGACTCCACAGTACACAGAGAACTGATTTCTTTGATCAGAACATGGATAACCGGCCGGCCCAGACTGGGTGAAGATGAAAATGTGAAAATGATGTCTGGGTTTGTGTCGGCTGCAGCCACATCACGTAACAAATGATACACAGTATGTATATGTCCTATTAACATTAAACTTATGTGCTTAAAACAATGCTTTTTCATAGTCTTCTACACCGTGCATAGGGTTGGGTGCCGTTCACATTTGAACCGATACTGGTTTTGATACCAGTACCTGGAATTTCATACTGGTACCGAACAGCAGGGC
Source organism: Lagodon rhomboides (assembly GCA_039737535.1). Classification (NCBI taxonomy): domain Eukaryota; kingdom Metazoa; phylum Chordata; class Actinopteri; order Spariformes; family Sparidae; genus Lagodon; species Lagodon rhomboides. Next base: position 7,048,501 of record CM077803.1, on the reverse strand, counting down.
TGCTCGATTATAGAAAAAATCATGATCATGATTATTTTGGTCAATATTGAAATCACGATTATTTAAACGATTATTTTTTAATTTGGAAACATGATACATTTATTAGCATTTCTCTCCAAAAAAACACTCTTTGTTTGGGTTTTATTTTGAAAAGTGACCGGATGTTGTGTTGTCGTTTTGGTGCGTGACTTCCTGCCTGCTATGTGCTAAATTCGGCTATTGCTACGTCGCCGTCCGGCAGAAAGTTCGTATCGTATCGTATCGTATCGTATCGTATCGTATCGTATCGTATGAATTGCGCATGCGCGTCTCTTACAAATAAATCGTTTCAACTCGATTATATTAGTTTGGAGATAATTTGACCCAAAAAATCAAAATCGCAATTAAAATTTGATTAATTGCTACCAAGCAGTACTTTTTTCTGTGTTTTACTCTCTCTGTAATAAGTTCTCACCAGCTAAATCAATTATTTCTATAGACATTGTACCATGAGTCATATCTAAAGTAACAATGCACATCACGTCTTCTTATATAAAATCGATTGGGGAATCAAAGAAAGTATGCTGCAGTATTTCCTCGTACACAGTGTGCAGTTCACATACTGTTGGTTTCAGACATACTAACAAACATACTGTGTGAGTTTACACAGTATGTTTTGGACGCAGAGTTTCGGGGAGACGTCTCACTCTGTCTCTCTCCCTATATATATATATATAATAAGCTCACTCAGGTATGTAAATGCTATACGAGTCTTTATTCTATTTTCTGTGTTGTAATTTGACTTTGATGATGTGTTGATGTGTATTTCCAGTTACAATGACGACGGAGAAACAGTGAGCTCCGAACAGTCTGGAGGACCTACCAGGAGAGTTCTGCGGTGAGGAGCCGGGGGAGCAGCGAGGAGAGAAGCTGAAGCCAGGGTGGATGGGGACGGGCGGGACATAGGACATGATCTCCTCTTCGTATAAACTACGAGAACGGGACACAGAGAGGCAAAGAAGACGTTATCGAAGAGTTTTAGCAGTCGCTGTGTGTGTGAACTCATGGCTGCCCACGACAAGTTGACAGGTCTGTCAGTCGAACTGAAGCGCTGTTGTTGTTTAGTTGCATCACTGTACACGGAGCAGCAGCGTGGCAGCAAGTCGGCTCCACACACTGAGTCTTTAAATGACAACGAGCCACAGAAGTCAGTGCGCTGGAGGCAGAGAGGGGTGATGTAAACAGAAGGCAGCCAGCATGACTTCGGCCTGTTAGCCGCTCAGACGCTGTGATGACTGTCAGCGAAGTCAGCTAAAGCGCCTCTGGAGCAGACGGCGATAAAAAAACCTCCTCCGCCGCCGTCCGCGGTGACCGACTCTTCACCCGACAGCTCTGTCAGCGGCCCGGCAGGAGGCAGCCGGGATCTGTTAGCTGAACTCTGAGCGGGACTTTATCTGACTGGTGTGAAAGCTGATGTTTTCACATCAAAGGCGGATTCATCTGTTTGAGAAACGGGAAGGAACAAACAGTCCGATCTTCCTATTGAACAGCTAAATGTGATTCGACTGACAGAATTCAGAGTCGGGTGCAGCCCTGATGTGTATGCAGAGGTTTGGTGTGCTCTTTACCTCAGCAGGATGACGAGGTCTGCATCACAGGACAGCTTCTCCACCCCCTGAGTCCCCTCTGTCCGAATGTAGTGGATTTTCTCCCTGAACAGCCGACAAGACAAAGTCCCGATCAGTTCTTCCATCAACGTATTGATTTTAATTCAAATAGTAAACACAGCTAAATATCTCTGTTTGGTACTGAGACGCATTCTCCTTTACTTCCTGAGCTCTCTTATCAAGAAGAAGAAAAAGAAAAAGAAGACTTTGACTTTAAGAATAACTTTATTTGTCAGCTAGGCACTCTCAATATCAGAAGAAGCATCAGCAGCACCAACCAAAAAGAGCAAACAAACAAAACAAAAGACACACATTCTCCTTCACTTCCTGAGCTCTCTTGTCAAGAAGAAGAAGAAGAAGAAGAAAAAGAAAAAGAAGAAGAAAAAGAAGAAGAAGAAGAAAAAGAAGAAGAAGAAAAAGAAGAAGAAAAAGAAAAAGAAGAAGAAGAAGAAGAAGAAAAAGAAGAAGAAGAAGAAGAGGGAGAAGAAGAAGGAGAAGAAGAAGAAGAAGAAGAAGAAGAAGAAGAAGAAGAAGAAGAAGAAGAAGAAGAAGAAGAAGAAGAAGAAGAAGAAGAACTCACCTCAGCGCGTGGTTCCGGCTCAGGCTGGGCTGTCTCTCCTGCAGCATGTCGAATATGTTGGGCTGTCGAAGGAACGCCACGATCTTGTCATTGTAAGCTGGAGAGAGAGAGAGAGAGAGAGAGAGAGAGAGAGAGAGAGAGAGAGAGAGAGAGACAGACGCTGTCAGACATCAGCACAGCCAGAGTGTGAGAGAGAAAGCAATGTGTTGCATCGGGTTTGATTGCGGCTTCACGTGAACGATGAGAGGCTGTGACGGCGCCTTACATGGAGCGCTCAGCTGCTGCGGGTCGGGGTGATGCTGGCTTCGGATGGCGGCCACCAGGCTGTTTCCAGGTCTGGCCATCAGAGACGCCCCGCGACTCCTGGACACGTCAGAGGCCTGGGGACAGGGACAGTCACCACCGAGGACACAGGTGTTACTGAGAAACCCAGACTCTCCCCACATAACGCTTTCAAGGATGGAAATAGAAAGTGTAACTGCTCCTCGCAGTTTACTTTGATTTCTGAGGTCATTGTTTTGTTTATCTTCTGACAGACAGCTGTCTCCTGCTCATCACATTTCCTCTGATGGATCTCATCTGCTGTGCTTCTACATGATGTTCGCATATTAGCAGGACACAGTCATCTAACCGTCAGTGTCTACTTGTTAATGCATCTGACTGCTGTGTCGCTGCACGTTAACATTCAGGCTGTAATCCTGGGAATCCTGGTGTCCTAGTGTTGTCTTTCAGGAGATGTCAACAAGTGTGTAACCGTGGCTCAGTTGTACAGGTGTGTGTGTGTGTGTGTGTACCTCCCCGGCGCTGTAGCTGCGTAGCCTCTGCAGGTGCTGTCTGTGGGCGAGGTGGCCGGGCAGCCGGCCGTTCTGCAGGGGGATGCGAGGGTCGATGAAGGTCGTGGCTCGACTGTTGTGGTCCACGAAGAACGACTGGAAGACGGGGACAAAAGGAGAGACACTGTAGAGCAGGGGTCGGCAATAAAGTTTGGCTGCGGGCCAGATATTTTCCAAGCCATTACATGACGTGGGGGGGAGGTAACGTAGCGTCATACTTTTTATTTTTGTTCCTTCTTACGTTATCATTTATGTCCATTTGCTGTCCATCCTCCTCCATGTTGACCTGTCCTCCGCTGTGTGAGGATGGGGCGTTAAACTCGCGCGCTGCGAGTCGTTCTCTCTAACACTTCCGTTTTTTGTCAAAATAAGAGCGAGTCGGTCATCTAAGAGTACGGTACACCCTTTTCTAACGTTAGCTACTTCTCTTACTTTGACAGAAAACGGAAGTGCCAACTGTTTACTTCTGCAAAAAATAATGCAAATAATCGCCCCGGCAGTTATTCGGGTGGGCGTTTAATACGCAAAAAGGGTGCTGACCCCAGGCGTTTAAAAGAACCAGGCGGCTATTTGGCGATTAATTGGCGAAATACGGTAGTTTCAGCTAATTTCAGCTTTCTAAAGAAAGAGCATTTTTGAGACTGTCAGTCCGATTTTATATTTTTATTTTCATTATTTTGCATTATCGTTCATTATAGTTCAAACAACCTCACGGGCCAGATGTTAGCCCGCCTCCTCTTGAACGGGCGAACTGTTTGGAAAGTTTGATAACTCTGAATGAGAGCGAGATTACAGAGAGAAGTAAAAGAAGTGAGGTGTTGTATTATGTGTTTGTTGCTTTTAAATCCAAAAGGAAGACAAAAAAACAGTGTTATAGTTTAGTTTTACAGTTTCATATTGAGGTCTGTATGTTTGTTATATGAACAGTATGTGTTCTGCCTCAACATGACATCAACAAACAGCTGATCATGGTGTCAGTCTGTGTTCTGTCCTCAGCTACTGAGGCATTTCCGTCCCTCTCAACAGATCCGAGGTCGCTCCCCACATGTGACCCACCTTGCCCTGGGGGTCGGTCTTGATCTCCCAGCCTCGCGGCAGCTCCAGCTGAGTGTCGGCGAACTTGTTGAGGAAGACAACCAGGTCTCTGTTGTGCTGGTAGCGCTCGAAGTTCCTGGCGTCGCGCCGCACCTTCAGGATCATGTGTTTGACGCAGCTGCTGCTGGTGAACATCCGGTACGCTGCCTGGAGACACAACAGCAGCAAGTTCACAGTCAGAGAAGTGAATAAAAGCGCCGGCGTGTTTTGGTTGTGGATGTGTGAGCATCACAGTGTCACAGCGTGAACAGACAGTGTTACTCAGTGTTGCGCTGAATTTATAACGATCTGTTTTATCCGCGTCCTTGTGTTGAATAAATCAGTGTTACGCTGTAGTGACACCACTCCCACAGTGATACTCTTGATGTGTAATTGAAATATTAATCACTACTGTATTTTTACCATTTAACTGAACAGAAACCGCAACATACAGAAAGCTGAAAGCCTTCGGATGTCCTTTACATGACATCATTTTATCATTTCATGATGAGAGACTATCAGTTGTTGTCCGTCTTGTGTTGACGTGATGCAGGCAATCCTAGCAACATGGATCCCATCAGTCCATATTTTGTCATTTTTATTTTTGTCAAGATATTATCACATTGTATTGTTAAACATATTTTCAAAGTTCAAATATTCTATACTTCTCCACCCGCATGCAGTACTCACATAGTTACTGTGCAACACAGTGAAGAACTCGGGGTGTGTGATGAACTTGACAGCAGGTGACTGGAGGAGATGGTTGATCTTCTGGTGATTGACGGGAGAGGCGGGGCCTGCACACAGACAGCAGGTGGATCACTCTCTCTGTTTAGTATTTAAACAGTTTACTGAGGGAGATGTGGTGTGTACAATTAATAAATATCATACTATATCATGAATGACATTAGAGTGGGAAAAGCCTACAGTGACGGTCTGTTCGTTAATAATCAGAGATGATGGGGGTTTGAACTGAGGAGGCTCGGCTCCTGCACCTGTCTGAGGAGCGTCCGAGTCGGTCTCTGTGCTGCTGCTCCGCTCTAACCTCGGGCCCCCGCCATCCTCCTCCGTGGCCATGGTCCGCTGGATGTTCTGGTACCTGCACGCACAGCAAGGAGACGACGGAACACGTTTCATTCGTCTGCAGTATCGCCGGGTATCTGCAGCTTTCACTGACTCGAAGCCGACGCTGAGTTTCCCATCCAGTCAGCAGATGTCAGCCTAACACCACTACATTACACTGTATGCAGCTCTGAGTGCTGACTGACTGACGCTGTGCAGCCACTCCACCCTGCTGCAGCTCCAACATGACTGTCAATAATCAGATGTACACTAAATTATACATTTTGGGCTTTATGTTATTTGGTATTTGTAATTCAACAAACTCTGACCTCTGTACAGGAAGTGAGCTGCTCAAACACACATGGCTTCAGTTTGTTGCTGACCTTGAGACAGTGCAGGATCATGTACAGGAAGTATTAAACAGTCTGTCCGTCTGTCTGTCTGTCTGTCTGTCTGACTGTTTCTCTGCCTGTCTCTCTGTCTGTTTGTCTCTCTGCCTGTCTCTCTGTCTGTCTGTTTCTCTGCCTGTCTCTCTGTCTGTTTCTCTGCCTGTCTCTCTGTCTGTCTGTTTCTCTGCCTGTCTCTCTGTCTGTCTGTTTCTCTGCCTGTCTCTCTGTCTGTCTGTTTCTCTGCCTGTCTCTCTGTCTGACTGTTTCTCTGCCTGTCTCTCTGTCTGTCTGTTTCTCTGCCTGTCTCTCTGTCTGTCTGTTTCTTTGCCTGTCTCTCTGTCTGACTGTTTCTCTGCCTGTCTCTCTCTCTGCCCGTCTCTCTGTCTGTTTTCTCTGCCCGTCTCTCTGCCCGTCTCTCTGCCTGTCTCTCTGCCCGTCTCTCTGCCCGTCTCTCTGCCCGTCTCTCTGTATCCCACAGCCTGACCTCCTGTTGAGCTGCTCCATCTGCTGGGTGGAGCCTGAGCGGGGGATGCCGTGGTGACACTTGCCGCCGTGGCTCGGCCTCTGCCAGGTGGTGGTGCGGTTGACGTGGTCGACGTAGAAAACCCTGCCGTGGCTGTCGATGCGAGCTTCCCAGTCTGTGGACGACAGAGGGGTTGGGGGAGAGTTACACAGAGACACAAGGTGCGTTTAGAGGTCCACTGTGAGGACTGTGGACGTCCATCACGTTTACGTCAGCTGGATGATTTCAACTGGTTCGTTTAGGCCAAATTTAATTGGTTTAAAAGATCTTAATTACAAGATCTAATGCTCCGTTTAACTGTGCATGACACAGCATTATTTTTATTTCACTGTTGTTGTCCTGCTTTATTTGAAACATTGGGTTTATTTGAGTTCACATCATATATTCCTCATACAGCTGTTGAGAAATGGCGCATGCAGAGACAGTATTTTGTCTCAGATCTGTTTTGCTTCGACCGCCATCCTCCCACAAAGACTGAGTTTCTGCTTTAAAGAGAGACGGAGGGAGGCAGGGGCGTGTTCCCACCCCTTTGATGCCGCACATCATAAAACCAAAACTGAGCGCAGGACTAATCCCTTCAGGCATGCTCTGATGCTCTCGCCTTGAACATCACCGGGACTCTCGGGTCCGTTCTGACAAGCTGATTGGTGGTGGGATCCGAGCCCACGGAGCAAATGATTGGATAATGTATGCTTATCTCTGCATTTTGTGAAAGCGGTATAAATCTTAAACCCGCCGTGTGAGTACAGAAACAGCAGATGTGAGAGTGGCTGATGCACCATCTATCTATCGAGAGACACCATCATTAAGAACAGCAAACATCTCTTTTTATCAAGTCATTCTGAAACCTGAGCTGGATGAGGGATACTCGATTCTGATTGGTCTCAATTAACTCCTGATATGTGGACACCTATGGAACTAATCAAGTAGTTCCAGTGAAACTGTCCTTGAATGTGTTGCAGACATGTGTTATGTCTGAAACTGAGCGTCATCCTTCAGTGCATCGTCCTCTGATCGCTGCAGGATGGTGCCTCAAACACCCAGAGCTGCAGGAAGTAGCCTCCACCGTCCCCCTGAACTTAAGCCTCATTTCCACCAAGCAGTCTGGTTCTGTTGGTCACACATTAGAAGGTTATTTTGGTGTTTCCGTTATCAAAAGTTGTGGATGGTCCTGTTTTCTTCATCCTTCTGCCGAGGTACCTAGCACACTGATCTGACACTAAAAGGTGGAGTTAAAACACGCACAATGTTGTTGTCTCATCGTCTGCGCTCTGATGTAGAAGTGTGTCTTTTGTGCCTCGGTCTGCAGCCGTGTGGTAGGGCGGTAATGTGCAGTACGGGTCGCAGTGTATCAGCAGCTTCTGTAGAATCTGTCCGGTAACAAGCCTGCCTACATTTATAGAAACCGTCTGTGGCGGAAACACAAAGCAGATCTCGTGTTTAGGTTCAGTTACCAGGGGTTACGTACAGGTTCGAAGGCTACGACACCAAAAGGACGTGGGTGAAAATCAATATCAAGTGATCATCTCACTATTCAACTCACTTCTTCAGATCTTGTTTGCAGCTGTTGCCAATGAGTTGTGTTTTTGTCATCACCTGATAAGGAACCCTAGAGAGTGAGTACTGGATTCTCCACTGCTGACCGAGGAAACATCTGTCTTCGGATGCTAAATGCTCCACTATGTCTACCAGCTTGTCTCTAACTGTCTGTCCTCTGTGACTGGAGACTTGTGACAGTAAATGTGTGAGCTGTAGAGTCCGGTCGTCACTGAGTGCTGCTCGTTACACACACATCTGACTCATTGTTATCGTAAAATAAAAAACACGATCACATATTTTATCATGACACGAAGAATATTTTGATTTAAGCACTCAAGTATTATCAAAAATCATGTTTTGTATTTCTTGGCTGTAATCAGTTCTGCTTTTAGACAATAATTACCTTTCGTTCAGGACAGTATGAAGACAGCTGGGGTGAGCAGAGCGCCGCACATTATGTTTTACTGTCTTAAAAGTAACATTATTAATATTTCCCTTAGACCTTAGTACTTGTACTACTGCAACGACTATAACAGCTTATAGCAGAAGTGCAAGAACAAATATTGACACTGTTTACATCTCTGTTTGGGATTAACAAAGGGACTGACGGCAGCTTCTGCGTGTTGCTTCTGTCATCTGTGTTCGTTTCTGCTGCTGAGGGGCAGACACATTCGCGGGTCGGAAGTGAAATTAGCGCGCTGTTGTTGTTTTGGCTAACGGACGCGCCGCGATCACACTTTCAGCTGGCTCGGAAACACACGCAGTGTGAACGTGCGAAGCGGCGACCGTAGCAGCTTTTGCCATCTCTGACTAACTGCTGAGGGAGGAGGAAGGCAGAAAAACCCTCTGCTGGTTGTCACGACTCCTCTGCCCGCCCACACACACACACACACCCACACACGGTCCATATATAGGGAGTTACAGTAGTATTCTCTGCTATCCACTGCTTCTCTGATGGAAAGTATCTGACTCAATTGTGCTGCTACTGACCTCCACATTCTTTAAGTCGAGCAGGAATGAACTTAAAGAATGTTAAAAATATTTTTTTTTATCACAAAACATAAAAAAACTAACGATAATGTAGCAGCTCAGGGCCCACGTCCACATAGCGTTTTTTTTTTTTCTGAAAGCCAAATGTTGTCAATGAGGAGCAAGCGTCTGCTGCAGCAGGCGTCATGTATCTCAACTTTTCAGAAAGGTCGCTGGTGACGTCACTGTGGCTCTTTTTCTTTTTTCCTGGCCTGGGCGATAATATTCACTGTGTTTTTGTCTCCCATGATTCATCACCCACATCCTCCTCGCTCTGACGTCTCCACGTCGAATACAAAAAACAATTAGATGGCAAACCACAAAGGATGGGTGTCAATCATACAGCGCGGCTGTCAAGATATTGTTGTCATGGAGACAAGATGCACCTGCAGTGTTTTTTTTCTCTAAGTGCACAATCATTTCTCTCAGCCGGCACTTTTCTGTCTGAAAAAAAAACCCTATGTGGAGTCTGGGCATTCCCTCAGCTGACCGTCTGGATGTGAGTCAGCGAAGACCTGCAGAGAATCCTTTAATACTGAGTGCAGATCCGACCGTGAACCACGGAGCAGTACAGAGCTGTAAATCAAACCTAAAGAGGTGTGCAGGAGCGAGGATGAGATGATGATGAGGGGGAACAAAGAGGAGATATGGAATATGTTTGCAAAGCAAACACACATGGCAGCATGCACATGGCTGAAGCAAACACACAGACAAACAAACCGAGGTGCATGGGTGTGACTCCAGAGTAAGACTGGGAGGTGGAGGTTCTTACTTGGAGGTAAGGCTGGGTCAGTGGCAGCAGGAAAATGGTTTAGGTCATGGCTGGGTCGCAGGACTGGAAGATGGCCGACAGGAGGGGAGAGGTCTGAGCCTACGGGACACCAGAGAGACAGGATGGTATCAATCACTACAAGGCCGGGGAGACGGTACAACAGCTGTCAGACGAGGAGAGGACGGCTCATCACACACTCTGGATGTGGAAACACTTGACCGTGTAGTTCCAGCCCAGTATCCCTGGCAGTGATGGACATACTGGGAGGTTTTTGGATGCCAAAGCAGGAAGGATTTCAGTTACAAGGGGTTAGTGGTTCAAATCTGCCCTTGTGATATACTGTAGGACAACCATCAAGACCCTCATATGTCATCAGTAGTCGTGGATGGTGTTTATGTAAACAGATACAACAGGACGTTTCCAATGTGCCGTCTTCAGCTGTGGTGATTTCTCTTGTGTTACCGTGGCAATCCTGAGACTGATCGTTTATCTGATGGAGATGGAAAAGCATGGAGGCACACAATCAACACTTCAATCAAGTCAACAAATAGAATGAACACTCTGGGGCCTTTGGACCGGGCCCAGAGTGTTGAGATTGGGGTGGTGGATGTGCCTGTGGTGCATTGGTTGGATCAGACATGAGCATTAAAACAGTTAACACAGTTAACATTTGCCTTATTAAACCATCAAAGCGATCCTTCCCTAACTTTTCCCTGAAGTGTTTGAGTTGCCTCACCTTAACCAACCATGGTTAAGGCGAACCATCACTGACCATCACTGACCTGACCGTAAAGCAGCTGGGATTGGTTGGAGCCACCTGGGGGCAGCAGAGCGAGGGGCAAACACATTCACCTATTATCACCTCATAACGTTGATATTACTTTGTAGTGAACAGTCGTCTACTGACACATCAGGCAGACACAGCCGTCATTAGGACTGGTGTTTGTGTTCAATAAATGAATATTGGTCCGATAATGACTCTCATTCAAACTCATTCTAGCTGTGAGAAAACTATCTGGCTCTTCAGCTGCTAAATGCTCCACTGTGTTCACCAGCTGGTCTCTGACGGTGTACAGTGGGGTTTTTCACAGAAAGGCTGCCTGCTGACAAGCTGTAGATGTGAGTGCTGGGACTGGAAACAAAATATGTTAAATAAAAACAATGAAGTGAAAGAGGCTAACAGATGCACCAGAGCTGAGGTGAACTGCGGCGTTAGTGATAACTGAGAATCCTCCGATCATCGCTCACATCACAAAAGTCATACGAGCCACTGTAAATCTGAGAACAATGATTATTGCAGCTGCATATGCAGATATCAGATACATCAAGTGTCTCCTGTCGCGTCACCAACTGACGAACCAGTGATCTTAACATGAAACTATACTCTACTCATGCCACATCACCTCGCTGTAAGATGCACTCTCATTGGCTCCTCACACTTCCATCCGCTAATAAAACGCTAACTATGCCAGATGAGGGGAAAAGTGTGTTGACGCTCAACGGAAGAACTCGACGTGTTTTGAGGGGGGGACCGTGGTGAGATCAGCTGGAGTCAGTCTGGTGGAGACTGAATCCATACAATGCTATCACATTAATGAGGATGCATTCCTTTTCCCCACTGAGCAGAAACAATATCACCGAAGACACTGTGGTAGGAGGTGAAAGGTGAGCAGACGTGAGTCTACTGAGTAGACACGTGATCGAAAAAGACACAAACATCATTGTGATCACAGCGGGTAAGAAGAAGCAACTTTATGCATTAACACTTTAACACAGGCCCCGCCCACTGCAACGCAACAGATAGTCATGACCCAAGCCAAAACGCTGAAGTAATGTTAACCAGCAGAGGAAGGTTCACATCAGCTACAGCCTGGCATCACCTAATCAATCAATCAATTAATAAATAAATGAATAAATGTAGGCTGTGAGTAACATCACCAGCATCGTACACAAAGAATTGAAAGGGATATTCCGGTGTAAGTTTAATCCATGGTCTAACACACCTTGACACCGAGTAAGACTCCCCCTCGAGAGGTCAAGTTAGCTGACCGCTAGCTTAGCTAGTTTTAGCAACCTCAGAAAAGACAATACACTGCCGCTTACGGCTCCAATTAGAAACCGCCATCAAAAAGCCACAATTAATGGTGAGAACAGCACCAAACTTCAGCAACAGCACATGTACAGTCCCAGCACACAGTACGAAGCATCAAACATCTGCTAGCTTAGCCGTGACGAGTCGAATTACCGAGTGCAGTAGATTTCCGCAGCTCAAGGATGAAAATGACTGAGTATTACTCCATGGAATGCAGTTCTTATTATTGAGAGCTGACAGGGAAAAGAACGGAAGTAATGGAGTAATAATCATACATTTTCATCCTTGAGCTGCGGAAATCTACTGCACTCGGTAATCGACTACAAGCAGGCTGCTGGAGGAGAGGGTGAGTTGAGCTGTGTTTTAATACAAATCCAGCAAAGCTAGCAGATGTTTGATGCTTCGTACTGTGTGCTGGGACTGTACATGAACTGTTGCTGAAGTTTGGTGCTGTTCTGAGCATTAATTGTGGCTTTTTGATGGCGGTTTCTAGTTGGAGACGAAAGCTGCAGTGTATTGTTATCGTGCTGTCTTGTTGCTAGGTTGCTTAAACTAGCTAACCTAGTGGTCAGCAAACTTGACCTCTTGAAGGGGAGTCTTACTTGGTGTCACGGTGTGTTAGACCATGGATTAAACTTACACCGGAATATCCCTTTAAGACCAGGTAAAAATGGGAACAGATACCAGGTGTAATATGATCACTGTTGGTCGTAGGTGTGAGTCACCTCATCAGGTTGTACATATTGACCAGTATCAGCCAAAGTCAGTCAGCATAAAGCACACAGCCTGAGCCTGAACGTTGCTCATGACTATCTGCCACTGTCTCTTTGACACCATATAATACGAATATTAATACTAATATGTTTAAAAGTCAAAGACAGTCATACTAACTGTACACTGTATACTAACTTCAGCACGGAGCTTTAAATCACTCGGGTGTTTTCCAGCAGAGCCGCAGTCCAGCATGCACCTACCGGGCCATCGCACCCTCGGACAGTTTGAACCAAAAAATAGCTCTTACACAATGACACTCGCTCTGCAGATGTCTTTAAATAGCCACAGCTCGGAACTCACCACAGCATTACTCACCCGCGTCCCTGTCTGCTCTGCTGCATTTGGGGCTTCTACCGTTTTTACGTCACACCATTGGAGGTGGGAGACCCAAACGTAATATTCCTCACACCCACGTTCAAAATCACGTGTTCCTAATCGTTTGAGTGAGCGACAACTGATCATATCTGTATCACAGGAGCGAGGTCTAGAGAAACTCAAGGGTTTAATTCAAGCTTTAAATGTATGACATTTGGAATTGAAGTCTTGTATCTTCATATATATTTGGCTTAAAAGACCATATATAATCAAACAGAATCATATAAATAATATTGGATTATCCTTTTCTGAACCAGATCAGATTCTTAACTAAAAGTAGCTACATAAATGTGTGGAGAAATTCTGAGAAATAGCATTGTTCTAAATAAGAAACACCTTGAGCTGGAGTATGTCGTGATGCGTGTCGATGTGGACAGGAGGGGAAAAAGAGAAGAAAAGCATGTGAAAGAATAAGACCTGGCAGGGAGTCTGGCAGTGTGCTGATTGCATTTCACAGGGGGGAAATTTCATTTTGTTTCCGCAAGAGTGTGTGTGTGTGTGTTTGTGTGTGACCTACTTTTCCATCACAGTGTGTAACAGTCGTCATGTTCAATGTACAAACATGAAGCCGTATTCAGTGGAAGGCCCGTCAAACAGTCAGACTGCTGCCACACACAGCGGCTAAAACCATTTATCTTACTGCCGTCGCCTGACTCACTTGTACATTTCAAGCATTTTTAATGAGGTTATTTCATTTATTTTGTGTATTTTATATTTCACCTTTACCAAATAAAGAACATCTGTATACATGCAACTGGTATTCCAAACTTAATTAATAAATCAAGATCAAATGCCTCGACGCTGACAGCCGTGTGTCTGACAGTTTAACCTCCTTTTAACCCCCTTCACACCTGGAACATGGAACATTTCTGGCTCCATCTATCTTGTAAATGTTAACGGCTTCAGGGCTTTCACGCAGAGGTCTCCGTTAATTAACGCCCCCTTCTCCTCTCGCAGTGATAACACTGATACATTTTTCATCACTGTCATTATTTATTAAACCCCGTAAAGAAGGGTTAGGGTGGTTAGCCCTGACTGATGGAGATGGTGAATACATTAAGACGACTAGTTTGCATTGAACCAGAGATTTAGGAATTAGAAGCTCTCTCTAATATCAGGCTCTCTGCCATTTCATTTAATAACAGGTTGCTATTTGAGAAACTGCAGTTTTCCTGTTTGATGGCAGATCTGGAGCCAAGGCCGACATATGTATTGTGATACACAGGGTGAGAACTGAACCACAGTGGGACTGTTGGCTGTTTCTGTCAGATGATACAGTACACTCTTAGAAATAAAAGTTCTAAGTAGAACCATATAAGGTTCTTCGGCTTGTCCTCATTGGAGAACCCTTTTGGCTCCAGGTAGAACCTTTTATAGAGGTTATACCTGGAACCCTTTTGGAGGGTTCTACCTAGAACCCAACATAAAGGGTTATATCTGGAACTGTGTGTGTAAGGTTCCACCCAGAATCCCCCATGAGAGGTTCTACAAAGAACCCATACAGGATCTTATACCCATGCTTTCAACAATCTCTGAAGAACCCTTTCTCCAAAAAAAGGTTCTCTGGAACAAAATAGTTCTTACTGGAACCATTAGTGTTACCGAGAACCCTTTTAAAACCCATTATTCAGGAAAGGGTTTTTAAAAGGTTCTCTGGATCAAAATGGTTCTTACTGGAACCATTAGTATTACCAAGAACCCTTGAAAAACCGTTTCTTCAGGAAAGGGTTTTTCAGAAGCAAATGGTTCCAGGTAGAACCTTTTATAAAGGTGGAGGGTTCTACCTAGAACCCAACATATAGGGTTATACCTAGAACTGTGTGTGTAAGGTTCCACCCAGAACCCCCCATGAGAGGTTCTACAAAGAACCCCTACAGGATCTTATACCCATGCTTTCAACAATCCCTCAAGAACTCTTTCTCCAAAAAAGTGTTCTCTGGATCAAAATGGTTCTTACTGGAACCGTTAGTGTTACCAAGAACCCTTTTAAAACCCTTTATTCAGGAAAGGGTTTTTAAAGGGTTCTCTGGATCAAAATAGTTCTTACTGGAACCATTAGTGTTACCAAGAACCCTTGAAAAACCTTCTCTTCGGGAAAGGGTTTTTCAGAAGCAAATGGTTCCAGGTAGAACCTCAGCCCTTGTAGAAGAACCCTTTTGGAACCCTTATTTCTAAGAGTGTAACATGTATAGAAGGATTATGAACTTAACTGCTGCATTTGCAGGATCTCTCCAATATAATTCTGTAAAGTAATTCATTGGATTAAATTTTATTGGATCAACTTTCTTTGATGAATATAATTCATGGTGCTGTTAAATTGCTGTTAGACCACCACGTTAATGCAGGAGTGTGCCTCTCATGTGTGCAGCTGAAGGACAGTGTGTGAACACATTGAAAATGTTATTTAACGCCAACAAATATGATTAAAGAGGACTATTTTGTTATACAGAAACATGCTGTTTGTTTGAAATGATAACATCTTTTTATTTCAATTCATTGACTTTTGGATGCTCTTGAGTTATCTGAAATGTTTGGATCACTTGGAAACTGTTCAGCCTTGATGTCAGATACTTCATTCATCAGCTGTGCAGGGGAGAAGGGCACATCGCGCTACTAACTTAAAGATAAATGTGAAGTTCGTGGATGTAGTAGCTGAATCTGCCTGTGGAAAATTATCTTTTTTCAGTAGATATCTTAGTTATATCAAGAGCTAGCTACAATTCTCACACTGGGGAGGCAAAACAACCTCTCCATAAACCAATGGCACAACACAGGAGGTCCAACTCCTCAGGTCAAGACTGCTGTCCTTTTACATCTGAAGGAGAGAAAATTCATTCCTATTAGGACAACAATGTGAACAACTTGGCGAGAGGAGACAGATGGTTTGAAAGAGGAGTAAAGGATTCTATCTATGACAAACTGGAATGACCATCTTTGAACAGAGGAGGTGGCCTACGACATCTCTTATCAGCCACCTACAATGCTGTGCTGAGCTCCCTCTCCAGACAGCTTAACAACCATTCACACCTGGGCTCACCTAGCCCTCGCAATCATCATGAAGGCCAGTTGGGTCAACGACCCACAGGTGGCCCTAACGACTCTGAAACTCAGAGCTCACAAGTGTCCTTAACGACTCTGTAAGGACACTCCCACACAGAGTTTACAAAGCCTGCAAACTCCCCTCCAGTTAGTCAGAACTGAGGAAGCCTCTTGGATGAGAGGTGACACGTCTCCAAGAAACTGAAACAAGTCCATGTGCCTACGATACAGCACTTAGAACTCACCATGACCTGAATGACTGAGAACTTTCATCAACTAGAGCAAGCCAATGCGTTTTTATGTTTGTATGTGTGGTAGTTACTTAGTTTGGGAAATCCCACCATCTCTAGAGAGCAATAATATCAGCTCAGGGCTGACTAAACAGGGACTAGAAAACCGTCTCTGTTGCTAGATGGTTACTTAGGGTCTTGTCTACTTGCTGGAGTAGTAAAATAGGTCATTATTATAAATTATTTATTTAGATGTTTCTAGGCAGTTGTTAGACCCCATGTATTTCCAGGAAAGAAATAAGATAAATCTCAACTCAAATCAAAAAGTTTGTGTATTTGAGAGCTTATTTCCCCACAACATGAATCGTTTACATTTAAGTATTTTATTAAATGTAAAAGTTGTATAATTGCAATATTAAACTTAAGTCATTAAGTCACTTCAGTGATGCTTAAGTTTGCCTGTTATTAATGCAGTTTTCTAAGTCAGTCTTTAAATTTGAACTATCAATTGGACTCAATTGGAAACAGGAAACACTGTGAGGCAGAGGTGGTGCTACATGCAACAAAGATCCCTGGCTGGAATGGAACACATCAGGCCCTCAGAAGACATTTAGATTTGTGTCATCATAATATGTCGGCCTATCACACTCCATCTCACAATACATTGAAGCTGTGAAGCTGAGACTCTAGCAGACAGCCAATAACAGGATGATGTTTTATCTCACCGAAGCTGTTCCTGTCGCTGGGCCCCGCCACAGCCGGCTCCCCCTGCTCTCCTCTCCGGGCCTCCTTCCACCTGCCCGTCCTTCTCTCTCCTCCCGACCCGCCCGCCTCCTGGCCCTCTGCCGTTTGGCCGACGTCGGGCACCGACTCGAAGGCGCTCTCCTCGTCCTCGTCTTCATCCTGGGAGGAGAACACGGTGCTGCCGGAGAGCCTGTTGCTGTCCACCGAGGAGAGGCGGGTGTGGCTGCAGAAGCGGTTCCTCCCCTCGTAGCCGGAGTTGCTGTAGCACGACGTGCTGTAACAGGAAGTGCTGTAGCAGGAGGTGCTGTAGCAGGAGGTGTCGCAGAACTCGCACTCGTTCTCACCGGGCGGTCTGAGGGCGCTCCCGCCGACTCGTCTTCCTCCTCCGTTGCTGGAATCCCCCTCCTCGCTCTCCACGCAGGACGGAGAGATCCTCCTGACGACGTGTCCACCCTCCAGGAGCTGGGTCAGCTCAGAGAGCCGCTCGATGGAGAGGCTGCGGGGCAGAGAGCGACGGCAGCAGGGGCCCGGACACTCTGGGACCTGCAGGGATGCACAGGCAGCAACATGGCAATACGTTTCTGGGCATCATCATCATTTTTCATGCACTGGGCAATTCCAAGATTTTGAACTGTTTTGCTTTGATAACAAGAAATTGATTGTTTGCACTCGACCAAACCTTTGTGTGTGTGTGTGTGTGTGTGTGTGTGTGTGTGTGTGTGTACGAGAGGGGAACTAGTTTCTCCAGCGGTACCGCTACTGTCTACCGTGGTGTCCAGCGGCAGGTAGACGCGGCGCGAGCCAAGCGTACCAGGCGACCTGATTACAAAAACTGCAGTCAAGCCCGCCGCCACTCTGAAAACCCCGGTCAAACTAGCCCCCAGTTGTTTTGTGGTGCCTGTATATATTAGATATTACGGTAATGCAGTCCAAGAACAGAATTCAAAATAAAAGCACCGACCGATGAACATAATTTGCAAGTTCACATGAATTCAATCAGTCAGTCAGTCTGTTAATTGACTGATTCATTAATTGAACGATTAATTAATTAATTGGGCATTTAAGGAATTAATTCATTGATTATTTACTTAATTCATTTTACCATCCTAATTCTGATCACATTGAAGCCTCAGAGGATGTAGGCCATGACATTTCATCTGTGTGAATGATTAGTCCAACATGAAAATAAACACAATATCTTGAGCTTCTTTTGAGGAATTTCAAAATAAAAGCCCATTTAATAGTCAAATATTTTCAATATTTCCCTCAAATTCAGTTTTATGTTAAAGGAAAACTACCTGTTTCCACAGACTAATTTCAGTTCAGAGTGATAGTACTCCACCTCAGAGAGTCACTCATATAAAACCAGGAAGTTCTGATGTGGAATTTCAAAATGAAAGCCCTCTGAAACATCAAATATTTTCAATACTTCCAAATGAATTCAGATTTACATTAAAAAGAAACTACCTGTTTCCATAATGTAATATCAGGAAGTTTGACCGGGGTGGCGGCGGGCTTGACTGCAGTACCAGCTTTGTGGAAAAGTTCCTGCTGGGATAGCAGTCCTCTTTGTAGCTGCTCGGCTCGCTCTTTCCTGTCATCTCCCCTGGAGTTGTCATAACGCTCTCCGTGTTTACTTGCGTAATGTCGCTTGAGATTATATTCCTTCAGAACGGCAAGTTTCTCCTTACATATGAGACAGGTCGCATTTCCACTGAACTCAACAAAAAAATACTCCAATGATGATGTCATGAGTTTTGTTTGTCATTAGCACCTTCATCACATCTGACAAACTGCTACACACCTGGGATTTGTATTTACCACAGCAGTGTTGAGCTCAGAAACTTTAGGGGGCGCCAAATCACGCACATTTTCACGCTGCAATTTCTACATAATGTTGCTTTAACTTCAACTTGTTCTTGTGTAATGTAATTTTTATCGGCTACTGTGGCTGCGTCTGCAGGCTGTACCTGAGAGGGAGACAGCGTTGTGTCCTCGTCTTCCTCGTCCTCCTGCCCCTCTTCGTCTTTGGAGGTTTTGAGCGTTGGTGACGTGGAGGTGGTGTCTCCCTCCCCGGTGTCCTCCTCCTCCTGGCTGGGAGCTCTCTGCTGCGCCGAGGGGAGACTGTGGAGGAGGTGGTGGATCCGGATGTAGTGCGATCGGGGCGTCTCCGGCTCGCCGCAGGCCGACGCGATCACCGTCTCCAGCTCCGACACCGGGAGGGAACAGGGGCGGTTTTTGCGGCGCGAGGGACCCTGGGAGTTGTAGTTTGAGAAGAGGGACTGGCAGGTGCAGGGGACGCAGCTTCTTTCTCCTCCCTCTGTTACCCCCGGTGGGGCTCCTTCTGCTGGTTGGACAGGAGCCTCCTGGGCTGTGGTGTTCTCCTCTGCGGGGGCCTCCACAGCAGCAGCCTCACTGTTTGAGGTAACTGCTGCAGGACTGTCAGAGTCTGTCTCCGGCTGTGTCTCCTCCCTGACCTCCTGCTCTTCTCCGGTCACCTCCTCCTCAGCTTGGGTCGCAGACTCTGCTGCCTCCACTTCATCTACTAGCTCCCGTTCTCCCTCCTCTCCCGCCACTCCACAGTTCTCCCCTTCCTGTTCAGCAGAGGTCACCTCCTCCTGCCCCACCTGGGGCTCTGCAGAGGGGGGCTCCTCCCTCACTGTGCTCTCCTCCTCCACCGTCCCTTGCTCCACCTCAGGCGCCTCCGGCCTCCTCCCTCTCAGCAGGCTGAGCCTCCTCAGGTGCGGAGCCTTCCGCCGTGGAGGCCTGTGGCGGCGAGGTCCGATGGTCCGGGGGAGCGTCCAGGGGGAGGTCGGGCATGTCAGGTCCCACGCTCAGCGTGTCGTCATCAGGCGCTTCGAGGACGTGGTTGTGATTGGCGGCGTTTTCCCTCTCAGGACAGGCCGCCTCGATCACCAGAGAGATCTCCTCGTCATCTGAGACAAGAACACACGGAGATGTTACAGATCACCTGAACCCACTGATGGACAGTACCATCACGCTGTTGACACTGCTGTTTGGTACACATTTAGCATTTAGTACACATTCTTCTTCCTTGTCAAAACCTACGGAGCCCCAGACATGACATGGTCAAAAAAAAATTAAGTTGTGGCCACAATATAGCTATAACATGGGCACGAAATACTAATTCGTGGCCACAAAATACTAATTTTTGGCCACGAAATAAGTAAAACGTGCGCACGAAATACTAATTAATAATATTAATATCATTCCTGGACAGCTGGGTAAGCAAATCGAGCGCACCTTCTCTAGAAACTGCAATAGCCTACGTGATGTCCTGGAGGTGAGCGTCTTTTCTTATTCTGTTCTAGTCAATATCTTGTTATCCCCCATTTAGACAGTTATTTAATTAGGCTATTAATGTCTCTGTAGCTCATTCCCACTACTATCCCTGTCCATCGTGTAGCTTTAGCCCCTCTACTGCCTCTACCTTAGACCTTAGAGAAGGTGCGCTCGATTTGCTTACCTTAATATTATTAATTAGTATTTCGTGCACACATTATACCTACTTCGTGGCCACAAATTAGTATTTCGTGCGCATGTTATAGCTATATTGTGGCCACAATTAAATTTTTTTTTTGACCATGTCATGTCTGGGGCTCCGTAAAAACCTGCCACCAACAGTATGTAATTAAGTTTAAAGGTTTATGCTATTTTCCTAAACAGAGGCAGATAACTTGAGAGCGAGATCACCAGTGGAAGTATAACCAGATTTCTTTCTCGCTGTGAACCAGCAGCAGATTAATAACATCTGTCCACGCCGCCAAGCGACACGATGCCCCGTGTACCTGGGTGAATAGAAGAGGTCAGCTCGAAGCGGAACTGCAGCTGGCCGCAGACATGATCCGTGGGCAACCTGCGACCCAGCGAGTAACTCACCACCCGATCCCTGTGGACAGAAGACGGAGACGGACAGAGGAAGAAAACGGGATAACTCAAAAAAGAGAAGTTGCTACGATGTCTGTTTTGACGAGCAAGAACCTGGACTAAAGAAGACGCAGACTGTCCGTACAGATGGTTAATGATCTCACAGCCAACATCAGATGGTCACATGGGACCTAAACAGGCCACACACACCCACATCCTTCATCTCATCATCTCATTCACTGTCTGCGTGGGCTCATGCTCTTGTGTAGGAATCCTTCTGCAGCTCCACGGGCTTGAATCATCGAGCGCCACAGTAATGTTTGTTCTGCAGATAAACACAGTCGAACAATGAATAAACCGCGGCGTGAATGTGTGTGAGCGGTTTTACCCGATGGCATGTTTCTCCAGCAGCCTCTGGACGGGGACGGACAGCTTCCCCAGGAAGCGCTTGATGATCGGCCGACTCTTGGCGAACTTGTCCTTCACCTCGATCTCCAGGACGTCGGTGGGCAGAGACACGAAGTTGAACCTCTGAAGAAACAAGACACACACAGAGGAAAGAATATCGTCAAGATGATCCACTCGGTGTCAGTGGATCAGGAAGATGACTACAAACTTTAACACCAATGTCTCTAGAAAAAAACAGCCAATCAAAGACGAAATAATCCAAAATTTAAACTCTAAGGAGGAGAAAGAAGTTCATGTCAAACATTTGCTGAATTTACAATAAAGTAATGAAGAATTTGTCAGAGACAGCATTTCACAGAGTTGATAAAGTTTCTCCTAACTCAACAACTCACTCAAATTGAGCCATTTTTTAAGGGAGTCTGGGGACTTTCTCCAAGAAGCAGAGTGTATTGGTTACTGTTTAGTGTATTTGTAAAATGTGATGTGTTCAGCGTCAATAAAATGTTGTCTTCTTTCATAAAATGAGTGTTTTTTGGTTGTTTTACCATTTTAAAACACGTCCCCGGCTCCTTCAGCTGTTTCGGAGAACGCTGTTTTGCTGTGACGCTCCAGAAATGTTTTGCGGTCTACGAAACGTAACCTGACTTTCCATCGACATGGAGGGAGGACTGATGACGCCTCTCCTCTCCTTTGTAAAATGTACTCTCACATCTCTCTCCTTACAGCGGGCTGATGGTCTCTTTTATTAAAGCTATAGTGTGGATGAAATAAACGATCTCGCTCTCCCGTTCGCTGCCCCTCCGTCTCTCTCTCTCTCAGCGGGGGTCTGATCGCTGTCCAAGCCTCTTAATCGTCGCTTCAGAGCGCCGAGCTTCAACTGTCCAAATCCTCCGCAGCGTTTCCCCAGTCCGGCCAAAATATCATTCAGACGGAAACACTGAGCGCAGCTTAAAGCCCTCTGAGACGTGCGTCTATATTCGCGGCATTCAAATTGTTAACGCTTAAATGAATATTGGCTCTAATTATAAACTATTAGCGGCTTTAATCCAAAAACATCCACAGTGATACGAGCCTGAGTACAAATATACTGCCTCCACGCACAGATCTCTCTTCCTCGCCTCTTTATCCTCACTTCTCCTCCTCACAACGTCCTCCTGCATTCTGAAGCAGGAGTCACAGCTCTGCTCTGTCTGATAGCCAAAAGCTCTGGTGAGGGGCTAAAGTATGAGGGGCAACACTGTGGTTAATGGTCATATTCTTTATTTGTCTTAAAGCCAGACTACTGTTGCTGAACAGTGGCCGCTGTGGTTACAGAGGAAGTTATTACATGACGATCGCCTCCTTTATTTTAACCTGTGAAGCCCGAGTGGAGCCTGATTGGGCTATTTTTTGAGCACTTATGGCAACATATAAGAGAACTTTTAAAATGGCACAGATGGGGCCACAATGTGCCAAAATGTGCAAACGTGACACATTTGGAGATTCTGCCCAGAGCGCTCTGTACGACAACCTCTCGAATTTTTGCTCTGATTCACTTTATTAGCATAAAAGTTGGCAGAGGTCGTGTTCGGATGTTTTGCTGTGGTTTGCTAAATCTGAAGCTGCAGCTGCTTCGCTCCTCAGGGATGTTCATTGTAATTAAAAAAAAAAAACCCTTTCATTTATGCTGTGTGCCAACTTGATTTACTCAGACTCACATCTGAACACACATTTCAAATGTTCCCTTTATCATGGTATTTTGATTATTCAAATAGACCTTGTAGTTGCAGGGATACACTGTGATAATGATCTAGCAGAGACACTAAATAGAGGCTAGTCCTTAACAGGTTAAAGGAACAGTTTACACAGTAATGAAAATTCAGTTATTATCGCCCCCTCCCCCATGCTCATGGGGAATCAGATGAAGTTTCATAGTACAGTAGTACATGTTGAGGAGAAATGCAGCTGTCACACTGACTCAGTCATACCTGAAATACAGAAAACATAGTTCTAACTTGCCTGTGAATATTCTCATTCATCCAGGTCATAGTTATCTCAAGGAAACTGAATCGAATGCAACTGGATTTGGTTTTTGTCTTTGAAGCCTAGTCAAGCGAGCAGGAACTGATGAAGCCTCTTGGATGAGAGGTGAAACGTCTTCAAAGACAAAAACCAAATCCAGTTGCGTTCGTTTCAATTTCCTTGAGATAGTTCTAACTTCAGCCGCTCTAAGCTACTGATCAGACCACTCCAAGTAGGACTGTAGCAGCCGATCCCCTCAGTGCAGTGAACTGAGCAGGGGTGTACTGTGCTCTGTTGAATTCAATTATTCATTCATGAGAAGAAGACGACTGTGTTCCATAGTTTCACTCTGATATCGGCAAATGCATGAAAAGACCAAAACCTACCAAGTTTGAGTCTGTGTCCGAGTCTTTACCATGACTGGTCAGTGTCAATAGCTGATAGACAGCTCAGTATAAAGAAGTCATGTCTCAGAGCTGACTTGGACCGTTTCACATGTTGTTTACAGTGATTTAAAAGACACCTCAGTTCTTACACGTATTGTTACAGAGCCCTTTATGAAAGGTATTTTTTATAGCACTATAAATGTGTAAACATGTGAGCTCGTGTGGTGTTTAGGGAGCTATACTGAAGCTCTGCTGAGGTACAGAACCAGCCTGGAGCAGAAGCAGCGTTCTCTCAGGTGTCTACGAACTGAAACACATAACTCACTTCCTGATTTATAATTGTCATCTGGTTCTGCTGTCCTGTCGGGCCGGTCAGCTGCATTACCTTATTTTTTCTTGTGAATTGTACTGGTTCTGCTGAGCCAAACAAATCTGGGCTTTAAAGAGACATAAATCATCACAGAGGGGTAACAAAGAAAAAGTTTCTGGTGCAACACACAGTCTCCACCTCGCAGATCCTCAACGACCATCATCTATTTAACTACTAAGTGACATTTTGGACAAAAGTTTAAGACAAAACTTGAACGTCCCTCATTTGTGCCTGTGCATGCAGACTGGAGAATAAAAGCTGTACAGTATTTGGTCTTTCTTTGCTTTGGAGAGATCTTTTCTGACAGTGGCTTCGCTTTCATCGCTTTTTTTTTTTTTTAGCAATTCCTCTTGCATGTTTTCTCTGATCTTCCTTCTCACCCAGCCTCAGTTTGGTTTTCATCTAAATTATATATCACTGATGATGTGCACTAACAGTTGATTCAAGCAGCGCACGCACAGTTCAGCAAACATCACAGTCGGGGAGTCTGTGTGCATCATATTGGCTGTGTTTGGGTTTAATCCTAGACGACAGATGCAAAGAGAAAAAAAGGGAGATGAACGGGGCAAGAAACGAGGAAAGGAGGCCACCGAAATGTAAAAAAACAACTGTGTGGGATGAAATGAAATGACATTGTGGTGCTGAGAGGACGAGAAAAAAAAGGAGGTAGAGAAAAGGCTGGAAAAATCAGTGTGTGCAGGATGAAAAGGAGTCGGAGTGAATAATTTACAAGATGAGCCAGAAGGGAGAGGACAGAGCGAAAAGTGTGTGTTTGTGAGTGGAGGATGCACAACAAACTCAATAAAGAGGGTGAGATGTACAGGAGAGAGAGAGAGAGAGAGAGAGAGAGAGAGGAGATACGGGGGGAGGAGGAGGGAGGAGGGAGTGTGTTGTCGCAGCAGCAGCAGAACACAATGTGAATCTGTTGGGAAGAGGAGTGTAATGAAGCTGTAGAGGAGGACCAGAGGACAGGAGGGACGGGAGGAGGAGGAGGGGGTGGGAGGAGACAAAGGGACGGGACGAGAGGAAGAGAATCAAGAGGGATGAAGGAGACTGAGCCTATTAATCATATAAAAGCTGTGAGATTTACTTTTAAGAATTTAGGAGTAAAAAAGATCCTCACAAGACAAATGTATCAAGCGACTGACAGCGAAGCAAAGATACAACGTTTAAAAGCAGCTCATGGGATCATGTGATCGGTCACATGTGCGCTCAGAGCAGAAACGGCCAATCAGAGACAAGGTTAAAAGGGAACCTCCACTGCCACACATTTGGGACGGTTGTGCAAGGCAAGATTATAAACAACTGGTCCACATCTGTGCAGCAGATGCTGACGCGGTGTATCCTCACTTTCAGTCCCTGATATCGGTCAAACTCTAGAAACACGGGAGCCTACATTTCCCATAACGCACCGAGCTGTCTCTTCACTGGACCCTCACTGCCAAATAAATGCCAACGAGCTCACCACTCGGTCATCGCTTCATATCAGTTAACGATTATTTTTTCACACAAACTTATTCATTCATTTTTTACACTATATTTTCACGACAATAACTTGAAAGCACCGTGTCAATGTCTACCTGACCCAAACCCAGACATGCACTCTTTTCATAATGTTTGTACTGTATTGTATGCCGTTTCATTAGCACGACACCATGTGCATGTGAAGCCAGTGAAGCCGACACGAGCCACCGTCCGATCAGAATGACACTCAGTATCGAGAGGTATTGATCCTCACACAGACACGTGATTTGCATCGAGCTGTTCACTGGACATACATTTATATTTCTAAAGGTACATTACATTCATAAAAGGTAAAAAGGCTGTGGGTTGTACTGTGTGTTTATCTAAAAAAAAATGATTGAACTGGACTTTAACATGAGTATTTGTAACCCATCACACAGAACCTTATGTCCTGTCAACCAGCTGAATGTTTTCTCTCGGCGTGTTTGTATACTTTTATAATACTATTTAAAAGTATCTACAACCATTTTTTCTATGCTTTTCCTTAAATCTATGCTTATTCTTTTTCATTTTGCTTTTCGGACACCTGCTTCAAAACACATTCTTTGTATGCAGGTACCTGCTGAATACAGTCCGACTCTGGTTGTCTGGGTTGGTGGTCGTGGTCAGTGGAGGCAACTGTCGGAGCCGAACTCAGCCGATAACAATAGTTTGTAAAGGGTCCTATTGACCTGTACTTCATTTAACAGCAGGCTTTTCTTGCTGAACCAATTTCCACAACATTCACAGAAAAAATCTATCTGCAAATACGACTATTAGGCTGGCGGATTGGACCCTGAGGTGAAGGAGCGTACTGAACAGAAGTCACACAGAACAGCTCACGTTAATCAAATCCAATCTAATGACAGTGGGACAACTGGGAGAGGATCACTGCCACCCAACCAGCACAGCTTCTCTGATACAAACTATGTGATACTGATAGAAGCTCTATAATTTTTTTTCCTTTTTTTTTTGTCTTATTTCATTTGGACACACAAGACAGTCATAAGTGGGCCCACTGGGGCATGTCCACAACTCCTGGACCACATCATACTATTACAGACTGTTAGCCGTGTCCACATTAGCATCTTTCAGACTCCAGAGGAGTAAAACTCTACTGATTATCATCATCAACAATCAATCACGCCATAATAGATCCTGCAAACTTGAAGAACAGCAAAATGCACTCATCATGGTCAACACTGATCTAATATGATGGCAAATATAACCCTGCATTAATTATTCAAATGGCTTTACAGCCTCACTATTTATAGAAGGAATCTGCAGAAAGAGTTGAGATCCATGGGAAGCACTGCGCTGTGTTACAGCCGTCTCCAGGGATCCATTCTTATCGCGGCTCATTCTTTTATTGTACTAATGATATTTCATCAATTTATTTCATCATGAGATGGCGCAGACTCGCCTCCTAAATCTGCCCGGCGCTGGACTGCGGCGTGGGATGGACGCTGACGGAGCCAGCGCGCTGAGGAGACCCATTAGAGCCATACAGCACATTACCGCCGAGCTAGCCGAGCTCCACTCGACATGGGAGCCGTTTGGAAAAAGGAAAGTGGCTTTGAGCTGAGTGGATGCTGCCGAGAGGGACTACTGCATTAAATCAGTGTACAGAGTCTCCTGAGGGACATAATGAACGGTAGAGACTGGGCTCAACAGCATCATGAGAGAGAGAGAGAGAGAGAGACACAAAACAACTCCACGTCATTTTATACACAGAACATGGAGTCTCTCCTGGTTCGGTTTCATCAGTCCCTCCGATGTCGCACTCTCACTCGACATCTGATCAAACACGATAAACAGGAACGGGCCGCCAATAAATGCTGTTAATTTTTTACCTTTAATGCCATAAAATAAACCTAATAGTGATCTCCTGGAGCAGTAAAATGGTAGCATAGCTGACAGACGAGCCGGCCCTGAGGAAACACTGGACATCAGCCAAAGTAAAGGTGGTTTATTTGATCCAATGGCTGTGTTTGGATCTGGGTCATCAGCGGCAGGGTCATTCCATGAAATCGGTACCTTTTGTGTCCCCAAGAAATTATCAGTCATAAAATTACAATAACAACAAACAAAGATGTAATTTGAAAATATAACATTACCATGTCTTCTCTCCTCAATAAAACATCAAATTAAAATCAATTAAATATTATTTTAAATAATAAAAATGATTTTTAAGCTGATGAGGGTGAGGTTTTTGGCCTGTCCCTCACTGTTGTTGTTGTACGTCAGCAGGACTTTTAATTTGTAAAATGTTGGCAAAATGTTAAAATGTTCACATTTACATATTGTTTTAAGTATGATCTTATTGTGAAACAGTGTTTTTGGTAAAAATATATATTAATTGTAATAAATATTTACCAATTTATCGGTGTCCCCTAATTTTATGTCAACCCTGTTACAATAACCAAAAAACCCTATCAAAATAACGGTACATTCTAGATTTGACATGATTTACAGGAGGTTGCATCATCTCTGAACCAGGATGCTAACAGCTCAGTGACAAGTAGGTTTTGCTCATCTCTGATGTGCTATTTTGGATGTTTTTTCAAGGTTGAACCAGGGGGGACAAGCATACAACGTCAACCCTGTTACCATTTTTTAACATATAAATCCAAACAATTATTTATTTCTCATAATATAATCAATATGTACATGTAATTTCCTTTCAAAGTACATAGCATGTGCTTTAGCTAACATTTGTTTTAGCTAGCAATGGGCAAATTAGCTTGAAATGGTCAAAACTGTTACTGTCAACCCTGTTACATTTCCAGTAACAGGACTTGACTAAAACAGTTATAAAATATGAAATTCCATAGCTGAGATGGCACAATATAATTTCTTGTCATTTTAAACTGTCTTTAATTCCTAGCTACTGAAAAAATAGCAATTAAATATCATTTAAATTTTAACTTTTCAAAGTTGAAAAGGCACCGATTTCATGGAATGACCCGGCAGTAACCAGATCTTCTTCCTTGAAATGAACTATTTTTCTGCAGCTTCTAAGTGATTACATCACGACTGTATCAAGATTGTGCTAATAATACACCAAAGAATAATCAAATTGCCAATATTTGACAGATATTGCGATATGAGATGATAAACTTTTCATTTTTTCTAAAAAAAAAAGTAAAATTATGATGTGGTTATTTTCTCAGGCGTCTGGAGAAAATGATTTGAAGACCTGAGCCTATCTGTAGCATTGCAAAATGCTTCACCCATGACATATGTTATGACACAGTTCTATCTTCATCGTATGTTTAAAATATTACAAAAGCCCGTGTGCTCATGCCTCTAATCTGCTGTGTCCACAACGCGACCGACTGGGACAAACTTACTACAAACATCTGGTTTCTCAGGAAAAAGTCCAAATGAGAAAATCAATTGGCTGATCGTGTTCTCCGCACGGCAAACATGATTTCCATGGATTACATTGATCCTCTTACTCTGCTGCAGAAACCAAAGAAGCACCGATCAGCCCCTTTGTGTGCTGTGCACTCTGCTGCACGGGGTTTATAAAGGACAGAATGCTTCGGCCTTCTGTCTCTTTCAAAAACGCTTCAAATCCGATATTGAGACGATTTCACTTCACCATCGTTTGCTTTCCAACCGAAAAACCATATGTATCATGTAGAGTATTTCAGTGACGTTATCAAACTAAATAAGTTCTTGGAAGGAAAACTGATTTTTAGATTAAATTAGAAAAAAAAAACTGGCAGGTGAGCAGAGACATTTATAAAAGGTCAACTAATGTTCCTGAACATGATCTAACAATGTAAATGTAAAAAAGGACAGACACTGAAACTACCAATAACACGCCGTGTGATTTCTCCTTGTAAAGTGGGAGACTTATCTACAGATAGAGAACACACACACCCACACACACACACACACATATATATCATATATCATCACTACATTTCTACCTTCCATCTTCCAGTCCTGACCTTTACTTTTAATCTGAGGAAATTGTTCTTTGTGATGTGAGACTTTTCTCCACCTCGCGCTCAGTGACAGCGGACGACTTTCAGCAAAGGTCTGTGAGGCTTTGAGTCGGCGTTTGACACACAGACGGCACAACCCACCGAGCAAAACATATCCAGAGACGTCAATTCAGCCTCTTTGTCCAACAGTCAGAAGACATCTGCTGAGAAGCCGGAAGGAAAGATTCTGGGACGCCGTTTCAACTTCATTTATAGACCTTCAAAAGACAGCTGCTTGTTTTCATGACGTCTTTCTTGTCCTCCCTCACTGTCCTCCCATTGTTCCCCAATTTTACTGCACAAAGCATCAGTGTAGATACAGAAAATGTAGTCTATAAACATTCACATGTCTAAATGTAGCATGGAAATGTGTGTGTGTGTGTGTGTGGGCACGCACCTCCGTGCTCCACTGCGGGTTGACTGTGTTGCAGACCACTCCGGAGCGCTTCTCCTGGCCGTGGTGAGGCAGCGAGGGGAAGATGCTGTGCTTTCCGGGCTGGATGGAGAGCTTCAGGTACGGGTCGGGATTGAAGAACATCCCCTTCTTCAAACCGACTGCCTGGAGGTCTGACAGAGGGGGGAAGGACACGGACATGTTTGTCAAAAACCAAGCTGGCGGTGTGTGAACCATAACTTGACGAGTGTCAAGAGGGTCGGGTCGTAGCTGCATGCTATGGGGCATGTGACGGTTACCATTATTACCTCAGCATAGTAAGAGAAAGGTTGCATCTACCTGAATTAACCACTGATCTGATTGCACCACCCGGCGAGCACACTAAGCGACACAAATCAAACACACCCACGTTGTTGTGGTGCATGCTGAGTCTGGCTAAATGCTAACATCCTCCAGCTGTGACAGTGTTTATAGTGGGACAGAGGGGCTCTCACTGTCAGGATTTACATACTTTTAAGAGGGAAAAGGACAGAGATTGATGGAGAGAGCTGTAGGACCAGAGACGGGTCAGATGAGGACAGTGTGTTTGAACAGTGTGAGCGTAGCAGCAAAAAAAACAACACAGGAATGGACGGGGAAAAGACGACAGATGCTCCTACCTGACAGGGAAAAGTTAATGAGTCTCCTGTGGCCCAGTCCGTGGTTGACTTCAGGACTAACCACCGGCTTTAAGACCTGCGGACACAGACAGACACGAGGAGTTGAGAAGCGTCTTCAGACGAAACGAACATGAAAACACGCTCGGTCCTTCCTCCTCTTCTACGCCGGCGTCTTCCTTCCTTCGCTGTAAGATGAAACTTTAATGATGCCCAGGAGGAAAGTAGGTCGCTGCAGCCAAATAATGGTGTACGAGCAACTCATAACGGACTTCTAGCCAAGAGAGAAGAAAGAAAAATACTCAATAGCAAAAACAAACATCAATTAAATACACCGTGACTACATTTATGATTGCTTAAAGGGTAAAACGCTGATGGATCTTAGAGATACTGAGACATGATTTCAGATACATGTATGTTTCTAGTCAGGGACAAAACATCCGATCTCATTTCAGCAGCCCTTTTTAAAGCTCCACTTTCAGTCAGCCCGACAGCATCCTGCGATCAATACGCTGTCTTCATTATCCTGACATTGATTCTGCGGCCCGGAAGAGGGGGAGCGTGTGGGGTGGAGGGAGGCAGAGAGGGGAAGAGGTGGAGGGAGGTGGAAAATACTGCTGTCATGTGTCAGCTCCACCGCGCAGTGGGAATGTTTAGCTCGACGTCCCTCACATGCTGAACCCAGTCACATATGACCAGGAACTAAAACAGACATGGTGGCAGGATAAACACTGAATGATTACAGTCATAATCCCGAGTCTCACACATCATGGATTCTTCCCTCGGGACATCTTGTCACCTCTGTGATAAGTACACACCTCATCAACACAAACACGACCTCATGTTTTCTTGGAGCTTTAGCAGACTTAAGGCAATGAATATTAATACGTGTTCTCGGGATGGTGTTAAAGATAGTGGCGTCTGATAACTCATTTAATGTCTTCCCGAATGAGCTGGAACAAGAGTCTCCAGTCATGCTAACAGCTCCGTGACGCTCTGTAACCACGGCTGTCTCTGAGTGAGATGTCAGTGTGCTAACATGCTAACAGGGACAATGCTAACATGCTGGTACTAAGCAGCAACAGAGGAGAGGATAGGAATAATTAATCCTGGACACTCAAAGCTGTACGATAACACATTAACTTGTACAAGTAGAGTACAAGTGCTAACATGCTAACAGGGACAATGCTAACATGCAGGTACTAAGCAGCAACGGAGGAGAGGATAGGAATAATTAATCCTGGACACTCAGAGCTGTACGATAACACATTAACTTGTACAAGTAGAGTACAAGTGCTAACATGCTAACAGGGACAATGCTAACATGCTGGTACTAAGCAGCAACAGAGGAGAGGATAGGAATAATTAATCCTGGACACTCAGAGCTGTACGATAACACATTAACTCGTACAAGTAGAGTACAAGTGCTAACATGCTAACAGGGACAATGCTAACATGCTGGTACTAAGCAGCAACGGAGGAGAGGATAGGAATAATTAATCCTGGACATTCAGAGCTGTACGATAACACATTAACTCGTACAAGTAGAGTACAAGTGCTACATGCTAACATGCTGGTACTAAGCAGCAAAAGAGAAGAGGATAGGAATAATTAATCCTGGACACTCAGAGCTGTACGATAACACATTAACTTGTACAAGTAGAGTACAAGTGCTAACATGCTAACAGGGACAATGCTAACATGCTGGTACTAAGCAGCAACGGAGGAGAGGATAGGAATAATTAATCCTGGACACTCAGAGCTGTACGATAACACATTTACTCGTACAAGTAGAGTACAAGTGCTAACATGCTAACAGGGACAATGCTAACATGCTGGTACTAAGCAGCAACGGAGGAGAGGATAGGAATAATTAATCCTGGACACTCAGAGCTGTACAATAACACATTAACTTGTACAAGTAGAGTACAAGTGCTAACATGCTAACAGGGACAATGCTAACATGCTGGTACTAAGCAGCAATGGAGGAGAGGATAGGAATAATTAATCCTGGACACTTAGAGCTGTACGATAACACATTAACTCGTACAAGTAGAGTACAAGTGCTAACATGCTAACAGGGACAATGCTAACATGCTGGTACTAAGCAGCAACGGAGGAGAGGATAGGAATAATTAATCCTGGACACTCAGAGCTGTACGATAACACATTAACTCGTACAAGTAGAGTACAAGTGCTAACATGCTAACAGGGACAATGCTAACATGCTGGTACTAAGCAGCAACGGAGGAGAGGATAGGAATAATTAATCCTGGACACTCAAAGCTGTACGATAACGCATTAACTCGTACAAGTAGAGTACAAGTGCTAACATGCTAACAGGGACAAAGCTAACATGCTGGTACTAAGCAGCAACGGAGGAGAGGATAGGAATAATCAATCCTGGACACTTGTACGATAGCACATTAACTCGTACAAGTAGTTAAAAATGTATACCCCAAACTTACGCCAGTAATGTGACACGATTAATACCTTAAAACCTGTGTCACTTATTTCTGCTCTATGTAATTTCAGTGAGAGGGTAGGCTCATAGTGTTACATACATGTTTACTTCAACATACATGTTTTCAACACATAACACTGTTATGATGTCATTAGTTTTGTCTGTAGTTAGCACCTACATCATGTCTGACAAACTATAACACACCTGGGATTTGTATTAACCACAGTGGTGTTGCACTTAGAAACTGTGGGGGGCGCCAAATCACACAAGATGCCAATTTTTTTCTACGTAATGTTACTTTAACCTTCACTCGGACTTGGCTCGGACTGATTAGAAATGACCTCTAACATCTTTTTATTCATTATGTTCTGCCCACCAATATATTGGTCGGGTTCTTCTGGGGATGTCCAGACCTTCTGCTCCTGACAATATGACAGTCAGGTACATAGCCCATTTCATACATTTCTATTGATTTCTCTAAGATATAGAGTTAGACGTCTTTTTTATTTTCATAGTGAAAAGTAATACAGTGTCATCTTAGGCCCACTGATAATTCTGTTAACTATCGATGTAAAGCAGAATGACACAGGAAGTCAGGCGGCTAAATGCAGCCAGTGAACGAACATGTAAACAGGCAGCGTGTCACAGTTTTCAGAAATGCTGCAGTATTTCCTTCCAACGCTCCACATGAGCTCTGAAAGCTTATGCAACTGCCTGGGAAGAAAGAAAGAAAAAAAAAAAAAACGAACTGGTGGTGGAAACAACAAGATAAAGGGATAAAGGAAGTGACAGATGTTTGGACCAATTCATTTTAATGAGATGCTAATCTGCCTTGCTGAGTATTGTCAGAGAGGAAAGTGCCTGCGTGGGTCTCCTCAATGATTCTAATCTCGCAGATAAACCGAGTGACGGCTTCACGCATCCGCAACACACTTTATATAATCGACCGTCCCACTGCAGGAAGTAGAGACAGACACTTTCAAAATATAGAAGGAACTGTATGTGCAATTCATGAGCATCCTTCAAGGGTTGCACGAATCTTAAATGATGTAAGAGGAGAGGGATTTTACACAATGGAGCACCCCGCCCCCTGCCACGACGAGCCTGAGAGAGACAGCTTACATGTACAAAGTGGATCCACATCTGATTACAGGTCAGACGCACCGAGGCTTCCACCTCTGTGTGAGTGGGTATAAGATATTTCAACGCATGTCGGTGCCTCTTAAGACGGAGAGGCTGAGTGATCTAACTGAGTTAGAGTGGCGGACAGAGACACAGGGGTAGTGTAGAGGAGGTTATGTCACACTCGGCTCAGTGTTACGAGGAGGTCTGGTCTGATGCTTTGTCAAATGTCTTCATTTGATGTCCATCAGTCAGCAGCAGTCATGGACCTGGTGCTGTACGTCCTTCAGGGGAGATAGCCGTGACGTAGTTGTTACGATAGTCTTGGACATGGAGTATCTATCAGCTAGAATCTTAAATAAACTATCATTAGAGTTAACCTTCTAGTTGTCCTGATAGTTAAATGTCCTTATGAGATAGAGGATGAGGGAACAGCGGGAGTTTGTTCATTACCATGCCTATGTAACATCATATTTTATGAATCCTCACCACAGGAAGACACATGAAAGAAAAGTCATCGCATAAAGGGGAATGACGAGATCAGAAGTCGGGATGAGAAACGTATTGGGCTAATGATCATCCCTTTGTATCATCAGCTGTAATCAAATTATAAATAGAACAGATGATATAAAGCTGAACTGCTTTCATTGTATTAAAAAGCAACAAATCGTCATACCTAAATGTCAACAGGGTGATCGCCAGTGACTCCCAAAACAACATCCGTCACTGTTCCTGAAAAAACATGACGGTTGCAGCGAAACAGTTCCAGGCGTGTACGCAGTTTCTTTGGGTTTACGCAAGAAACTACTTTACCTTCATTATGTTACAAAGTTAAAAGAACTCACTGTTGACTTTTGGTTCCATGCTTTGGTTCCAACAGTGGTTGTTGTGCTTGTTTTACCATCTTTAACCATCCACTTTACTTCCTTCCTTTGAAAACTTTGTCAGTCTTAATACTACTTCTCCTCACTTCCTCTTTTGCTGCCATAATAATTATTACAGCCACTAGAGGTCACTGCCTATCAATAAACATAACTATGGGTTGTAAATAAGCTGCTTGTATAGTCGACATAATTGGTCGTTTTTCTGATGAGGACGGGCTGTGATAAGCAAAGTATCTACAGCAGAGTTTCAGGCAAGGACGACGTGATGGTGATTTTCGACACATGTCCAGCGAGGGTTCAGAGAGGAGAGAAATAAAGCCTCAGAGTTTTAACACAACAAATCTTATTAGAGCCATGGAATATCAATCATCCACCTTTGCTCACTACATCTTAACCTTTTGTACCCTCAGGTGTGTATAAACTACAGGTTAGGAACTTCTTTCTAAAATACAAAAAAGCAAAATGATCAATAATCTTATGGATATCGGCCTATATTTGAGTTGTATTTTTTGCTTAAATGAAAACAAACTACACCGCTCGGCCCAAAAAAATGTCACACACTCCAATATTTGGTTGGACCGCCTTTAGCTTTGATTATGGCACGCATTCGGTGTGGCATCATTTTGATAAGCTCATGCAACTTCACAACACACATTTTTCACCAAGATCTTGTACTGATGATGGAAGAGTTGGGCCGCTGTGTAAAGTCTTCTCCAGCACATCCCAATGATTCTCAATGGGGTTAAGGTCTGGACTCTGGTGGCCAATCCATGTGTGAAGATGATGCCTCATGCTCCCTGAACCGCTTTTTCACAGCTTGAGCCTGATGAATCGTGGCATTTCATCTTGGAATATGCCCGTGCCATCAGGGCAGAAAAATCCATTGATTGAAAAACCTTCGGTATATTCAGGTAGTCAGCTGACCTCATTTTTTGAGCCACATAATGTTGCTGAACCTAGACCTGACCAACTGAATCAACCCCAGATCACAACACTGCCCCACAGGCTTGTACGGTAGGCACTGATCTCAGTCAAACATCAAACATCTTAGTCTCTATTGTCCTGATATTGAATGGCCGCACTTTCTTTGTAAAGGCCAAACCTGGGAACCTCATTCATGACAAGTAAACTCACTGCACCTGCTGTTGTCAAGGAAAAGTTCACGTATGTCCCTCTGAAGCCACAAATTGTTGTTTTCAAGCACAGAAATGATGAAATGTGTCCATCAGCGAGCGTTTGAGCTGCAGTCAGGCATTTTCTTCCATCCCAAACCGAGCCAGGCTGCTTCCAGACTGTCTTTGTGCAAAACAAATCTACCATGTCCTGACTCCAGCTCTGTATCTAACACACAGGGACTGATATGGACTGAATGCACCTCACTCTAGTAGAGAAAGCTAGAAATCTGGCAAAAAGTTGAACTACTCATTTAATGGTTAATCTGGTCTTTTTTATCAATTCATCTATATTTACAAGGAGATCTATCAGATGCTACCAAATAATGCACCAACTTGTCATAAAGGTAACATTATATTTTCAGTCAACACAGTCAACAGATTCTGTGTAAACCTGATGTCCTATTAAATCTGTCTGTCTGCTAGAAAACAGCAGAAAACACAGATGACTGAACGAGCTGTCACGCATGTGTGTAAGGCGAGATAGAGAGCCGATGACAGAGTGAGTATCTACATTTACCCAGGCTATCCAGCTGAGCCTCGTCCTCCTGCCGCTCCTTCTCTCGGGATGACTGGGAGACAACAGTCCAAGCTGGAAACACATGCCGTCCATCACACGCAAACAGAAAGCGCTGTGTCTCTCTGTCTGCGGCTACGGGCCTACAGTAAACAGCAGGCGAAGCAGACAAATCTCCCTGTCCTGCGTTCCTGTCTGCCCATCTCCGTTAGTCTCCTGTTCGATCGCTCTTCGTTGGGTCTGCCTCCTGCAGTTTGACCCGGTGCTCTCCAGCCCTCACCTCCACAAACCTGAACGAGTTACCTGGAGTGGACTCTCTTCTGCTATCTCTACTCCTCCCTCTCTCCCGTCCAAATGCCAGTTATTTTTATTCCTTTGTCCTCAGGAAGCAAGTACAGATCAAGTTCTGGGCCCATCAGCATTTCCAGGGGCCCACAGCAGCAGAATGGCAAGGCAAACACTGAAATACAATCGCTCAGCTGGACACCCTCTTCATAGCTGTCTGACTGACTGAAAGGGGCTTCAGAAGGGCAACGACAACACTGATATGCTGATATATGATTGTGTTCAGAAATATTTTAATCTCAAGAGTTTCACATCGTAATGCTAAACGCACTGGGAACCCTGTTAACCCAGTGGCCAGCACAGGAGTGTTGCAGACAGAGGTTTGGGTTTGATTGGTTTGGACATTAGAGGTATGAAAGAGTCAGATGACACTGGACACACAGCCTCAAGGCCAGGCACAGGTCACCGGGCTAGACCTCTCATTCATTTAAAGATCTGACACACACCATCACTGCGTTAAATTGTCTAAAATACGAGCAGACCTTAAAAATCTTTAATCTCCCTCCAAGCGTTCTTGAGATGTCATGTTCACGAGAACGGCCCAGATGGACAGACGGACAACCCAAAAATGTAATGCTAAAAAATACAATTAAATCATTTTTTAAATAATAAAAAGTAGTCTGTATGGCTCCAGAGGAAGCTGAATATAATCTGATAAGTTTCCTTATGTCTGATGTCAGACTGTGTTCATGTTGCATTGTGGGTAATGTAGGCACCAGCCCAGCTGGCACTAGACGTCAATTAGACGTCATAGAGACGTCTAATTGAGACGCCTGCGACGTTGAATAGACGTTAGTATTTAGTTGAAAATGAAAATCGGGTTAACGTCTGAACTTAACGTTGGTCCGACGTTGGATATCAGTTATGTAGGCTATCTTAAGTCAAATCAACGTTGTTGATAGATGTTGTCCAGACATTAGAATTTTGTCATCAAAAAGGTCATTATTCAACGTCAAAGTTGTGTGAGTACAAGACGTCTGACACACGTTGGGTTTTGGTTGCCAGACACCACAACATAAAAACAACAAAATATTAACGTCATTTGACGTCAATATTCCCATGTCAAAAGATGTTGAAAGTAGATGTCAATGGACGTTGGGTTTTGGTCACCTGACGTCATGACTTGAATCCAACCAAAGACCAACGTCTATTGACGTCCGGTATCAGCTGGGAGGCTTTGAAAAGCAGTTTGCTGGTCAATGATTGCACAAAAACAAACAGCCTGACACAGTCTTCTTCTTTCTTTAAAAACTGCATTACCCACAATGCAGCTGAGACACGGCATGGCATCACTGGAGGCAGTTAATCAGATCACATGCAGCTGCCTCTGGAGCAGCTGAAGGCTTTACGCTGCTTTGTTCACATATGCAGCAGTACTCCCCAACGCCTGTAAACACACTTTAATGTGTAAAATTGGTGGAGTTACCCTTTAAGTGCTCCAGATTGTTTCATGCTGTACTCAGTACTTTGTTTAGGATAAACGCTCAGAAATGATTGCACCTGACTAAAGCCTTTTTAAAAACAGAACAGAAAACATCAGTGTCAGTGAACATCTGTCACCTCTGCAATTTGATGTTATCTTATGTTTTGATTATCATGGGTTGTATGTTATATGTCAAATTATCAGCTATGCAACTTTTAGTCGATAGGCACTGTATTGGCACTACTACAGTACATCACATTACCTGTGGGAATTCCTGACCACAATAGTGATCAACCTCAGAAGCCCTCGTATCAATACCCCGCAATCTTAATTTTCGTGTAAAAGGTTCTTAATGTCACTTGCGGTGGTGCTTATTGTCTTCCACACATCAACTCTAATTATCCAGGTACAGTTCAGCCAAAGCCCTAAAGGTCGATTCAAGACGAACGGATGGCAACCTTCATGTTTCCTGACAAGTGAGAACACGTTTACATCCGTGTGATATTTCTCATGCAGTGAATAATACGCTGTTCCAAACTGTAATACTGTAGTTACTAGGGTTGTGACAAATATTCAAACATATTATTTGCACTATGCAAAGACACCTACAGAACCACCACAGCCCTCTACTAAAATCAGCCGCGCCTGTGAGGAAATCACTGAAAGGCCAGACAATGCTGACAAATGCCTGGGAAATGGTAAATGTTGTAATCCCACTTTTCGAATCCCACACGGGGGCAAACATAGCCGAAGTTTTACAAGCAGCTGTCGCTGACCGGGAGCTTAAAAGGCATCGTCAAAACGTGGCATCGTTATTGTGACTGACAATGCGTGTAATAGCCCAGAATATCTTCGGCCGGGCGGTGTAGCTGTAGCCAGCTCTCAGCTCTGTGTCACGCTTGAAGAGGAATTTGGTCGGTCTCTGTCTGCACTGTAAGTGTTGAGAGAGTCCGACTTTGATGATGGTTTTCACTTAAAAATAAGACAAAGAAAAACCTAGTTTTATTTATTTTTCTGTTTGATACTGTTTTTAGTTTTTTCCTTTCAATTTGTGGAAAGGAGTTCAGTTAGAGGGTCACACACAGCTTAAATTAGAAGTGAGAAGCTCACACATAGTTCATGCACAGTTCTAAGTCTCTTGAGTTTGTGGCAAAAACTTTTTACAGTGTGTACATATTGTTTGTGCCTCTTACTGCATATGATGACTCATACTCAGTCAGAAAGTAGAACTGAAGTGACATTCATCACAAGATGATTACTAGTTAAAACATTTAACAAAGGACCTGCATTGTTTTGCAGTTTGTTAAAAGTCATACCCAAAGCAAACTGAAAGCTGTTCTTGAATTTATAGCACCAGCGCCGTTTGGGACTTCTGAAAGGTTAAACTCTGAAGTCTGGCACTGAGCTATAGGAGTCTGAACACATAAATAAAATGGTTTTATTCTTGTCTTTTTCATGCAAAGCATATAACCTGCAAATTAGCTGAAAAACATGATGGGACCACACTATATAGCCTTACAGGGTCCAAGTTCTAATTTGATAACAATATCAATGAACACTTTACACATGGTTAATCTAAAGAAAATATGCATGGTCCTGGCAAAAAAGGCAATTTTGCGACCCCAAATAAAAATCCATGCTTGAGAGTAACAGAAGCTGAAACTGAAAGTAGTCAGAGTTAAGGCCTTAGACAACCCAATAAAATTATATATTGCCGTTTTTTTTTAATTTCACTGGTTACACAATGTGTCAATCATCCAGTGACTGGATTGTGAGTGGTTCAGGAGAGAGTGGAGGGAAGAAGGGCTGCTCTCAACACACATGATTGCAGATCTTCACTGTTTATGGATGTAACATTGTGTTTTACTGGACTAGATTGAGTGAACCTTTGGGAATGTAACAAGACTGATTTTGTCAGACATTTATGGACCAGTGGAAGACCAAGACCCATTTGTGCTCCATCCATGTCACAGCTGATCCTCTCCATTTGCGGTGTGTAGTGTGTGTAGGATCAGCATCAGCATCAGCAGTCACAATGTCATTATCTCATTGATCATACACTGATCAGGCAGAACATCATGACCACCTGCCTCATATTGTGAAGGTTCCCCTTGTGCAGCCAAAACAGCTCTGACCTGTCAAGACATGGACTTCAGACCTCTGAGGGTGTCCTGTGGTGTCTGGGGCCTCCATGGATCAGACCTGCTCCAGCACATCCTACAGATGCTCCATCAGATTGGGATCTGGGGGATTTGGAGGCCTGGTCAACACCTTGGGCCCTTTATTGTGTTCCTCGAGCTGTTCCTGAGCAGTGTTTGCGGTGTGTCAGGGCACATTGTCCTGCTGGAGCGGCCACTGCCATCGGGTAGTGTTGTTGTGATGAGGGGTGGACTTGGTCCACAACAGTGTTTGGGTGGGTGGTTTGTGTCAAGTAGCATTCACATGAATGCCAGCACCCAAGGTTTCCCAGCAGAACATCACCTTGTGATGAGATGATCAATGTTATCTACGTCATCTGCCAGTGGTTTAATGTTGTGGCTGATTGGTGTATATTCAGCTACCAGCTGACCAGTATCATCCAATCACATTCATGTTAGTGTTATGAGGAGCCTTTACAACCTGTCAGCTCATTATTACTGAGCTGATTCTCTAATGCCAACACTGATTGCTCCCTCCCCTCCCTCCACCATCCCACCTCCTCCTCCTGTGACTGAAGCCGGAGCATTGTTATCTTTCTGAGGTCTGTGCTCATGTGAACTTTTGTATCTGACACTGTATCCTCAGGGATCAGCTCTCAGCTCAATCCTCCTCCGTTGCTCAGATTCTTTGAAAGCTCCCTCAGAGAGCAGAGAGTCTTTTTCTAACCATTCCAACTGAATAACTATTTGCAACTCTGACTGAGATATACTCTGTGTATTATTACGAATTCCAAAGTATCCTCACCATGTAGGAGTGCCCAATGAAGCCCAAAAAATGCCAGAGATGAGGTGCATGTGTCAACATGAAGCTGTGAGGTGCGGCGACACTCACCGGTGCAGAGCCCTTCTTGATGGTCACGCTGGGTGTGGTCGCCCTCAGTGCTCCGGTGACACCGTGATAGTACCTGAAGCAGACCTGTGTCTCAGCTGGGAGAGAGAGAGAGAGAGAGAAAATCAAATACTGACTTTCCTTTCACTCCAAGTTTTTTTTGTTTTTTTTTAAATGTTATTTTACGACACATTTATTTACATTCAGAATGGTTTTGCAGCAGTGACTTCCTGCTTGTTATCCCATGGAATAGACCTTTTTCACGGCAGCCATATTGACATGAAATATAAGGTAAACACAGGTTTAATCAATGACAATTAACGAAGGCTCCGTTCCATTTAGTGTATTGGAGACTTTTGTGGTGAGCCAACATGCACAATAGCAGCTCCTTGACTCTGTTTGACCTGAATGGAACAGAATCCCAATTAGTATCAACGGTATGTGTTTACTGGACTGTTTTATGTCAAAATGACTGCTATAAAAAGGTCTATAATGTTCATTTGAATTGCAAAGAAACAGAAATGTTTTGGGGGGCCTTATTAGCTCAGTTGGTAGAGTGCTGTCGGAATTTCTTGTTGCCTGCGCTGTGATTTAAACGAAGACAAAACATTTACCTTCATTCCTGTTAGAAATTCAATTAAAATGCATCATTGGGCGCATCTAAATTCTGTACTGGGGCGCCTAAATTAAAAAGTTATCATTTCTGGGACTTTTGGTGAATAGGGAAAGTAGCGATACAAAAGCAGAAGGCCTGGGGGGTCACGAGGAGATTAAGGTCATACTAAAGCTTGTTTTCCTGCATGTTTGGCCCGAGGAGGGGAACACACGGCAGCACTGCACCTAACTGACTGAATGAACTCAAGCGGGCCTGGAGTCTAAAAGAGAGGGGGGCAGAAACATTGTCACTTCTGTTTGGACAGTCTTAAATGTCTTGGTAACACTCATATGATGAACAAAAGTCTTTAGTTTAAGTACCTTTTAATGAGAACAGGGATCCTATTACTGTACATGCTGGTGACAGGAATAGTGAAATAAATGAAATGTACAAAGACTAACAGCAAGAACAGTTTGTGCGAGTCATAACTGCAGCTCGGTACACTGCTTCTAGTCATTAAAGATAATAATCATCGTAACAACTACAGTACAAGGCAAACCTGTCTCGTCTAAATTACCTTCACTTATTGCTTGGACTGTGTTTGGAGTGAATAAAGCTCTACTGTACATTTATGTACTGCACTAAAGCGGTCAGAAGGTGGTCTGTGGATGGTGGGCGGTCCAGAGTTTCCATCTTAAATTCCGCCTGCGGTCATGTTCAGACAACAGCAGCACTTTGTTTTGGGAAAGAAGGAAAACTTGAGGGGGTGCAAAGCTTTATCATGTGACGGTGACACAGCTGTTTACTGGAAGGCCTTCAACTGAACAGTTTCAATGTTTGTTCAATTTGATCTTAACAGGGAGATACGTTTATATTATATTGTAGCATATCAATAGTTTGGTTGTTTTGAGGGAATAATGAATACTTGGAAAAGTTTAACATCACAGCTCTGGTCTTATAAGGCCTGAAGCTTCTGATATAGAGGCTGGTGGATGGCTTTCCACCGATGAATGTGTTCTTTTTGCTGCTTCACATGCTGCTAAAGCACTGTACATGCTAATACAGGCTAATCCACTTTTTTATCCTCACAAAATATGAAACAATGAATGTTCTGTCTTGTGACCTCTTATATCTGACCATATACTGTGTACAATCGAGGATGCTTCACAGCTAAGCTGCCGACAAACTCTGCTATATATCTATACTGCTGTGAAAGCTCTTAGTGAAGCTATTCTTGCTGTTCTCTTTGGTATACCAGAGAACAGACAGTAACACATCAGGTTCAGCTAAAGGCGTCATTTGTGAGGAATCTACTGCTGCTCACTACACTGGACCAGCTACTCTTTGCTGTAGCTACCTTTGGCTATAATGACTAGCTGCCGTTAGCGAGTATCTCAGTTGTCCGTGGAGCTAAGTGTCCCTACTGACAGCAGTCTGTCATCTGGCCTCCCTCTGAGCACGGCTGGACACCAGACTGGGACTGAACACAGAGGTCAGTTTGAAGACGGGAGATAAAGTACAGAGGTGATTTACAGCAGCTCTGATCAGGACTATGAGTCCGGGGACGAGGAGACTTGGCAGACAGGGACAGGAGAGGGAGAGAGAGAGAGTCGGACATCAGCAGCGTGTAGAGCCAGAATATTTTCTTGACATTTTGCTGAGTTTACATCTGGGCCGGGGCTAGCTGGTTAGCATGCTAACTTCTGTGACATCTCCGTAACACGATACATAGACGTCTTTGGCAGAACGTCAACATTGTTGTTTCTAAATGTTCTAATGTTGGTTTCGCTTGTTGAATGTTTTAAACTATTTTTTGCCATATCTGACATATTGCCCCTTTAAACGCAGACAATTTCATGTTTACTTCTCTTGTTTGTAATACGCTTGTGTGAATATGAAACTGCTTTCTCTTTAGTCCTGA
Organism: Lagodon rhomboides; assembly: GCA_039737535.1. Lineage (NCBI taxonomy): Eukaryota > Metazoa > Chordata > Actinopteri > Spariformes > Sparidae > Lagodon > Lagodon rhomboides. The sequence continues at coordinate 7,004,726 of CM077803.1, read as the reverse complement.
CAAAGTAAACCATACCATACCATATTTTAGTGCTGTTTCTTACATGCTTTTACTGTTTTTTAGCAGCCACTGAGCTGCTCCAATAAGACATCAGAGATGTTTTATTTCATCATTACAACATTAACACCTTTAAGCACAGTGAGTGAATGTCTCCATATTTCTGGAGACAATTCAACTGTAATTTATAGGAGTAAGGCACTGGCAGTTTAGTTTTTAATGGCTTATGAATATGCAAACACTGATCTGACAGGCCGTAGATCACTGCTACGACCTGGCTGAAAAACTGTAACAACTCCAGAAACTGGGGGAGTTTTTTGTTACTTACAGTCACTTAAGTGGGAGCTGCAGTCGATTTTCCAGACGATCTGTCCTTTGTGAGAGCCGTTGATGCCGCGGTTCTTGTAGTCCAGAAAGTTCTCAGACAGAGCCTCATCTGGGAGGAGAGACTAACCTGATGAAACCACACTAATACTCCAACCCTCCACAATTCCTCCCCGTTACACTTTACATTAGAGAAACATGTACATTTTTTATCATAGATCACGACGGTGACGGTGAATGTCAAGATGTTGCTGGCTCCAATGTGAAGGGAGTTTCAACAATGGAACAAGCATCAGTGGTGTAATCAAGTCTTCAAAGCGTGTAGAGCCAGGCAGGCAGGTGTGACGGTAAAACGGCACTGGATTCTTCACAGATAAAAACTGAGCCATGAGTCCATGCTTCTGTTCAGTGTGTGCACCCTCCTCCTTGTGGTCAGCAGATTGATTTACAGTGTGTGTGCTTAAGCTTCTGGCCGTGCAGAGAAGTTGTTTAGTGTTAATTGTAGTTTCCAGATGAATAAAGAAAACCTTGTCTGCCCATGTGGTGACCACAACTGACGCTGCTCGAGGATGCCAACAGTGAGGGAAGCCAGTGTGGGATGATGTCTTGGTTTTTTGTGCTAAGAAGACCATTTTTAGTGCTCCAACAAAAAAGTCTAAAGATGTTACGGGATTAAAACTCTTTGTAAATCTGTTAGATGGTCATTCTAACCACTCTATATAAAATAAATCATAACCTCAAACATTGCAGATTAAACTTAGAAGATAAATTATATGTAAAATGCTGTAATGTCACGTTCTCAAGACTCTTTTACTCTATTATAATTCAAGAGTCAGCTCATTGCAAAGTGGAACAAACTGATATCCATTCACTGAATAGCTCAAAAGAAACAAGGAGAACATGTTTTATCGTAGTTGATTCGTGGTTACTTTTGAGACTAGGATGATTAAATATACCCCAAAATGATTGACAACATTCAACGTCATCATGTCGTATCTCACTTACCAATGAGATACATTCCGATCCAGTCCCCGGCGTCCACTTCCTCCTTGATGTCCCATGTGATCACCAGGTCTTCGGACTGGCCGATGGTGTAGTGGGAGGAGCTGATGGTGAGGGTGGAGCGGGCGTCCGGGGACACCAGATCGGTGTCGCTGGTCGACCGTGACAGCCCCAGCATGAAGGCCTCCTGGTTCAGGCCGTTCACAGCAAAGCTCTCTGGGCCATAGCTGTGACGAACCGCGTCCTTACAGCGCTGGCGGGTCTGGCTGCTGCGGGTCGGGGAGGCCATGGCCGCCAGGCCCAGGAACCGATTCTGGTACAAGTTCTACAACACAACACACAGCAAACAGCCTTTAGACCAAGAAAGAGTTAAATTTTGTTCTGAGCACACTTTTTTCAACTCAGGCCATTATAGGTTAAAGAGTCCACACACTCCTGGTTTCATTGTACACTGCAAACTTTTTTTTTTTCCAGTGATGATGTAGCCTGGGACGATCACATCAGTGCATCCTTTGTCAAGTAAGAACTTGATTGTAACATTCAGTATTTATGAAAATTTCAATTAAAATCACTGATCTGTCTCTTAATCTGGATCTGCACCAAAAGTTAACGTGGTCTATTTTGGGCCGAGACCCAAGTTTTGTGGAAATCTGTTCAGTAGGTTTTATGTAATCCTGCTGACATACCAACCAACCAACCAGTACACGAGTGGAAACATGACGTCCTTGGAGGAGTTTGTTTCTACTCAGATTTGTGTCAGCAGCTGGATGTAGATATTAGTTTGTCTGGTTTGTCTGGAGGCTCATGTATTGCAGGAGAAGTTCTGTCATGATGGTTCATGATATCAGTAGCTGACGTGCTGGTAATAGTTGACATCTTTTCCTCCTTCCAGCCTATTCAGGTTTACATACTGGCGTTGGACCTACAAAGTCTGCTTCTTGTCTCTTAAATTAACTGCTGATATTTACAATATTTGAGAAACATACTATTAAACTAATCTCTTATGCACTGGGAATATGTCACCATGAGGTTTTAAGTGATAAATGTTTAAAGGGATATACGTCCATCAATCTGATACCCTGTGCTGATCCTCCAGGAAATCACTGTCATCGTGTACTTGTACTTATGCACTATTTTTCGATGGAAAGGTCTATTTTTCGATTGCGGTATCATTTCCAGACACTCGCAATGACACTGCTGCTGGTATTTGATGCTTTGAGGGTAAAAGGTTTGAAACACATAATAACAACATCAAATGGCGATGTAGCTCTCTGAACAACTCATTCTAAGGAATGAAAAAAATGATCAGTTCTAAAATAAGAACCAGAAAAGACAGCATTCGCAAACCAACTGGCAGAGAAATCGTTTGGACAATCACTCTGATGGTGCAAAAACACACAGGGAACAAACATGCATCAACACATCTTTTGGACCAGTGCACACAAAAGATCAAACGGGTAGACCGTCATTAATGCAGTTTGGAGACGTGGTGGTGATGAGAGATACTGACATGACTCAACAACTGTTAGTTCATCACACTTCACAACATCCAAAAGTTTGTTTGCTTTAAAGAAAACCAGTCGAGGCCTGTTCGTAGAGTCGCTCAAGTAGAATGGATGATAAGTATGAGGGAGGAATGAAACATGAATCCAAATGATCCAGTTGTTCATTATAGTTAATTTGTTAGTTTTGAATATTTCCCTTTTATTGCACTGAGAAACATTAATATTACCTGATGAAGTAAATGTACCTATATCGATCCTTCAACATTACAGTCTGAATAGACTTTTTAAATTGTGCAGGACAGTTGAATTGACCTGTCTCAAAAGTGATTTTTGACTGAATCCTACAAAATGTCAGTATGGTAAACACCATTTGAACTTTTTCAGCAATAGATATTCAGTGTGTTTGTTGTAACTGCCTCTCTATAAAGTGGTTTTCAGTTTGCCTTTTCCACACAGGGTTGAAACTGATCGGAAACTATCTCCTGAACAGCGATTGTCCAGTCACATCTTAACAACAGCAACCCAGCAGGAAGTTCTGTCAAGGTTTTGGATCGCTCCACATACTCCAGCACTGTGCACGGGGCTGTAGATAGACAGATACTCTCAATGACTTGAAGGGTGTTGTTTTTTTTTGTAATTTCCAAAACCCAGAATAGAGGAGTGAATGTCTTCACTAATGTTAGCGAGCTAACTAGATATTTACAGGACAACATAAAGACAGAGGACTTTCCCTTGTGTTATTGCAAAAGCCAAAGAGCATAATTACTTTAGATTTAGCTAGCTACATGATATTTAGGGATTATAGGTTAAATCCTACACTTCACAACCAAATCTGTGACCAAGGAAAGCATTACATTTGTCCTACTGCTTAAACCTAGGGAACATGTGCCTTCAGCCTTTTACCATTACATCGTAGCCATCATATACATATTCGAGAACCTTTCATGTAGTTATGTGTTCGAATAAGTCTCCTGTAACATGTTACAATATAGCACTTAGAAGTCTCTCATGTAAATATTAAAAGGCCATCTGAAGAGTTTTTAGCTAACTCACTGAGTTAGTGTTAACTGGCTAACTATGGCTAAAACAACCATTTCAGCAGATACTGAAGCCTGCTTTAGTTTACCTCTGTGTGATATAGATACATTTATTATATTTTTGCACCTCATCTCAAAGTCAACAGGTTTTTTGGTTAAATGCCTCAAATACTCCCGTAATTCTAAGCATTTTTGTGTCTTTACGAAGTTGGCCGCTAACATTTACAGGCGGACTTTAGTTGCAAATTATCCCAACTTGTAGATGGATCAATTAATAGTAAAGTGTGTATAGTATAGTGTAGTGTAGTAAGAATCTTAGTGGCGGTGATGTTAAAATCATGTGACTATGACGCATTAGCATTCACATTCGCATTCACATTAGCATTAGCTTTTGACTTCTGGTGATTTAATTTACACTTCAAAAATCATGAAAGTAGTGTTTATCTATGAAGATTATCTGACAGAACCAAACATGTAAGTATCATACACATAATTTATTTTCTGCGATAATCCAAAATCTAACCGAGAAATCTTCTGGGTTAGCCTACAAGAACGTAATTTGCCACTGCAAACACTCTATTCTTTTGTTGCAAACACATTGCGTTTTAGTGTGGAAAGCTCGATACGTGTTGCAGCAGTAACTATTGTAAAGGGGAACAGAGCCTAGCGTAGCATTAATTGTGTTAACACCCATTTTGTTGAGGTTGTGTCAGAGTTATTGTAGGATATCTGAAACACCTTGAAATACAAGACCAGACCAGATACGCATCAACAGAAACACCTGATAGTACAATAAAAAATAAGGCATTTCCGTTGTTTTCATTTTCTGAATTTGAAAGAATAGCAGAGTAACCTTAAAACGATAGTATCCACCGTAACAGCACGGAACTATAAAGAGGTTAAGTTAAGTTCTTACAGCATGGTGTTTAAAAGGTTCAGTTTCTTCGTCGGTGGTCCTACTTTGAAGAAACTGTATTGACCAGGATTCATTTCATCAAAGGAACATTTCTGAACCTCTTAGCAACTGTAAATGCGGTTTAAAGGTGCGGCGTGATCCACTAAAGAGTCCGGTGTCTGTTGAGCACGGGCCCTGTTATGACCAGCAGGTCCAAATGTGATGGCGAGTTTTCCATCCTGGGATCTCAGATCGGATCAGAGGATGCTCCAGTTAGAAAGGCGCTGCAGGGCACCACTCAGCCAGCCTTGACGCATTGGTCTAAATGCTCAAACACTTTGTGCAGTTAGTGACGAACAAAGGTTTTCTGCACGCACGGTGCAAATTTGTACGATGATACGAACGTTAATGTAAGACAGCACCGTTATTGATTGAGCTGACACTGCCGTAAATACATTTTTGTACTGTCGCAAGCCTTCAAAATCCCATATTCCTGCAGATAAACTGGGTGATGAGTACTGATAAAGCAGGCAAATGGAGAACATGGTGGGTGATGATGGTGGTGGCGGGTGGGGGGGCACTGACCTTGATACTACAGAGCTGCATCAGCATAATGACCAGTCAACCCAAAGCAGACCAAAACCTGAGGGAAGTGGGAGGAGAAGGGCGGTGGGTTACAAACCAGAAACAAAAAAGCAAGAGGCAGTGAATGCAGCAGGTGAAATCAAGTATGGCGTCCGTGTGGCATCTTATGTTAGACGGGAACACAAAAAACAAAAACAAAACAGCATCGTCATACTTTCACACTTTCATACTTCATCTTTGTCGGATAAAAAGATGAATTATTGAGAAGGAGCGGAGGCGACCGATGGACCGACACAGAGAGACAAAGACGCCGTGACCTCCACACAGACAGATGGAGGACAGAGACACACAACAGCAATGAACACACGTAACATCAGTACAGAGCCGATGATGTTAACACATTTCGTCGGTGTTCATGTGCATCTATGGATGGTCACATGCCTGCAAAGGAAGAACACATTAGCAGGAATATGGTGTCATGTCCTTCAGTGAACGTGGTTCACCTCTGAAAGAAAGACATGATGCTGGCTGTAAATTCATCAACACTACACTAGCTGTTTTTCAGAGGACCTTAACTCTGAGTTGATCAAAGTGGCTAGAATCATATTTTAATAATATCTTATACTTTAATACAAAGCAAACAGCAGTGTTCTGATCTCTAAAACGCAGTAATAAGATACCAAACTGCTGTACAAGACTGCAGCCTTTTAAGAAAATAGTCCATAACACTGTATCTATTCCATCATAGTGGTAGAATAAACACAGTTGATAGAATTAAGCGTAGCGTTTCATTCATCCAGTTATTGTTTTCCCAACAACTGCCCTGGTAGATAACCAATGCTGCTAATATCAGAGATTAAAAAGGGAACACAGCTGCCGTCCGTCATCCCAAAATACACAAGAAGGTTTAAAGTGCTGACGTTAAAATAACCATCCATTCAGAGAGGCAGCAAATGTGTTGATCACCGCTGCAAACAGCAGATACCGTCACTGTTTGTTCATTTGTCTGGAGGTGCAAGTGGGTAAGAACTCTACAGAAGTCCATCTTAACTTGGCCCTGTGAGGGACGAGCATTTCAAGCAAAAAAGCTGATCAATATAATTCAAAGGTCTCACCCCACCCCCTCCCTGCACAAGGCGCTGTAGCAAACGCTATGCTGACCTGTGGAAAATACCGTACTGCACACATTCCACTGGAGCCTGGTGGTAATAATACCATCACAGCATGTAATAAGTGGTGTCAAAAACAAGTCACATGAGCTCATCGAATTTCTTTATAATTGACTTGACAAATTTCGAACTATTCCAAAATCAGTCCATCTCTAGCCCCTATACAAATTGTTTTTTTATCTATTAGTGGTTATCAAATATCATATATAGACTCAAGTCATGTTTAATCTTTTCTTAAGTAAATAAGTCAGAACAAGAATGGTGTGTTATAGATATGAAGCAACCATGCCACCCACCAAAACTTGTGTTTATAGTATCATTTAAATGATTTTGTTGCGCTTCATCTCATCAACGTCTTCACCCGCCGCCATTTTCTCACAAACAACCGATCGGTTCAGCACATACACAACTCTCACCAGCGAGGGAAGCGAGATGGCTCGGCTCTGCAAAAGAACGATTTGCTTAGTTCTGTTTTTACTTGCCACGGGCAATTGAGCAATCCCCATTATTGAGTCTAACTACAGACTCTCATTTTGCTTTTCAACCCTGTGTTGCAGAATGACAAATCACCTTGTTAGCCTGCTTTTCGCCAATTCAGTCTTATGTGAGTGAGCTGGTTAACTGTGGAAAACATGATCAAATCTCATCAAACTACAGCTAGAATACAACGCACTCTTTTCTTGTTAGTGTACTCAAGGACAGTCTGACATCTACCATTTGAGACTCGGCTGCTGAATAGCAATGGTTAAAATCCTTGAAACAATCAAACTCAAGTGATCTTCTCCCTGATGTTCATATTTTTTAATTGTCCCTTCTGTAATAGCTTACTGTGACAGAGTGACCAGCATGAATACGTCCCTTCAGCCAACTTACGACAGACTCCAGCAGTACTGCTGTTGTAGCTACTACTAAGAGAGGAGGTGGGAATTGTGTCGGCACAGCTGTGTGCACAATGTGACACTCGTATGCAAATGTCTACGAGCGCGGGCACAAACAAAAACTATACAAACTCGCGTTCCACGCGTTCGGTCCCCACAGTCCTCATTAGTCGTGTACTGCCATATCAGCATGGTGCCCTATCTATCCACGCTAACAGACATGCGTTGCAATCTCCAGGGAGATCTCCCCAGTTGTCCTTCCTACTTGTTCTGACACTCGCATAATTAACTGCTGTAATTGTGCACAAGACGACAGGATTCATAATTCAGCACCACACGTACTGGAAATGATCCGGTACTGTGGCTCGCTAATGATCTCCTGACCACTCCTCACGCTTACTGTTAACCTTACCTCGCTGCTGAACGATCTAATCATGAGGCTCCTCGTGAATCCTTCACCCATGAACACTTCAAGTGAGAGCTGATATGCGCTCTCAGTGTTTCATGAAAAAGATCCAGCCCCAAAAAACGAAGAAAACATGCCGCCAGCGGTGGCTCCTGCCCTGAACAGGTTCTGCTGAGATAGCTGGATCATTAGTAGTACATCCATTGTGTAAAGTGCTGTCATACACATTTTCGTGATCAAAACAAAAGAAAAAATGAATCATTTACCACTGAATAACTGAAGATCCGGAGGGACGTTAGTTGTATTTCAAACTAAAACAACCTATTTGATAAATCCCCTTAACTACTGTGAGACAACAGCAAACGTTAGCATTCTTTCACTTTCTAGCTAACGTTACGATTTGATACTCAATAAGACAGAAACTGCACATCTTGGACACATTTACTGAGGCCTGGAAAATTAAATGTACTGGATATGATCTAACAGTTATGTTACAGTTGCTAGGAAGTGGCTGAAAGCTAAGCTAGCTTTGCTTTGAAACTGATTTCTTAAGGGTCAACATTTCCACAGACGGTGTGTCAGGGCCTGATATCTAGACATACAGCCTCCAGCGAGACATCAGACTTCAATGCACAGAAGATGGATTCATTTATCAAAAGAAATGCAGTTGCATTTAAACAGCTTTACATGAACATCTGCCGAAATCACCTCTTTCCCCCAACTGTTATCTAATGCAGCGCTCAGCTAGCAGCCACCACCTCAGCTGCAGGGGGGCTGACGGACATCAGCTGCTGGCAGCCAAAGCAGTTTGATATAGAAACAGATCATGTTAATAATTGATCATATTTAATTCAATATCAAGTGACCTCCTGGTAAACTATGGTAGCTGAAAGTGCAAAAAAATCCTCAAAAACAAGCTAGCATTAGGGTTGAGTACTGAACCCTTTTAAGGGTACCGGCAGAATGACACGAGCGCTACTGACCAGCAGTTAGTGGTGCCAAATTAGAGTTTATAGCAAACTGAGAGCCCATCATGGAGAGAGAGAGTAACACAGGATACAGACAGAGACAGAGCAGGATCACGTCCCTGTGGACAACACTCAATACAACATATCTCAAGTTCTTGACTCAGATCATTCAGACAAACTCATCACTGCTTTTTCTGTATTGTCTTCAACACAATTTGCTATAATGTCACATCATGAGGCCCGTTATATTCAGAATAATTCCTAATAGAGCTCCAGCAAGTTTGGTCCTCATGTGGCAGTCACTGCAGAAGAAGATTTGGCCTTTGGTCCCACATCATGCAGTAAAAACAAGACTACAGCGATGCTGGCAGCTCTGTGAAGCTGCACTGTGTTACAATGCCAACGTTTTCTAAAGAGCAGAGAACACAGAGGACGGCCGATGGGACCGCCAGTGGTTTTGAAGTTATCAGAGTCGTGACTAAAATATCGGACAATAGTGGACAATTTGGAAATGATGTTGTGGTAAGTAAAAGGATCCTAAAAATGTAGGATGTCAGTGGAAATCCCTCCAGTCGTCATGGGGACATTTCAGCCCGGACCAAAGTGGGGGACAGACTCACAAATTGACATGTCCAATCCCAGAGACATGTTGCTAGCATGATTAATAAAGACACACAGTTCTGTGCCACCCCTGGTCTCCACCTCTGCAGATAGTAAAGTAAAACAGAATCATAATTAAGGGATCAATGTAGGAATATTAGTCCAAAACATTAAAAACCAATGGAAATAATCAACACAATATCAAGAAATAACAGTCTGAACATTATTTTGAAGTGTTGCAGAGATATCTACTGAAGTTAGCATGCTAACCAGCTAGCCCTTAGCTGGTTTGTACCTAAAGATATGATAGTCTGATAGTAAACAACACCGACACAAACCCCTCCCCGATGCTCTGAGCTCCCAGCACAGACAGTCGGCTAAGACTTTTACATATTGAACTTATAATTCAAAATAAATCAAATCAAATCTCAGCAGGTGCTATTTCCCCGTATGGAACAGTGGATACCTTTGGGGAAAAAAAAAAAGTAGTAGTTGGTGAGTATTTCCTGCTAATGGGCCCAAATTCTCCACAATGATTCTAAATTGCTATCATCACCATAACGATAATCCACCTGAGATCACGTAAATCAAACCTCTGTGACCCTGTTGTTGAAAATAACAAAGAACGGTTAATGAATTTAAACATGAAGCACTTGGTAACACTTCATCGCTCATCCAGCACCCAGCCGGACTGCCGGACTGCCGCTCTGCGCTTCAGACCGTCTCCTCTCTGTCTCTGCGCAGGCCGACATACTGTACTGTGGATCAATACAAATTCTATATCCAGCACCGTGTGATGACTGCGGCCAGCAGCTCGCAGCAGCCGGCCTTCTCTGTAACACGACTCTGTCACGTCTCAGCAGCAGCGGAGCAAGTTCTCAACAGACTGTTCTGTGGTTCACTTTCAGTACAGAGATGGTGCACACTCTCACACTACAGTGTACACTGTGTGGGGCTGCCTGCAGCTATACAAACTGTCATATAAGCATATATATAATCATATTAGATGGTTGTGGCAGATGACGTTATTTCAGAGGATGGACCCAGAGAGTGTTTTCTCTTGTTCAGTAAAGGCTGCCGCTTCACTGAAATGTCTTTTGAGCTTGATCACCCGTACTACAGCAGATATCCACAGGGCCCTCTCGCAAAAACACTGCCAAAAAGTAGTAAAAAATGTCTGGATTCGGACCAGCCCAACCTTTCTAAACTCTCTAAGCTGACTACCGCTTATTTCTCTGAAAAAAGCTTTTCTGGAGCAGCTGAAGGCGATGCTGATTTTGCACCGACAGCGTCTTACAAAATTCAACTGTTGTCTCTGCAGCGCTCGTTTTCCGGCGACATATAATTTAACGGTGAGCATTTGTCAGGTGTCGCTGAGGCGGACCTGGAAGAAAAATCCACCCAGTTATAGGGGCACAGTGAAACCGTTCCTCTGTCGAGAACAGTTTTCGCTCGAGAAAATGAAAGATCTGTACATTTCAGTGACGATGACGACATTAGGAGCCATGCAGTCAGTATGAAGCCATCCTGTGTCATCCATCTCTGCCTGTAATCACAACACCACATCATGAAGCAGTTTACTGCTGAAAACAGCTCTGTTCCTCATTTTTCCCTCCCTCCTCAACGGATTTGTAGAATGGAGCCCAAGTGATACTGGATTTTTGGGGCCAATGTGGATAGCATCATTGGGGATTTAAAAAAAACCCCAAATGACTACAGTCTTGATATCAATAGTCTTCTATTAACAGAATGTACACAATCTTTTTTTTTTTCTTTCACAATGATCCTTCTAATAACCCTACTAGCCATTTTTGGTTCCCAGAACGTTCTAGTTACGTAAGCCTTTGGTTCCAGTAACGTTCCCTGTACGTTACTTTTGGTTAGGTTTTGGTTGCCACTTGGTTGCAGCGGAAAGTTTTTGTTACGTTCTCTAAACGTCAGCTTTTGGTTACATGTTTGGTTCCCTCAACGTTCTCCTAACGTTCCCCTAACCTTGTTGGTTACATGTTGGTTCCCTCAACGTTCCCCTAACCTTGTCAGTTACACGTTTGGTTCTCTGAATGTTCCCCTAACGTTCTCCTAACCTTGTTGGTTACATGTTTGGTTCTCTCAACGTTCTCCAACGTTCTCCATCTGTATCATGGTCAGTGCATATGATAACCTTAAGGTCACTTCACAGATTATGATTATGGAGATAATCATCTGCAGATAAGAGCAAGACCGCCATCTGATTTTTGGGGCTGTTAGCAACTGCAGGAAGTAAAAAATGAATTCTGATATTGTTGTATCTGCCAATACCACACATTATTTGCAATGTAGTCAACACTGACAGGATGTTTTACAGTTAAACAATAAACTTTATCGTCAAAAATGACACCAGCGCACACTGAAACAGTAAACTGTAATTTAATAATTATAGATTATCCCAAGCGTCTTCTTCTACATTATAATCTAAAAACAACAACAAAAGGTTTCATATTGGAAAACATTCAGGCCCACAGTGATATCATATCTGTAATCAGATTTGTGTTTTGGTAAATGTCAGAGGAAAAGTCTGATTGGTCTGTGATCAACAGAGGAAATCGGCGCTGTCAGTTTGGTGTACATCTGTCTGATCGGGGCCAGCGTGGCAGAAATATCACAGCCTCGTATCGTCTCTGCAGGAGGCTGAGTCACTCCAAGAAAACAGTCTTTGTCAGTGTCAAACTGCTGCTTTCTTTGAGTTTAACAACGCGCACAGAGAAGGCAGCGCCAGCACGAAAATCTAATCTCAGGCGTCATGATTTGGTTTGAAAGTCGACCAGATCTACGTGTGCCGAAAGGTTCTGTTCACATACGATGTCAACAATGTCAAAGGTGAGCCTCTGTTTGGAGTCACATGGGAGATACATGGTTACCTGAACAGCTGATTACTAAAATGCTCAGGGCCGTTAGTATTTCCAAGTCCTCACGGATTACCTGAGCTCACCTCGGGGACCTCAGCCCACCTCTGCAGAGCTCCACACACAACACGCCACATCCTCAGAAAACCCTCAAACCACGGCTCCTCCGCGTACATTGGATGACGCCGTCCTCAACTGGCACCAAATGAACATTAGCATGCATATTCATCAGAGGGCTAAAAATAGAGAGTGGGAATTCATCCGGGGATGGAGCGGGACAGGAAACCACCAAAACCCAGTTCGCCCTCCCTGTTGTCGGCGGAGCTGAGTCGATGCACCTAAAGCTTTTTCACAGTTCTGTTGAAACGGAGACACGATGCAGCCTAAAATATTAACAAGATGTGTGATTGTGGCATTTAAAGGAATATATGTGGAAGAACAGCGTTATATTCTGTGTACTGACAGTGATGTGTGACTCTCACCAGCTGAAGGACATTCTGATTTACTCACCTTCCTGACAACCTGACAACCCCCCCCCCATCATATGTCACCCAAAGTCACAGATATTAAAAGTGATTTGCTGCCAAGTACGTGAGGTCATATTCATGACAGCTTCCACAGAGACGAGACAAAAGGAAACAGTGCCGTGCCGTGCCGCTCCAGTGTTTAAGAGGATTTTGAGGATGGGAACCTCCAACACAAAGAGGGAGGGGAGGGGGGGAGCCTCTCCTTATTCTGGGACTCGTAGTACATCCCAAATCAGGAGGAACTGGGGCGAAGCTGCACGGCCCCTGACGTCTCCAGCGCCCATACATCACGCCAAACACCATTCACAAAATTAACTACGCTCACGTTGCGTTGTCTTGCTGAGACAGATGATGATTTTACACGAAAGATGACTCGGGATTTTCTCAGATGTGTCTCGACCCTGCGTTTCGGCACACATTTAAGAGCTCACAATGACTCAATTTACCCTTTTTGACCGGGATAATGCCAACTTTTAGAGATGATGATGTGGTTCGCTAGCAACGACGTAAATGATGCTACGGGAGAACCGTGTTGAGGCAATTTCACTCCAGTGATGCACGGAGCCCCCATACTGCAGAATGAAACCGTGTTCCCGTCAGTCGTGGGTTAACCTTAACCCTGTTACCGACCACCTCAGTGAGTCAGTCGGTGTTCGGGGCAGAACCGAGCGCTGGGCCGCTGCTGAGACTGACCGGAGACGCTACATCACCTGACGGGTACACAGCAGCAACAATGGAGGGCCACCTACCTGGGATAAAAAGACCTGCCGGTGGATCATTCTCCGACGTAAGGCTGAAGACTTGGAGCTACGCGCCTGCTAGTTTCCACCGAGCTCCATGTCGACGGGAAAAAGGGGCAGGAGGGACACAAACAAACCAGCGGAGCGAGCAGAGGGCCGACGAGGCACACGACGGAGGCTGTAGTCACATCGTCTCCTCGGTCTCTGGACCACAGTGAAGCCCGCCACAATACAGCACGCACTTCCGCCGCCTGCCAAAATAAAACACTGCAACGTCGTGACTGGAAGCGTTTCCGACACTTTTTGGGTCTGTGTTTTACCATAAAATACCTGTACTATTATCAACATGTGACAATAACAAGGGTGAGGGCGAGCTTTATCTGAAATGCAGTTTCCTTACCAAACACGCTTGTGTTTTGAAGGCGTCACTTCCGGTTACATTCCGGCACTAAATCTGTCGTGCTTCACAGAGCTGGGTACCAAATGCCTCACAGCCAATCAGAAACCGCGTTTTTCATCCTTGCATGCGCTGCCTCCCGTCTCTGCCTCCCTCCACCTACCACGCGCACGTGCGCGCCAAGGCCTGCACACGCGCACGCAGTGTCACGCGCCAGTCATTCTCCACATCACTGTCTCTCTTCTGCCTGTTTTTCTTCAGAGAGCAGGAGACAGGAGACAGGAGAAGGAAGGCAGGAGACAGGAGGAAGGAGGGAGGAGACAGGAGGAAGGAGGCAGGAGGAAGGAGGCAGGAGGGAGGAGGAAGGAGACAGGAGGAAGGAGGCAGGAGGGAGGAGGAAGGAGGCAGGAGACAGGAGGGAGGAGGAAGGAGGCAGGAGACAGGAGGAAGGAGGCAGGAGACAGGAGAAAGGAGACAGGAGACAGGAGGCAGGAGACATAAGACAGGAGGCAGGAGGCAAGAGACAGGAGGCAGGAGACAGGAGGAGACAGGAGGCAGGAGGGAGCAGGAGGTGGGAGGAGGTGGGAGGAGACAGGAGTGGGGAGGCAAGAAGAGACAGGTGACAAGAGACAGGAAACAGGATGCAGGAGACAGGAGGCAGAAGACAGAATACAGCAGGCAGGAGACAGGGGACAGGAGGAGACAAGAGACAGGAGGTAGGAGGCAGGAGACAGGAGACCGGAGACAGGATACAGCAAGCATAAGACAGGAGACCAGATGCAGGAGGAGACAGGAAGAGACAGGAGACTGGAGGAGGAGGCATTTTTTTCGGAATCTTTTTCTTTTCTGTGAAACAGTCAAACATCCCCCGCAGTGTCCATGACTTTATTAGCACTTTTATCAGGCCTTCATTAGGGAGAATTTATTCACATCAATATTTGAGTGAATCACACACACATTGGACACCATCAGTAACACATGGAATTATTAAGCCAAAATGTGTGTCTCAAGAACCAAACAAGTCAGTCGTAGAAGGTTCGGCCTGTCGAAAGACAACTCATAAAACATCAGTTATGTTCAGACATGACCAGAATGTCTATAACTAAACTAAGTAAGTAAAAAAGTAACTGAATGATTGAATCAATATTTTAATCATTTATTTTATTACAAAACCCCCAAACAATTCAAATAAAATATATCATCTTAAATCTGTGTCGCCTCCAAATCACCAATGTAACGGCCAACATGGAGACCAGAGAAACATGATGGAGCGGCAGGCAAAGTCCCAAAAGAGGCAGAGCCTCAAGAGTGGTGCTTCTGAGCAAACTGCGGCTCCATCTGTTGCTCCATCTTTAATGGAAAGATCATTTACAGAGGAAATGAGCGCAAGCACAAAGCACTTGAATCCACTCAAGTGTCTGCTATTCTTTGTGTTAAGCCAGAAGAAAGGAGAGTCAATCTGTTCCAAACTCTTTCCTTTAGAAACCCCATCAACCAGTTTAATAAGCTAAAAGGGAGGGTTCCTTCTCGTGGATAGTGTACAGTCAAGAGGTGTCGATGATGAATCCTTTTTTTTTGTTAATAGATTTTTAAGACAGGAGAGTATTTTGGAAAGATAGTAGATAGACAGGAAATAATGGGACGCAGAGCTGGGATTTGAACAGGGGTCCGCTGTGTAAGTGGAATGCGCTCTTAACCACTCGACCACATACGTTGCCCAGAATCCTTGAAGAAGCACAGAGAAGAACCTCCTGTACTGTTTAACTCCGACAGTGACAGTCTTATCTCTGACAGCTGTGTGTCTTTGGACCTGACAGAGAAGAGAGGAGCTGATGCCAGTTTAAAGACGACTTCAGTGACTCACGTGCGTCTGTCATCAGTCATCCGGTACGTTGGTTTATGCAAGTGTGTAAATGGTGAAACCATCAGCCCCCATCCAAAAAGCAGCAACACTGACTGCCGCTAACAATATTCCAGTAGGGTCGTGACCCCCTGATGATCTGGGTGGATACATTGTGAAATGTAACCAGGGCGTCATGTGGGGGGGCATGGGCGGGAAGGATTCGTATGAATAAAATAATGATGTTATATGACATATGATATGAAGAATGTGGGGGATTATTCTAAAAGTTCAATGAATCAGTTGCTGTAGCTCAGTAATCTCCTGTTGTTGCTGTTGAGAACCTATTTGGCAACTTTTGGAAGAAACCATGATAGATAGGGACATGACACTATCTGTTACATAACTAGAGGAATACGTTTGACTCATCATTTACATGATCATAACTACATATAATGAAAAATGATACAAAATGAAACATGTAAACATTCCAGATATCTAAAAAATGTGGTGTCACCCTGATTATATCTGCTTCACACAGATATTATAGTTTAAAACACATTTAAAACCACAGTTAACTTTAACAATACAATGACAATGAATTTCATATTTCTTTTCTTATGTCATTTTAAACAGCACAAAGTAGAAAAGACGAGAGCAAAAGGGATTATGTGGAAAATAAATACATGAAATGTAATATATTTGCAGTGTTGGGGAAGCTACTTTGCAAGTGTAGCTTGTAAAACTATATGTAGTTCAGCCTGGCAGTAGTTTGAACAAACTACATTTCTACCCCTGGAGAAATAGTTTGTAAAACTACTGCTAAAAAAAGTAGCTTTAGCAACTACTTATACTCATTTAACTCAGTGTTAAATAAGTCAACATATGGTGTATATGAAACAAAATATAATAGCCTACAAAAAAATCACATGCCAGCAGAAATATGCCTCTCAACTCAAGTTTAATATTTTTTTAAAAAGAACAAAAGGTGACATTTTTGGTCAACATCACAGGAGCTTCAGAGGCACTAACACTTAGTCACTAGAACTAGATGCCGGGGCGGAATCGCTTGTTGACACGACACATGGGCAGTCTCTCAAAGTTTTTACCAGACAGCCGGTTCCAACATGTGCATGCTCAAACATGGCCACGGTTGGGCTGGCGCGTTCGGGGGTAGCGGAAGGGTTGTCCATGACGTGCTTGTGCCATCTGAGCACTGGCTTCCTTGGCACAAAGACCCAACAACTCTGTGAAGCATTTGAGCGCTGCCAGGGCAAACCAATCAGAGGCAGCGATGGCTTAGCATGTCAGGACATGTTTCATGCCTTTTTTCAAGGAAAAATAAAATAGAATTTATTTTATATAGGTCTTTTTTTAATAAGTAAAGTTGTAGTTTGTAAATTGAGTAGTTAACTATAAAAAATGACCCAAAAAGTAGTTGAAATCCTTGATACAAATATGAATGTAGTCTAACTACCAGCAAGATACAGCACATTGTATTTAAGCTATGTAGTTCAACTACATGTAGTTTAAGTTTCCCCAACAATGTATATTCGTATATATACGTACCTACAGTATAATATCATTACAGTATATTTGTTGTTAAAGTTGTCCTAATCTTGACACAAAAAACAATCTTTCTTAGAGACTCTCAGTACTTTAAACTGTGCATGTATGTGATGTAATATCTCAGAAGGTTTCCATTAATCGTGTGACAATGAGCCATTCTTTAGCTCACATCTTCAGGCCTGTAAAACATGTAAACATCGTGCTGTTTACGAAGCATACAGCCCGTGATCAGACCGTGCTGGGAGCCACGGCCTCAGGCAACTGCAGGAGGAGATTTGACCGCTGTGGTCCTTTCCTGCAGAGACCAGAGAGAGAGAGAGAGAGAGAGAGAGGGCTGTTCCTCTGGTGACATCTGCTGGACAGAAGCTGTTAATGCCTCTGTATGACATCACTGAGCATCTGTTTCTTCTGTTGAGACCACCAAGATCGGTTTAGAACACCGTGACTCTAAATGTAGCTGAATTCTTTCAGCAGAGATGCTGCTTTATGATGACCTTTACAATCACGTGGGGTCGCTGTGTGAAGACTCGGTTTACATTGTGCCTTTGTGGAGGAGGGGGAGGCAGATCGAGGAGGACAGAGTGGGAGAGAGAGAGAGAATGTGCTCATGTGAATGTAAATGAGCGAGCGACATCTACATCTTCCTGGTTGGCTGCGCTTGTTGTCCTCTGAAGTCTGCCCGTCTCCCTGTCGCTCCACCCCCTCGCATTATCTGCTGCTCCCGCTCATTCCTCTTCACCTCCTCTCGCTCACTAACTCACTCTCTCACTCACTCACTGTCTTCTCCCGGTCCTCTCCTCCTCGGGCTCACACCGCCACCTCCTCCTCCTCCTCCTCCTCCCACTTCCAGTTCTGTGTTTCATTTTCCCGGCCCCTCAGTCAGCTCCTCTCCATTACGGCTGATTCATTGAAGTACAAGGAGCAACAGCTGCCTATTCATCTTTTCACTGACGGAGACATGGATGGGGAGGAGGGGGAGGAGGAGGAGGAGGAGGGGAAGTCAGGATTACTTTTTTCATGATGTCCAATAGAGACACAATCACACCCGATGCTGCGACTGCCTGACTGGGTTTGATCTGAGCCGGGGTAAAGACAGCGTGCTGATCAGGAGGTCGGACCTGTACTGTGACAAAACACACAGTCGACTCCTCTCCAACATTTCCAACAACACAACAGTGAATGCATGAATTGTGCTCAAATGACTCTATGTCATGCAGAAAAAGCATAAATGTAGATGAATATCTAAGGGTATTACAGTTGCGACAAATGCAATTATCATTTTATTATCATAACAAAGGGATAGTTTTACATTAAAAAGTAATAATATGAGAATAAAGTCAAACATTTATGAGAGTTAAGTTGTGATATTATGAGAAAAAAACGTTTTATTATTGCAAGAATAGAGCTGTAATAGTTCTGTGCACGTTCTTTGGATGTTCTCCCCATGCATTCATAGAATCCCCCCACCATCAAAACACTTACACTGGGTTGGTTCTTCAGTCTCGGGCTCACACCTGGAGTTGGTCCCCGGGTATGAACGTTGCCAACTGCTTCCTCGGACGGGTTAAATGCATATTGCCAGTTTCACTACGCAGCATATCGTATGATATGCAACGTGAAAAAAGATTCCCCCAGGTTTCTTCTCCCATCCGCTTCAAAACGAGGAACGTGGAGCTTCTCGTGAGGTCGTACCGTAGTAAAGGATTCACAATGAAGGAAATACTCCATCTTCTGGCCCATCAGCACCACATACAGATCAGTATCAGGACTTGGAAAAGAATGCACAATTTTGGTTGCTGGTAAACATTTTCTGATTTTATTTTTGCAGACTTTTTTCTCAGAATTTTACAACTTTTAATCTCAAGATATTTTGACAATATATATTCTTTAAATGTCAGATTTAGATTTTCCTCAATGTGGCCCTAACACTCTGTTGTAGCTTCAGGATTTCACCCAGTTGAAGTAGAATGTACTACACTGAACAGATTATAGGGTGGAATTGGAAACATTTGGCTGAAGACTTTTGTTCTTCAGTTCAGTTCAAAGATTCAGAGTTACTAACTCTGGCCTACACTTTTTTCTAAACTAGCGTCATTCAGCGCGAACAACACTTACTGCATGTACATGTGTGAACATTGTGATGTTCTGTGCTCGTTCTCTAGTTCCGCTGTGCATTCATTTGCATTAGTGGTCCCATTTGTCGCGTTTAGTCAAGAACAAAACTTTGCCTTTCCAACACTGAGAGGAAGGAATGTTCTGAATGTCACGGCTGACCTGTGAGGATCAGTGAAAACTCACCAGTCAGTTCATCGTTAAGATTCAAGACATCTGATATATACACCACATTTGGTTTCCAAATAAACTGTATTTCTATGTATCTATTGTCAAACTAGAGCATTCCCCCAAATTCCAAATGCTTCATACATTATATCTGTCAGTGTTTCACTTGTCGAGGTGGAGGAGCAACTCAAGTGTCCACCAACAACTGCAACAATACACCATAACACTTTTATTGAACACAGTAGCTCAGGAGGTAGAGTGGGTCATCTAGTAATTGGAAGGTCGCAAGACACTGAACCCTGATGAGCAGTTGACACCTTGCATGGCAGCCTCTGCTATCAGTGTGTTTGTGAGTGGGTGAATGTGACAAGCGCTCTGAGAGGTCAGTAGACGGAATAAGCGCTATAGGAATGCAAGTCCCATCATATCATAATCATGTTATGTTATATTGCAGCTGTGTGGCTGCAATTAAAACCCTTCTGCTGTCTGACAAAGATACAGAAGTATCTGCTGCTGTTTACTGCACAGCAGCTTCACTCCTCAGGCTCTGAGACTCCACCATGAAGTTTATTTTTCTGATTTGATTATTAATACTTACTAGGCATAGTTTTATTTTCTTTTAAAAAAAATGTATTTATTTATTAACGTGTGTTCTTAGTTAACACTTTATTATACATTAGTTTAGTACAGAGGTCAGCAACCTTTACTATCAAAAGAGCCATTTTCGCCCGTCCCTCACCAAAAAAAAATGTCTTGAGCCGCAAAACCTATTTGTGTCTATTAATGAAGATAACATCGCCTAGAAAGATTTATAATAGACCTAAATGAGCATTAATCTATATTTTTACATGATGTGTCTGTGGCTATGTAAGCCTACAGTATAAGGTACATGAACTTTGCATTTCCAATTCAATAATGCCATGTTTCTGGTGCATTTATGAAACAAAAGAACTAGTCTTCAATAAATAGAAAGAGAGTAGCAATACAGAACTATATATGCAGATCTACTGAAGTCAAAAAATAAAATAAATACATAAATAAAAGCCTTTCTTGATGATAAATAAAAAACATAGCGGCAGGCTAGATTTAAAAACAGTAAAAGTACAAAACGAAACAAAAAAAAAACAGGACACAGGACAGTTTAAATTTTATTTTAGTCCATTTCAAAATATCATTCATTTCCATGTAAAATGTCAAAGCCACAGGGAGCCACTGCAGAGGGCCAACAGCGCCGCAGGGTGCAGACCCCTGGTCTAGTGCATACTGACAGCTTGATCTTTTATTTTGAAATCTTGAATGTTTCAGCCAGTCTGCCTTTTCCTTATTAACAACTGTATGGTGCATTCTGGGTAAAAAACAATTGCTAATGCTAGTTAGTGAAACTACTGTCTCTCCGATCATAAAACACAGCCATGCATATTTACATGTAATCGGATCAATGTGTCTCAATAAACGCTCAGAGTTTCCCGCAGAAAGAGCCGGCGGAGGAAAACTTAGCGCACACTGCCATGACTCATTAACATACTGTAGGATTTACATTGTGATGAAGTAGGATAATTACACGGTGAGCCCACTTTTCCTCAACCTGCTTCACACATCTACTCCAGGAGGAGTGTTTCCCAGAGAGCCTTTCAACAGCCATTTACCATAATGTTTTATTAATGTAACGTTTCCTCCCATTAAACTCCGCTGGAGCTACAAGTGATGTCACGCCACCTCCTGTCGGTCACTCGATCCGATAAAAGAAGAAAAACACATGAAACGGATCCAAATACTTAATATTTCATTCATTAAAAAGTTGTGAGGGCACATTTCGTTGCTTTTGGTGACAGTGAAACATCACGCCATAACTCACTGAAACCCCGATTTAACGGCGGTGGGGTGGAGAGGGCCCTCGGTGTGACCACCGCGGAGGTATTTTGCCTTTAATTACAGCGGTGACAGTAATGTGAGCGCAGCGAAAGCAGTCGCAGCTGTTTACCGTTAAAATTGACACCGTCGTCTGTAAATTCCGCTCTGGGCTGCCCATGCAAAGCACTGCGGAGGGTAATTAAAACGCATTCTCCCTTCCTTATTAGAGAGTCAGTTCTCCAGAGGGTTCGGCGGAGCCATCAAGGGGCACCTGGGGATACGCTCAACCGAAATCCGATGACAGATGCGGGCTCTCGAGTCAAAAACTTTGTGTTTATTTTTCGGGTTTTTTTTCTTTCTGAAAAGCTCAAAGCAGCGTGCTTTCAAGTAATTAATCACGGCAGCATTGAGTGGAGTTGAGCATTAGAATTTTGTGGTGTTTTGTGGATTTTGATTGATATTTTTTTGGCCACTTGAGTGAACTGAAGCAAGCTGAACACACAGCACTGACACGCCATCACCCAACAGGGCCGCCGAGTGGGAAGACAAGCCTGTGTTTCACTGTGAGTGAATCAAACATCATTTTTCTGGAGAAAAAAAAGAAAGTTGAAGTAAAGCCGATGAAGACTGACACGGGCATGGACTTGGCTTTCATGGTAAAAATGATCTCACGGCGTTCTTTGTTGCTTCGTTCAGCAAGATTGAGGACGTGGCTGAAAAGGTAACACAGAATGAAGACGTAAAACCCTCCCACTCGGAGCGGATGTCGTGAACGTGTTAGCAGACAGTTGCTCATCAGACATCCAGCACACCAGAGCAACATCAGCGTTAAAGGAACAGTTCACCCACAAAGTCAAATCATTAGCCAATTCATGTGTTGTTTTTTCCCCCCCGATTGTTTCTTTCCATTTCAGTGAAGCTCCAGAAATTGTGGACTTCACCCGACTTCTATCAGCGTGGGGGTGATGAGATAATGACTGAACCCCCCTCCCCTCCCCATCAGCAGCCCCGCTAATCAGTAACAAGTCATGTGTCTGTCCCTCCAGCATCATAGACCGTCAACACAGAAGTTGAGAGTATTTTACAAACCATATTTCATGTTGATCCAAAAAAAAATCAAAATAAATCTTGATCTAAAGTCATTTCTCCAAGTGGTTTTTATCCAAGCCTGCTGGCGTCTTTCATGGAACGTGGCTTGGTAGCCGGCTATCATGTAGGAAGGCAATGTCCCATTCTCAATCGCGCCTACAAAGCTGTGATTTGCTGCCTGTGTCTCCAGCGGTAGAAATGAAAAGAACTCATTTTGCAGAACAAATTGGAGAGGTGGGTGGCGGTTCAGACATCTGGAACCAGGCGAGCACACAGCCATTTATTCAGCTTTTCACTGAAAAGGGTAGCTTACCTGCTGCTGCCGAGTAAGCTGGAGAAAAACAGTGATGCAAAATAGGCTGAAAAGCTAATGACTCTCATTATTCGACTCTGATGTCACGCTCAGGGTCGGACGCTCAAACGCTGCTATCAGAAGAATGACGTGCAGTATGCAGGGAGTCGTTTTCATTTCCCGATTGATCATTGGTGACTGTTCATATTAGCATCATGTTACTTGTTTGAAAAGTAGCTCTAGATTTTTCAGCGCACATCGTGGATTCATTTATCCAACATTAGCTAACTTATGCTAATGTCAGATTTTGTGTAGTGGTAGCTAGCGGGTCATCAAATATTCTGTTTTCGACTGAAACATTGGTCTGAAGTCGCTCGGAAGCGTCATTATTCATTGTCTTTTTCAGTTTTACAGAAGCAGTGCAGCTATAAGGCCTTTTTTAGATACCCGACACAATTTGCAATTCTGCAAGACAACGTTTTTAGCTTCCGACCCTGTGAGGGTAAATGCCTGCCTTGGGAATACAGTCCACGCTCGACACTTTTTTCACGTTACGTATTTGATCCATAGTTAACATGAGAAATGTTGATGAGCGCAGCTTTTTAGATTAATCAGGCAATAAATCACATTAGGAGCAGGATGACACATATCTCAGCTTAAAGACTCTCTGATAGCGGAGAGGCACCGAGACAGTCGAGAACGTACATACTGTCGCATCCTTTGGACTGTGGAAGAAAATCTGACCCTAGTCCTTCAGGTAGAGCCAGTGTCTTGTTATCGGAAAATCGCTGGTTTGATACCCTCGGTCTGCATGTCGAGGTGTCCTTGGGCAAGATACTGAACCCCAAACTGCTCCGGATGTGCTGGTCGGCAGCTTGCATGGCAGCCACCGCCATCAGTGTATGAATCTGCGTCTGCTTAATGCCCCGAATGTGAATGTAAATGTCCACAGTCCGGCAGCGTTCCACGACTCCAACACATCGTCCACGGGCTTATGCAACAGAGAAGGCCGGAGGATCTCATTTGTCACGCTACTTTACAATCTGCTCACATAAGGACGATAAAAAAGATGATAATTACATGTCAGCTCATTCATACATGTAATGACCGTAGAGATATACTGAATTGGTTTGATAAGTAATAAGTTGGTTCGTTGCTTATATTATGATGAACATAAATATTGCTGGCTGCCCATACAGGTTACTACAAGTGTACTTGTGAGGGTTCATTGTTTGATGAGGGTGACCTTCACAGTCTCCAGACCTCAACACAACTTTACTTCACTTCTTCTGTATCCATCACCTTCCTACAGTTCTTCACCTGCGTGCCCACATATCTCTTAAATAAAGCCATGTGGTATATACAAATAAGTGAAGCCGACGTCCTGTGACACTTCCATAGTGTAGATTCACTACCACGCTGCCACGCTGGAGAGCACGTATCTTGAAGTCGTGCCCGGCTATAGAAGCATCCCTTTATAGAGACGCCACGCTGTTAAAACCCACGGAAGATAAGCCTGCAGAGAGGGAGAGAGAAACAAGGCGGACTAAAAACAGTGTCACAGAGAGAAACCACTTGTTATCTTGTTGGAGTGGGAGGGATGAAGTCATCCGCAGTGTTTTCCGCTGCCGTGCCTCCCTCGTGCACCAGAGGGCAGTGTGGTCCTTCTGCGCAGCCGAGCGGGCTGCAGCCTTTTCCCCCTCTGTGTTTTTGAAGTATTGAAAAGGATCTCTGTGTGCTCTCTGTAACATCGTGTGGTTCTATCTATCTATCTCTCTCACACCAGTGCACAATCTTGTATTTACATAAGAAGGAGGAGTGTGTGTGTGTGTGTGCGCGAGTGTGGCTCGTCGCAGTGTTGGTTCAGCCTCGTCTGTGCCGGCCGGCGGCGGCAAGGCAAAGCATCTGCTGCAATGAACAAAAAAAAAAAACACATCCTGTTGTGCCACCAGCTTCACCTCGCTCTCCTCCCCGCGCCCCCGTCTTCTGCGTTTGTCTCGGACCCGGCGTCTCTGTGAAGGTGACACAATCAAACGGGCTTCCACCGGCGCCGGCTCACAGGGCTCATTCCAACACTTTTATACAGACACTGTGAACGGCTGAGTGCTAATACCCTCACTGTTGCTACAACTACTACTGCTGTAAGTACCACTAACGTCACCTTTAATGCAACTGCTGCTCTTACTAATAGAACCAGTACTACTGCTGGAACTAGTACCAACACTACCTCTAACAGTACAACTACTGCTACCACTGTTACTGCTTTAAATATTAGGAAAACTGCTGCTGCTTCTACTACCACTACTATCAGTACTTCTGTTGGTAATACTAACCTAAAATACTACTGCTAGTCTCAGACACAGTTACTACAACTGCTGCTATTACAAGTGGAACCACTCTAACTACCTCTATTACTACTGATCTACCATTACTCTACTGTTACTGCTGTGATAACAGAAACTGTCAGTGCTACTACTGGTACTTTTACTGAATTCCTGCTGCCCCTGCCTCTGTCACTCCAACTACCATCAATGGGTTACCACTGTTGTAACTACTACTGTTCAGGGCTGCCCACACAGGGGGAAAAGTGGAAGGGCCCCACTTTTTACACTTGTATTAACCTGTATGGGCAGCCAGCAATATTTATGTTCATCATAATATAAGCAACGAACCAACTTATTACTTATCAAACCAATTAATACAAACAGTCCATTTATTGTTGCCTTAGCGACATGAAGCCCGGGGGCGGGTAAAGAAATAGATTCACATGAGGACCGCGACGCTCATCTCCCACCATTCAGAATCTGTTCACAAATGTCGAAGAATTGATTTTCCAAATGTTAATTAGTAATGCGATGTTTGACGGAACGAAAAAAAGGGGGGAACCAAACTGCGAGGGGAGTGCAGCACCTGGACAGTCTTGGATTCAAGATTTAAGATTCAGAGTGTTTATTGTCATATGCACGGTAAAGAAACATGTTTCTCTGTACAATGACATTCTTCCTTTGCTGTCCACAGAATGCTAACAGTGTAATAAAGAAATGTACACAACTGAAATATACAATATACAAAGTAAAGCACCTTTAAAGGGACAGTTGTGAGGTAGAATAAATTCCTATCTGCTGTTTAGGAGTCTGATGGTAGTGGGGAAGAAAGAGTTCTTTAGTCTGGTGGTCTTGGACTTAACACCTCTGTACCTCCGGCCTGAGGGCAGAAGTGTGGACAGTCCGTGCTGGGGGTGGGTGGGGGCAGCTCTCCTGTGGACTCGGCGGTGGTAGATGGTGGTGATCTTCTAGAGTGCTAGAGTTACCTTAAATCTTCAAACAAGGGCAGCGGTTGCAAGCGTTTCTTGAGTGAACATCGAGTGTTTGTGAACGCTTTCCCTGCCGTCACGAGACGTCACGATGTCTCTGCTCAGGTTGAGGACCCCAGTTGATGGCTGAGCACACGACAAACCGGAGCAAAAGACTGCAAATAGAGCCCCCGTTCACTGTTCATTTACTCGATGATCAGTTTTGAACGAAAAAAGTTGAAATCAATTCTGGATCGTTTCGGACTCCAAAGGATCTAAATCAAAACTTGAATTGTGAGATTGCCAGAGATTCACAGCCCCAACGTAGCCTGCTGTGTGATCGAGACACTGTCCTGAAAATGGCATGAGTCAACGATCTGAAAATAACTCAGACACCGGCTAAGAAAGGAGAATAAAAAGCTGGGCGCTGGCAGACCCAAATAATAAACAAGTGAACAAAAACCTTTTCACACATTCAGCTCAAGGAGCTGCTCCCAGCCGGGCTGAAGAGGCGAACATTAGCCCGGAGGCTAACGTTACTAGACAACAGGTAGTTAGAGGTGGTGACAAGTGGAGCCGCCACCAACACCACCACCCGTGAGACAGAGACGGTGTTGATGATAACAAGACGTTCATGTGCTCAACGGTGTCCAGGGGGACAGTGTGATGTCACGGACGCCGCCTCAGCCGCCCCTCACCTCGCCAGCGTGTTGGAAGTGTTGAAAGTCTTCTCCCCGGCATCGTGCTCGAACATCATTACAGCTCCTCAAGGTGTGGGCTCACCTTATTTCAGCTCTGCGCGTCGCCTCCTCTCACCCGTGGAAATAAATACCAATATAGCAGGATGAAACACGCGGCGTGAGTCACAATGCAGGCTGCAAACTGTGCAGTTCATTTAGTTTGTTCCTTTTGCCTCCACACAAGTAAAAGGGGAAACGAGCCGTCCTCATGATGCTCTCTGTGACTGCAGATATCATGTGGAAGTAGTAAGAACGGTTCTCCAAGATTTGATTTGACTTCAATTTTCAGGCCATGATTACATTGGTATTTCAGATCATTGTCAAGTGTCATTTACATTTCCTTATTCTTCTTTTAAAAGATAAGTATTTTACAACAGCAGCTTGACTTTTTCATGGTGGGTTTTTGCAGGTTAGAGTTAGGCAAGTTCTGCATCCTTTAGGGATTCAACAGTTAAAAAGGGTTAGGGTAGGGTTAGGGTTAGGGTTAGGGTAGGTTTAGGGTTAGGGATAGGGGTTAGATTGGAAGGGTTAGGGATTGGAAATTCCTTTTGTTGCTGTGTAAGTGTCTTACACGAACTTACACGAACTTGCGGTGTCCGTGCAGCACGAGTGCACGCTGCCATTTAACCAAAACGGGAAGCAACCAAATACTAAGATATTCTCTAGGTGCTGTATCGTAGGCAGCTGGACTCAAAGATGTTTTACCTCTCGTCCAAGAGCCTTCTTCACTTCTTACTACCTGGAGAGGAGTGAGCTGGCTTTATAACTGCTCTCCAGCACCTAGATTTACCATGACCTGTGAGACTGAGAATCTTCATCAACACTAAGATATTCTCAAACTTTTCACTCAAATTGTTAAACTGATATGATCTGTACTGAAAAACATGGTACGACATGCCAAACAAATGCAGGAGAGAAGGATCTGGACTTCATTACAGTGTGGGCTGCAGCAAAGTGACTGTTGAGACGTATTCTGCTGATCCGATGAAGATCTTGATGCCTTTTTGGATGCAAACCGTACGCATGTACGGGTTTTGTACGGGACGACCCAGTTTGCAGCGTTAGTTGCAGAGCGGTTACGTCACGGTGCCGTTTCTATCAGCAGCTTGGAAAGCGATCTGACGAGCTGCTGATGCAGATGGACTGATGAGATATGCGAAGTTGAAGTTATTTTTAATACAGCTGCCGGTAACATCAGAGCGAAGAGCCATCGCCGCCGTACAGCATCCCGCCGCTACTTCTGCCCGGATAACCAATGATGGGAAGTATTTTACAGGTAGGACCGGGAACCTGACATCAAACAAGAGTCCTGACCTGGACTGGAACCTTCACTGGGTCTGGAGAAGCAGTGCCTCTTTAATTCAGTCATCAAACCTCCGTTCAGCCTCAATTATATCTTTGCACATGTGACAAAGCTAATTTTTATTTCCTGGAGAGTGCTGCTGCGATCCAGCTGCACATACACAGCGGTGTGCGCCGGCCTGAATGCCGCCCCTGGTCAATATTTGACTAAACTCAATATTAGAGCGCTAAATGTGCTAACCTCTGTGCATTCACTGCCTCAGCAGGAGGGAGATAGGAGCCTGACAATCTGACTGTTGACAGGAGTAGAGAAGTTAATTTTATGCATGGCTGAGGCTGATATTACTCCACTCGCTAATCACATTCGGACTTAAATATGATATCTCAAGCATGGCGGCATCTTCATTTTACACTGTGTGAACTATGTCTGCACTGCACGTGTGTGTTTGGCACATTGTGAGGCACTCACAGCAGACTGCTACAGAGAACTCGACTCTTGCCTTTTGGCGGCTTGCTTAGACTTAACTGTCATAAAGAATGTTACATTTATACAAACTTAATCAATTAAGAAAACTACGGAAGCTTAGAGGGGCAAGTGAGAATTTGTTTTGTTTTCTGGTGATCCATTTTTTCTAAGTTCTGATTTTTTTTATGTGTGAAACAAAGTGATTTTTTTTTTACTACTGAGAAATGTTTGAGTTGTCGTGTGGATTTATGATTAACATGTGATATGAAGTGAAATTAAAAGTGAGATGCATCATTCAGTGTAAAATAATGCCTCTCATTTTTATTCTCTACAATCTGGCTTTAATGCACCACCTCTGTGTCGCTGTCAATGTTTGTATGGAGCCTCCTGTGGTCAAAATGGGTATTACAGCAACAAACAAAAAACATTTTTCTCTTGAAAAAGTAAATTTTTTTCTGGATCACCAGAAAAGACAAATTCTCTCCTGTGCCCCAGGGCTTCTGTAGAGAACAGAACAACATTTTTGACAGGAAGTCGTGGGCGTCTCCAGCTGTGTTTTCTGGCGACCAAAACAGGTATCTTTTCCTGACCCAACCGAGAGGTCTTGTGCCTAAACCTGACCAGATCATTCGCAAAGCACTGGCACAACATAAAACGCATACAGAAGTATAAGGTTTCAACTTATGTGTGGTTTGCAGAAAGATACATTGTCAACATTTATTGTGGTGACGGGTTGTGAGGACATGCCATAGGACTGTCCCGGCTGTTCACATTTCTATCAACATCTGTCCTGAATGATCTGATCACAAGTGGACAGCCTCCGTTCCTCAATTCTCACCTATGTCTCAATATGCGTCTTGTGTGACCTCAATGAATAAACACGTCCATCACCGGGACAAACAAATTCACAATGAAAGAAATATTTTCATGTAGAACATTTGCAACAGAATTAACAAGAAGGCCAAACAAGTTAATCATGTGTTGTAAACAGTGTTTAGAAAGTTTCTCCAGACTCATCAAGCTTTTTTTTAAGGGAGTCTGGAGACTTTCTCCTTGGACAACAGAGGAGTCGCTTTTAAGAGTTACTGTTAACTGCACTTGTAAAATTTGACATGTTTACCATCAATAAAATGACTTCTTTCATGAATTGACTGTAAATGGTTGTATCAGTGGAAACAGATGGTGTGTGATCCATTCTGCTGCTGTTTCTTCTTCTTCTTCTACTTCTTGTTTCGCAGAGGACGTCACTTGAGAAGGCAGTCCTTCAGTGCAGTCCAGGACACGTGCGTGCGCTGAGTAATCGGATCCAAAAAAAGCATCTTCGATGCATCTTTGGGGTGTTCACACCTGTACTTAAGGCTGTCCACTCAGGACAGATGGTGATACCAAATGTGAACAGGGCCTCAGTTTCCTGTAATGCAGGAAAGACAGGCCCAGACAGGCTCCCAGCGCCTCTTTACAGAGTCTGCTGCTTGCCTAAGCCCTAGTGCTACACACCTCCACACATTAAAACAAAGCCGTAGAGTCCGAAAAAAGTCATTGGCCCCTCTGACTCCAATGTGGAGGGCCATCCTAGGATGAACCTGTTGTCGTTGGGACCTGATACTACCTCCTGTGCACACACTGTAATGAGCCTTTACCCCTGCTTCGAGTATATTACAGAGGTCCCTCCCTGATGTAAATTCTGCGAGAATTTAAGACAGCCGTTTGTTTCCTGCAGCTATATGAGCAGCCAATTAGTTGTATCAGTGCAGTGCCCACAGCCCACAACTTCAATTAGGAGTGTGTCAATAATGAATGTGGGGATGAATGCGTGGAGGTGCGCTTCGTTTGTCGATGGGTAAACAATGATGTTTGGGCTAGACGATGGGAACGGTGCAGGGAGGGGGGGATTGGGGGCTGCAGCCACCTCAGCTCACTTCCCGTACAAAGGGACCATGACTCATTCTGGCTGCTACAACTGCCACTAAAAATCATAATTATACAGCGAACAGTATCAGCTAAAGTCAACACAACACATCAGGTCTATCTGCCGAGAGTCACAGACGACATTGAGTGGCGTCGAGCGCTAATATGTACACACGAGCTGCAGGGAGGGATACGCAACGCTTACCCTTCACGTTCTGTAAAAGACGGCCACGTCCCAGTGGACCAGGGTTCAGGTGTTAAGAGGATCTGAGGTCAGAGCTGGCGGCCATGCTTTTACTCCCTTTATGACACACATCATCACTAACTGGTGACAGGATCAGGAAGGTCCTCTGTTCCTGCAACAACAAAAAAAAATTCCAGCCAAACTACATGACATCACCTTTACCTGACACGATAACAAGATTGTAGTTTCTCCATGAACCAGTTTTTGAGAACAGATTCAATGAAATCTGACAAGGTTGCCTCAGCTGAAGCCTGTTATCCAATCTGAAATACGAAGGATGGACCATTATCTAACAATGATCACCGATGAGTTAGAGAACAGAAAAAAATGTCAGATGTCAGGTGAGGGATGCTGGAAAACATGTGTTTAAGATGCAGTTGACTTGTAAATGAGGCAGATATTGGTCGTTTTATCAGCATCCTGCATATTATTGTTTTTTGTGTTCTGTATAAAAGTATAGGACTCAGTGGTGCGTTGACTTTGATGATGTTGACCTGCAGTATATTGTGTTATATTGCAGATCCTGGTTATGTCCTCAGAGATCAAGTCAGAACTGTTGACTCTTAGAGTGTCCTCGCATCTTCTTCCATTATAGTGTGTTATAAACACTGATCAAAGTTATAAGGCCAGAATTAATAAATAGCTTAAAAAATATTGGGGCCAGCATATCACCAGAGTAACCGACAAATGCTGCTCTTTGTATAATATCCTCGACTTTTGCTAGCTTCCATTAGTTAATTAGTTCACGGCTCAGTTAGCTGTGGAGCCGGTGGGCCTGGAGTTTGTCTGGACCAAGGTGTCCGATCACGCTGGCAACACGACTCAGCTCAATCAGGATTAACAGCTTGTGAGTGAACACTGAACTGGGACTGAACACAGCCTCTGAGACCAGCAGAGGTCAGTTTGGAGACAGGATACAGAAGGAGGTGATTTACAGGACTGCGACAAAAAGAAGGGTGGGCAAAAACGACATGTAGAGCTGGAATATTATTACATCATCTTACCCTGTGAGATGAGGATTAATTTGGACCAAACTAGAGGTGACTGTGGAGACAAACCAACACCGCTTTAGTGATTTAGTTTATGTCCAGTTGAATGAAGTGTGTTTTATGAATAAACCCGGCAAATCGAACTCATTTAGTTTGGTAAAAGAGTGAAACTTAAATTCAGAATGTGTACAGTTGTATTTTTCTATTTAGTAAGAAAAAATAGGTGTAGGAGTGTTTCATGTTCCCACAGCTAATAGCTGTACATAGCTAATAGAGCTTGTGAAACAGCGATCTCACTACCGGTATGTTTGAAATGTGTGCTGAAACTACAGGGGCGAATCGACAAAGTGGTATCAGGAGACACGTTTTTGAACATGGCGGACAAAACCTGTTTGGCACTTTTGAAACTAAAAGTCTTGGCCGTGTCTTACAAATTGCAACTTTAATTGTTTAGCTGCTACTCATAAAGCCTACATAAGCGGACTTAAAGCGAAGTGTTACTGTACATGTGGTGTGTAAGCGTCAAGATTAACCAAATTGCGTGTGCTGTTAAGGTGTTGAGGCCTTTTTAGAAGGGAAAATGTAAAGTAACCCCAAAATGTCAATGACCTCAAGACTGACTCAATATCATGACAATATGTTTGTGTGTAGGTACGTATGACTATATCAACATGTATGTACAGTCCTTTTTTAAAAATCTCTTATGCTGTCCTAATTCTGATGCAGCGGACACTGTGTAAAATATTCAGTTTTTTATAATGAATTAATGAATTTGATCATTTCTCACTTAAAAGGGCACATGTAAGAACCATATTTGTCATGTAAAGGTCATATAACAGAGACCTGGGAGCACACACCTGACATCCACAGCCTTAAAGAACCTGCAGAAGAACTGAAGTCCACTAACCTGCAGGCCGGCAGCTTTCCCCTGCTTCTAATTGTGAAAAAACACTTCTTACCTACTTCTGCTGCACCTGTCTAAATTTTTACTGAGGTGCCTCGGGCCACTTTCGCTGCATGCACTTATGAATATTGAGCTGCGCGCGAGACCCCCGTCCAGTCCCCGTGACATTATCCCCGCAAGACTGTCCGCAGAGATAATGGGGGCCACACGCTCTAATGTGCTCTCTATTATTAATAGCTCTCTCTTCTGGATGTGTACCAGACCATTTTTAAGACGTTCTGTGTTCGACTGCTGCTCAGGGAGCCGTGGCCTGGAATCCACAGACGGTGAAGAAAAAAATGAAAGGCTTCGCTTCGCAGCCTGCAAGTAGATCCAGAACATTCGGTTGCGGAGAATTTTTTGATGTGATTTGATACCAGCCTCTGCCGTCAGTGTCTGAATGGGTGAATATGACAAGTGAGCGGTATGAATGGACATGCAGTGAGCAGCCGCACGTTGGCTTTGTCACGGTTCTGTGTTGTCCTGTCAAGTTTCATGTTTTTAGTTCTGGTCACTTCCTGTTTTATTTTGTAGGTCTTGTGTCATGTCTCGTCTTCCCTGTTCTGCTTTGATTGTCGCGTCATTGTTAGTCCTTCCCATGAAAAGTTCATGTTTTTGCCTGTTGAGAACATTAAATACCCTTTTTGGATGAAACCCCGCAACCTTCGATCTCCGTGTCCGTGCATCTGGGTCCTCCTCCACGCCTATTACCATCCCTTGGTGACAGAATGACGCGACGCCGACAGAACAAAAACCAAGACTCAAATACATGACACAAATGAGGAAACAAGAAACAGGTGAGACACCAGAGGGCAGGTGCACATAATCAAAGCAGAACAGGGAAGACGAGACATGACACAAGACCTACAAAATAAAACAGGAAGTGACCACAACTAAAAACATGAAACTTGACAAGACAACACAGAACCGTGACAGGCTTCAAGTGCAGTGACGCTCCAGCGGCACATTAGGGTGTATTCATTAAGCGTGTCCCCTGTGTAATGTGTGTCACAGGTGTGAATGAGGCCCGCTAGCGTTCATCTGATTTACATGCCGTTTTGCTGAATATATGATCTGTCGGACTGTTTTCACTGCAGGAGAATGTGTTTTGTCTGCTGTTGAACTCGGATTGCTTGTTAAAGAGTAGACTGTTTTGGAAGCGCAGGGGTGTACTCGTCCCGAAAGGAGAAGGATGTAAGGGAAAAAAATAACCCTGATGTTATCAGTTCAACGAAAGAGATCCATGATTTAATGACTTTCTGTAAAACTTTCTATGACTGGAACATAAACAGAAGACAATGGACAGTCTACTAAATGACTGCCGGCACAGAACTGTCACGAAGGGCTAGTAGAGGACATGGTGCACGGACACTTAGACAGATCAAAGGTTGCAGGGTTTCCAAAAAGGTATTTAATTTTCTCAAAAAAGGAAAAAACATAAACATGGCATGACTACGCTAAGACAACCATTAAGACAAACAATGACGAGCACAGACAGAACAAAAACCAGGACTTAAATACATGACACAGTTGATAAGGGAACGAGATACAGGTGAGACACAAGAGGGCAGGTGCACATAATCAAAACAGAACCGGGTAGACGAGACATGAGACAAGACCTACAAAATAAAACAGGAAGTGGCAAGAACTAAAAACATGAAACTTGACAAGACAAAAACACCGATCATGACAAGAACTGGAGCTGCTGTCAAATGTTAAAGTGCAGAAAGGTAAAAGTGGTGTTTGATTAAGTAAGTATAAGCAAATGTAATTATTTTAATAAAATAACCGTTCATGCATTCCGCTGTTACTGGAGGTCTCCAGATTCCACATCTGCTTTTCCCTCTGTGTTGCAGACAGCTTTCACTCTTCACTCAACAAATCAGTCGCAGGCGGAAACATCAGAAATCCTCTCTCGGTCTTCATTACACAGTGATTGTGTGGGGCTCAACTGTGTTTTTCCCTCCGCGGAAATGTTTCATCAAAATGAACCGACAGATTTGCCGGCTGCGCTAATTTGATCCAAACCATTTTCACGTTTGCTCGATTCACAACTCGCTCCGTCTGTATTTTTCGAAATGTCACTCAGAACAATTCCGTCGTCACGACACAAGGTCGACCAGGAGTCTTTGTCTCACCTTGCTCAGGACAACCTTTTCTGTTCCATTCAGAGGAGCTCTTTGTTGAAACCGCGCCGGCCTCAACTCATTCACGAAGCAAACCAGGCGGCTTTTATTAGTCCAGTTACGCAGCGCGACATCATAATCACTCCCTGCCACACTATTATTCATATTTCTCTCACACCTTTGAACATTTAGCGGTGTCACGCCGTATTTGTACCACTTCCTCTCATCGGGAGAGAACCGCTCGACGACGGGTTTGTTCCGCTCTTCAGCACATTTCTCTTTTGACTAATTGTTTTTTTTTCACTTTCTAATCATTACGCACTGTATGAATTCTGTTTCTTTTCACTCGCCTATTTTGAATTTCTTTACTTGTGTGCAATGAAACAAATAAAGAGACAACTCCCCCCTCTGTCGCGTTTTCCGAGTGGTGTTATTGTTGGCGGCGCCGTCGCGAAGACCGCGGGATCATTTTTGTTTTCGTCAGACTGTCAACCACCGACAAAGCAGGACAAAACATGACTTTATATATTCATTCAGTCTGTAATGGAGACCTGAAAGCAGAGAGAAATATCTCCAGGCCGCCTGCCGTGGAGATTTCGTGCCCAGTGGCAGAAAAAATTGGTTTACAGGGCCGGATGTAAAGGCTGATGGTGCAATTATTCTACAGTTGTGCAGTCAACATCTTCTCCATAAATGACAGCAGAACGCAAAACAAAAGTTGGACATTGTCGCTTTAAGGGTTGATCTTTGAGTCTCACTCTCAGCTCGTCAACTTTTCCTACAACTGGAACCTTTATCTAAAGGAATGAACATGACTCACCGTACAAGACTTTTAGCATCGCAACTTCTTTTCTATTTTTTCTTTTTCTACTTTGGTACAACACCTGAGTTTTTGGTCCTGGTCCTTTAGAAAATAAGGACAAACGCAATCAAATATCACAACATTTAAGTCCTGATTACACGCTGCCCACCGCCCAAAAACACAATATTCAGTAAAAAATAGATAGATATGCAGATATTTTCACTCAAAAAATCCATATTTTCAGTCTTGTCCTGGTTAAAAATAGCTGATTAAATGGAGCGAAGCTGCTGTCAGATCCATCCTGTGACTGTGGTGAAGAGCCTCACGCTGCTCCATCGTCCTCATCGTCTGTATTCACCGGATCTCCGGCTGAATATGGATGTGATGGGCGGGGACTTTCCCGGCGTACATGTGATGTCTGTCGGGCAGGGACGGAGGGACCGTTTGGTCCTCTGCCACTTGGCTCGGCCTTTTCTCAGCGGCGCTCCCTATAGGCTCCTGTCCTTATCAAGCATCCACATAGCGCTGCGTGCCACAGGTTTCTCAGCTGACTTTGAGTTCAGGCCTCGCTCTGAGCGGCGTTACTACCCTGACAGCCCGGAGGTTCCCCTGAGCTCCCCGTGCATGCTGGCTCCGCTCCCTAACCTTGTCTTTGAGCCCGTCAACCAGGTTTGAATGTGTGAAAAGGTCTGAGGGACAAGCCCCAGCGTACTGTCTCTGACTCCGCGTCACACAGTTTCACAGAGGGGCCCTCGGAAACATCAGAGCTAAACCGTGGAACATTTCGTCTGACGGAAGTAATGACGGATGATTACAGGTTCTCCCTCGCCTACAATTTGGCTAAAACTCAACAAACCTTTTGCATAATGAAACGCGGCACTCAAAATGCGTTCTCTTTCCACCAAACAGGACACAACACTATCATGCTGATGTCTCTTACAGCATCAATTTAAACACACTGGCTTGGAAAATTTAAAACTCCACCACATGACACATAAAGCAGGGTGGAATTGGCCCTAAAGTTCTGGAGTGTGAGCCCAGCCTGACTTCAGGCTCCACACACTCCAGCTCTGCTTCGGGGCTGCAGCCGTGTCGGGGCAGGTGTGTTGCTCAGGATCCATGGAGCACACTGTCAGGTGTCTTTTATTGTTTGATCGTGTGCCAAACTGCGAAATTCGCCGCAATCTGTATCAGAATAGGATATAAGGCACCTTTCTTTCAACCGGTGAAACTCCACAATCAGAGTCAGACTGTGAACGTATAGTTCGTTGTCCATCAACCCCCACCCGCTCCGTTTTGACTGCCGGACAGTTGGACTGTAATGCAGGAAAGGACTACCGGGGAGTTCCCACAATAATTAAAGAATCACATGCAACAGCAGTTATACGTATGTGTTAATAGATGCAACAACAAGAAGTGTTCCCAACCGAAGAATTCTCTTTTTTGTGGGTCAACAAAAGTGTTTAATTCTGAAAGTTCACCCGGATGTTATGATGTGCCGTGCTCCGGCATCTGGCAGAAATAGAGGCCTTGCTTATCTGCTACGGGGGTCCGGACTGCTGGGGCTGCAACGGAGCAGATACGTAACGCAGCAAACCGAACAAGGATCTAGCGGAATTTAGGGGTTAGAGTAGGGCAGGGATTGTGTCAGAGCAAGAGGAGGAAGACGTCAGTATCTCTGCCTCCTCCTCTCTGTTCTCCACGCCGCACCATTTTTTCTTTTACACTCTGACAGGTGACTGGAATGTTTTGCAAATTGAGTCTGAACAGGTGAGAAGCGAGTCGGACCAGTTGGTAATCAGGGCGCTGTATGATAATGATATGATTGGAGGATGTGTGGCTTGAAGGCCGTGTGCTAAATGATATGATTCCCGCTCGTGTTCAGGATTTCAGAAACGGTCGTCCCACAATCCGTTAAAGCCCCACAGATGTGACATCGTGCGCCAGGGGAGATTCCAAGAGAATCTGAAGAGGCTGTTACAC
Organism: Lagodon rhomboides; assembly: GCA_039737535.1. Classification (NCBI taxonomy): domain Eukaryota; kingdom Metazoa; phylum Chordata; class Actinopteri; order Spariformes; family Sparidae; genus Lagodon; species Lagodon rhomboides. The sequence goes on along the minus strand of CM077803.1, from coordinate 6,967,098 downwards.
ATGTTTCCAGCATTACACTGCATGCTCGAAGACCACCAAGCTTTATGTTTTCCTCTGGAGGAAAAGCCACTCGCTCTGAATGGTAGCCAGTATTTTTCTGGCTTTGGGTCCAAAGAATTTGGTCTCGGCGGCCTCGGAGAGGCTAGCTTTGTGCCGCCGCGGACGGAAACCGAGCATGAAACGATGAAGACGCGAACTGCTCTGATCACATGTGCGTGCATCACACTCGGGCCTTCAACTGTACGGATTATTCGGCTCTCTGGTGAAGCTTGGTTTGGGCTCTCAGTAATCTGCACGAGCGCAGCACCAGATCAAATCCACACTGTCAAAGCCAACGCGGATCACTCTGACACGGTTTGGTCTACTCGAAGAAGACGCAGGGTGTCAGATTTCAACAGAAACTGGCTGGAAAACATCCGCTCACATTGCTCCGGACCTCTGACCTCCTGTAAAATTCATATGTTCAAATGAACTTTTTTGAATTTCTATTTCTTCGATCGCTCAAGTATCTTACCCCCGTCCCTTTTTTTCTTCTGCTCCTCAAGGTCCGGGTCATGTTAGCGCTCACACAACTGTGTAGCAAAAAGTCAATAAATTCAATGCTTAAGAAATCATTTTGAACTGTATCACCGCTGCTGGACTTCACAGACACCCTTCAGTACTTTGGTACGATCATGAAAGAGGCTGAGTTACATTCTGTGGATTTAAAAAAGGTTGTTCTATTTTTATCATCTTTTGTTGAACATTCATGCATTCTCCCTTCACAGAGGCAAGGGTTCATCCGCTCTTAAAAAAAGGAATTTACTCTTTAATTTGTCATTTTCATGAAAGCAGAAGGTGAACCTGGTCTGTAGTGGCAGATCGGTTAGTCACATCCTGTTGGAAAGGCTACCGCGTTTGAAAAAAAAAAGAAGTTGTATAAAGCCTTCAGTGTCTCCGGAGAGAGCTGTGATGTCACTGCAAGCTTAGAAAGGAAGGAATCTGCTGGTGTGGAGTTATAACGCAGAACATATCCTCATCTCTGCTGGAGGCGTTGGAGGCTCCAGGGTAGAAGGCGGAGGAGAGGAGGAACGTGTGGAATTAAAAAAAAAAAGATAACAGATCTGGTTCCGCTTCGTCAATTTCAAACCTTTTGTCTCATTTTTTTCTACAAACAGAAATGTACTGTACGCCATCAGCAAAATGTGGAAATCCCTAATCGCATGTTGACAGAAGGACACCAGCTATGGTTCTGTGCTCTGTTAGAGAACTAGAGCTCGAAGCTGCAGCCATCACTTATTTTCCTTCACGTCTCATTATAATTTTAAACAACTTCAAGTGAAACCAGCTGAGCTTCATTACCCCTATATCCAGCAAGGAACTATAAATGGTTACTTCCAAAGTGGCGTTGCTATGCGGCATAAATGACTGACTGGACTTTGACACATGTTATATTTGTTTTATTATATCTATATCTATATCTATCTATACACACACACACACACACACACACACACACACACACATTTGTTATCTATGTTGTTTATGTATATGTTATGTATGTTCCATAAATTAAAAATGTAAGTTTATAAGTGTTTTCTTCTATTTCTTCTATACATATACACCTTTTAGAAAATGTTTTTATTTCAATGAGTTCCTGATAAAAGGTTAATTATGCAACTTGAGTTACATGATGTTTACATTGACATTTAGGGCATTTAGCAGACGCGTTTGTCCAAAGCGACTTACAATAAGTACATTTGTCACAAGAAAGAAGCTACAACGTATCACCGTCGACAAAGTAAAAAAGAACCTCTACCTTCACACCTGGATGAAAGTCCTGTGCTCGGTTGATCTGACCATCAGTCCCCGTCCTCCTCACCTACAGATACTTTGTTGGTGTCTTTACCACTTAGCCTCACTTCCTCCTTTCCTGCTGTAATAATCACTACGGCCACTAGGAGGTTGTCGCCCCACAAGAAAAGCAGGGTCATTATAAGCCACTTTCAGTCGACCTATGTGGATGTTTTTATGATGCCTACAAGCTAGACGAACCGGTTATCAAATTTGTTGCAGATCAGTTTTTCTTCAGATTTACTAATCAGCTAAGAGTTTCAGCTCCCTGCCGCTAAAACCAATGAAGAGAAGGAGGAGGACTATTTAACGTGGTTGGCTTGACCGTAACTTCCTCTGCAAAGAAGGCGGCTGGCCTCATCGTCGATATCAAACCCCCACAAAGAGCGCCAGACTTTTTCCTAAAAGCATAATAAAAGCCTCACAACCCCTGCGAAATGACTTGTTTTACTGTCAAAATTTGGGCAATTTGGTCCAATAAAATTTGGAATGTCAACCGGTTCCATTTTATCCTGATCCAAGTTAGCTTGGTGCTAAATCGGAAGTTAGCCGACTCAGTTGGCGGATGTCTCTATGGCAGCCCAGCTGGACAGCCACCGCCACAATTAAAGTCTGATTCTGTGGGAAACACTGGACAGATATGACAGAAGAGAGAGAGAAGGAATCACATGGACAACATGGAAAAATTTTGATACATACAACTGTCATTAAGAACTGGTCATATCTTCCCATTTTGGTGAGAAAATTAAGTAAAGTTTAATTCCTGATAGCCGAGTGAAACACGGGCTCTGCTACTGTGAATGAATAAGTGAACTCAATAAAGTGAAGTTGAGTCGGAGGAGCAGCCAGCAGGTGATTGCTGATATCAGACTTTAATCTCACTGCTGATGATTTATGTCACACTCTGCTTTGTGCTCTTTGTTTAAGAGGCTGCACGCAGGTCCGTCCTCCATCTAAGAGACATGCTGCTTTTTCAACTGCTTCACTTTGCCACACATAAATCTGTGGACTGAAGTGTCATCGCAGACACACACTGTTTTATGGGCATGCTGTCTTCGTCCATTATATTAAACTGTATTTCAGCGGAGGTGTAATGTTGCCTGACCACTGCTCAGTAAAAGCCTTGAACAAGAACCACTGTTGTTTTTTTGGAAAATATGTTTGGGACTAAACTGCATCACCTGGGTCCATGTTCATAAAGTGTTTTTACCTTTCGGCTGAGGGTATTATTATTAAAGTCTGTTATTAAAGTCTGGATCCCTTTCCGAGCAATAAGTACATTTAAAAAAAAAAGGAACAAAGGTGTCTCACATTCTTCCACAGAATGTGACAACAAAGAAAACCTTTTGGATTCTCAGACTGATGTGTCGAGGTCTCCTGGTCTCAATGAAGATCTACTGCAGATTGACTGGTTTTCTGTACAGGCCCCCTCTTCTTTTTTCTCAGCCTTTGTGCTATCATGTATAATAAATGTATCAGTGTCTCTTCTCTGTAGGTTGTGTGAATGTAATTTTTTGATGTCTTCTCATCTCTGGTTATTTCACCGTTTTGTTACTGTATTCGTTTCACCTGTTAAGTGACCTGATATCTGGGTCATGTGATTGCCTCTGACCGCTCCTGTACAGGTGAGGCCACATTGTGCTATTTGGAGGCTGGATGAAGACCTGGTGGTCAAAACAAGTTTTTTTTTTAAAAAATGATTTACCTTATTTAAACAGTTCAGACACTATAACAGGCTCTTTAATATTTACTTCCTTTCTCATTCACACTTTCTTAATTTCTATTAATATATTGCTTATATATTGTATCTTAATTCAGACACAAGACAACCCAAAGTGCTTTACAGGGGGATAAAATTCCAGGAGCATCACACAACTTCTATCTTAATTACATTTCATTCATTACCTACGGCAACCAGTCAACCCTAACCCTATCATTAATATTCATGTGGGATAAGACTCATGAACTTTTATTGAAAACATTAGGTTGATAATATTCTATACTTCTGTCATCACATTTCATGAAAAAGATTTAAACAAACAATGTGTCTGACTTGACTTCCTACATGTACTTTTATCCCAATGATTCCTACTGAATATGTAAATCTTGAAAACAGCTCATGAATAAATACTTTTATGGTTAACAATCGTGTCGTTTTCACCGGGTTTTACCCGAACACCAGACATTTTGAGCAGAAATGGTCGCAGTTCCTTTGTTATCACAGGAAAGACTGTGCTTTTTTGTTTTGGGATAACGGAGATTAGATTATAACTTTGATTTCATTTCATCAGTCACACATCTTGGGGATGACAGAAGACAATATTGCTACAACTACGTGCAGCGGAGCTCAAATTTAATTCAAATTTATGTTAAAACTGTCGAGCAAAATCCCCAGATGTAGTTCCTACGCTAGACACAAAGACAAAACAAAAACTACACAAACTAATGAATAAATAAGACACAAAGACACAATAATTCACTGGTGGAGGATGAGTTCAGGAGTCTCACAGACTGAGGAGTAAAGCTGCTGTGTACTCTGGTGGTATGGCAGCAGATACGTCTGTATCTGTTGTCAGATGGCAGCAGGGTGAACAGACTGTGGCTGCGTGGGTTTTGTCTTTTGGTATATTTGTACTCTGTGCAGACGTCTCACTGATATCACTGTGTACAGAAAAATAATTATCATTACCGCAGGTCATGTTGGTCATGATCTAACATGTTGTTTCAACTTAAAAAGACGAGTGAAAGGGCTGCCTTAAAATTCTAAGCTAGGTGAAAAAGTACAATTTGTTCTTATGACGTCCCTTAATGCTGATTGAATATCCCTTGTTGTGTCCTCTCTGTGTAACATTGCCTCATTTGGATTTTTTTTTAATTGATAGAAATGCTCAGGTTAGATGTTTGAACCTGCAAATCTACTCCATCTTAATTAAAATAGTCAGTTGTGTAAACCTTTAAGTTCGGCTAATTTGGATTTGTTAATTGATTGAACTGTCTAGGGTAATTGTTTGGACCTGAAAATCTATTTAAGGTTAATTGGAAGGGCCTGGTCATTTGAATTAAATTCATGAATTTATTGAACCTACCCAGCATCTATTTCAACACAACTATGTGTATATTCATTTATCTCCAATACCAGCTGTTTACACTTCCAAATCCATTTTTCAGATTGGCGGTTTGACCTAATCATCCCAAATCATGCTTATCAAAACCTGATTAAAATTTAAATTGAAAAACTGATTTCACCAAATGTGTTTCAGTCACTGATAATAACTGGCGATAGCGAGCTTGTTTCAAAGACAACGGCTAGTTACCTTCCAGCCGCTTTAACATTCACTGGTGCACATATTTTCATCAACAGTCAAGACTTTGCTCAACATTGGGAGTATTAATGCGATAATATTGCTGTCTAAGTGAGCGAGCGGCTTTACCCGTTCAGCATTTTCTTCAAGACCAAGACAGCGGGAAAAGGTTAAAAGGAATTTATTTAGGTAGTGCAGGTGGATGGGTATCGGAGGAGGGCTCAGGCTCGGGCTGGTGGCTCAGCAGATGGAGTAGCTGGGGCTCATGATACTGGGAGGCTGAGGCTTAGGTGGAGGATCCACAGAGGGATCTTGGCCGGTGGCAGAGGTGCGGGAGGCTGGGCAGCAGGGCGGCTGTGGAGCCAGAGCTTTGGAGCTGCACGGGCCCCGGGGATGAAGAGGAGAAAAATCAGAAATCAGAGTGTTTGAGCTGGGGCTGATGATTAGCTGAGCTGCAGGTGTGTGAGAGGCAGGAGCACCTCTGAGAACCAGAACAATACCACACACAGAGTCCGAATCACCACAGAGGGCCTGTCAATGTCTGTGCAGTGTACTGCGTGAACCGCTGTTCTGTTCTGTTGAGGGCAAAATAAGACCTTGGCAAGTTCCTCTGCAAACCGCCTGCAGTTACAGTCTGCTCATTTAGAAATGCACAACAGAAACAGAAACAGTTTGAATACTCGGGATGAGTCATCAGTGTACAGTCCCGCTGACCCCTTATATAAGCCCACTTGAAAAATCATGAACTAACCCTTTAAGGTTTACAATGGCATAAGAGCTTATATCATCACCATATTTATACATACATACATACATACGCACAAACACACAAACACACACATATATTTTTTACAATTGAAAATAAAAGCACCAAGAAAATTACTTTTCTGTACAACAAAAATATAGGCTATTAAAAAACACTGATAGGTAAAATATAATGTTCAGCATCTTACTAATATAATTTTAATAAGAATACTAATCTTTTTTTTTCTTTGCCTGCTGTAAGTTAGCTTAACTTTGTTTCAGAACAGTCACTCAGCTTTATGTTATCAAATTTGTGATCATAGTACATTGAGGTAAAGTGTTAAACAAGTTTTTTACCTATGAAATGTAATTAGCTGTAGCTTAGTTTTGGCATTTCTTTAAGTAGTACAGCTAATAGCAGCAGTGAAAATGGCTGGCATTTTTACCTGTTTGAACAAGTGTACAGCAGGGCGACATATTAACACGTCCCCGCTGTTTCTGACCGCGGATGTGTGCGACTGGAAAACATGCTTCATCCAAACTTGACCGAAAAAAATTAAATACAACTCGGCAAAACCATCCTGGTTAGTCTCTCCACTGCTCCAGCAATGTGGTGTGGTCGAAATAAATCCCTAATTCGCAGAGTTAAATGTGAAAATATTCTCAGTTCCGAAGCAAAATGATGACATCCAGGGACCGTCCACGTGAATGGGATGGGAAACTTGTCCTGACGGCCGACTGCCCATGATGTCTTCCTCTGGGATTATCCATCAGGTTTTGTAAAAGCTTGCATGTTTAACAGATTTGAAGATAATTGACTTTAGTGCTCTCCGCTGTAGTGCTGGACAAGAAAGACTCTTTGGTAGGATCGTCGTATTTATCTACAAACACAAACGTATGCCACCAGACATTTTTGAACGCTGGAAACGCATAGAAGCTCCTTCAATTATGCCTGAGGACGTCACTGGCTGTGTATTCAATTAAAGAGGATGGATTCTAGGGCTAAAACTATGGATTCATTTCATTATCCAGTCATCTGTCAGTCATTTATTTCTTTATTAATCTGCTTTTCATTTATTCCGACAGAGTTCATTAGTTTTATGTGATACGTGATTTAACCACTAACCAGCCATTAGAGTTAAAACAAACAAAGAATACTGTGTGTAGGCTGCACAGGATAATGTGTGTACCGAAACTATAAGTCTCTTTTTAAAAAGGCCAACAGTTCAACCGGGGCTTAAGGCTACACCCCTGCTGCTTCCTGCTCCTCCGTCTCCCCCCTCCCCTCCTCGCTCGAGGCCCTGCTCCCGCCGCCGCCGCTCCATCAGCTCCTCTGATTGGAGAAGAAATTGGAAATTTTGAATCAGCTCGACAGAAAACAGCACAGGCGCTGTCAAATACAGGCGGGGGGGAGGCTCTTTGACACTGAATACATTGCGAGAGAGCGCGTTTTGAGAATGAAAGCTTCCCATTATTGCTGCCTGTGGTTTTGATTGTATTGTATAGATGCAGGCTGAGAGCGAGTCACTGCTGCGTTCACTCTGCTGCACAAACAACCTGACGTCTGCGGCGCTCAGAGGCTTTTATCGCTCAACCTGCCCGCCAGAATAAATGTTGGCAATGAACGTTCCTGCAAAGCACAGACATGTTGAAACTTTACATTTCTTTTAGGGACGCACGATATGGATTTTTTCAGCCGATACCGATAATAACTTCACATTTTTGCATTTCAAAAATAAGTTCATAACCTGTAGTTTATGAGGGTAAAAAGGCAAAGGTGGATGATTTATTATTCATAGCTTATTGATAGCTTATTCATAGATTTTTTGTTTTAAACTCATAGATTTTCTCCCTCCTCTCCAAACACTTACATTGCACGTTACAATTGTGTTGCCTCCTTCTGAACTTGAGGAACAACGCCCTCTCAAGCCACGACATGTATGGCTCTTGTCTATAATGCGTGGCTCTACACCGGTGCAGCAGCTCTATGTCATGAACGCGACAACAGCATTGTTGTTCTTCTTGTTCTTGTCTGTGTTTGTTGGCGGTTGGCAAACCAACTTTAAAAGTGCATACCGCCACATACTGTGTGTAAAAGCTGCACTTGATAGTCAACTACAGCATTTGGTTTTGTGCCATCGGTTCTGTTTATTATTGGCCGATAATTTATCGGTCTGATATACAGTATGTCGTGCATCCCTAATTTCTTAAGGTTCAGTTTCCTATATCATGTTGCGACAACACTGTGCTTATGGTGTAGTTAGGTTTAGGCACAAAAAACACTGGTTAAGGAAAAGATCATGTTTTGGCCTAAAATACCTGTTTTCGTCTAACGCATCCTCATACCTGAACGTCTGAACAGGTCGATCGCCAATGACTCCAAAAATGACATTTCTGAAATAGCTGTACCAGACTGTCTGTTGGGTTAGGGTTAGAAAAAGGTCATGGTTTGTTTGATGTAACTACATTACTTATGTAGATTCAGTAACAAATGTAACTACTGCAGTTACGTTACATGTGTGATGTAATTTAGTAAGTTATAATAACTCTCCTGGGTAAAAGTCCTGTGCCTGTTTGACCCGACCATCTATTCTCGACTTCAAACATATTTTTATTGAACAAGTTTTGCAAAGCACATAAAAGACAAAAATGGACAGGTACACCACTGAAACAATGCTATGTGAAAACAGGCAGCTAAAAACAATAAGCCAGAAGATGCCGTATATATACACATCTTCAACATGAAGGGTGATGCTATTCCCCAGCCCCCCCCCCAGGCCAAATCCATCAGTCCTGATTTCATCCTTTGGGCTTCAGCAGCTCCCAAGTAGTCAAAGAAAGAGTCCCAAATCCTGTAGAATGTGAAGGGCTTGTCCTTTAAGGCCGTGGAAAAAGGCTTCAAAAGGGATGATGTTTGTCACAGTACACAACCACTGATTTAGGGTTGGGGCTTTATCAGAGATCCACATGAGCAGAACACACTTCCAGGCACATTGCAGCAGAATATGCAACAGTTTTTCTGTTACGAAGATCGGCAGGTAACTCATCAGTCAGACCCAACAAGCAAGTCCTGGCGCCCAGATGTAAAGGGCGCTTAAAGATCTTATCAAGCTGTTGAGCAATTGTGATCCAAAACTGCTGGACATGGGGGCAGCTCCACAAACAATGAATAAATGAACCAACAGGAGATTGACATTTAGTACAAAGATCTGATATGGCAGGATTCATTCTGTGTCTGACCTCAGGAGTAATATATAGTCATTGGTTGGCTGGTTACACAGGGCAACCCAGTCCTCTGGTTCTGTTATAGTACCTAGGTCAGATTCCCATTTGCCTTTAACTTTATCGGAGTTGTCCTCCTTAAAGCCGCACAGTCAGGCGCGTAGAATACGGTGGGGACGCGTACCTATCAGTTTTCGTCATGAGTCATTTCATACCCACCACTTTTTTTGAAAACCTCGAGCTCAAAAAAAAATAAAAATAAAGTTCATAACACATATAAATCTTGAGCGACACATGCCAACAGATCCACAAAAATCTCTATCCACACAGCTGTATCTGCTGCTGCTGCGGAGGTGATGAGGTCTTTCTCTCAGTCGTAAGCTGGCTGCGCGTATCGAGGGCGTGTCGGTCTGACAGCCTGATAACTACACAGGTCCTTCACTCAACTTAATACAGAGAAATGTCCCACAAAGCAACGTTACAGTACCAAACAAAAGTAACGTAGTAACTGTAACTGTCTTTGGCAACTTATGTGAGGAAAAAAATACTGCAGATATACGTGGAGAAGCGTCCTTCCTCCTGTCTGTCCTCCCGCCTGTCCCACCTTCTCTTCTCGCATTTCTGCCCGAAAAAGAGCGTCTTTCACCGGCAAAAAACTTGACCGAGTCAGACAGCGTCCAGATTACTGATGGTGATTATTTATGTAATTTAGAGCGAAAAACGTAACTTTGACACTTTCCAGGATGTTTGATGGGTCAGGATCTCAACCACTACACATTATAACAGCATCCATATGATTACAAACTGTCCGTGGGTTTAGATTGACAGGGGGACACCGGGGAAACACCTTGAAAACACACAGACGTCATCATCTTGACGTGTAGCCTCCCGCCATTTGTAAGAATGAGACTCATTTTGTGAAAAGTCAGACTGTGAACTGTTTGTCAGCACGTTTTATTTTGAAAGTCAAACCGGATGTCATTATGTAATCTTGCTAACTTGACCATAGAGCCTGTCATGTAAAAAATGTCTAAACTGACACTAGAGTGGTAGGTATAGTATACATTGTCTGAAACTAAAGGCCACTGACCAAGCTGCTGTTTCTGACGTGTTGGGAGTAAGAATGTGTTGACATATGAAACCGGTGACATCATCAGCTTTGTTGTCTGAACAGCATCATTACCATCCCTCTCTGGCTGTTGGATGTCGTGTTGCTCAGTGCTCCACGCTGTCTCCCCAGGTTGCACCCTGCTACTCAAAATAGTTCATGAAAGTCATGTTTCATGTGTGATGTGTGTGTTAACTAAGAACAAGAAGACAGCATGGGCACTCTGATGGTTTTTAATGGTAGCGACAATATTGTCGATATGGTCAGCGAGTGGCCTGGCTGAACTCATAATTCTGCCTGGAGAGTGGCCTCGGGCTGTTGATGGAGAGGCATCTTGTCCCAGCTGGATGTTGCTTATTGGTGGGGTACAGTGGCTGTCCCCTCAGGCTGTCTTCAGGGGTGTGATTCTTCCGGATAAATCCGGATATCCTGCTATTTCGACCTGAAAATGAGGCTCTTGTAAATCATGCTAATTTTTTTGGGGTGGGAGGGTGCGCAAGGCACGGGCTGTCGCTGCGTCATGGTGGGTGCGCCGTATATTTTCCTGCTTTTTTGTCCTTTGCCAGTCACACCTATGTGTCTGACATCCACATCAGTAATTACATCACAACTGAACTCTGAACTCACACTCTGAACTGTGTGAGTTCACAAAGTGTTGGCTGTCTGATTGCATTTATAATAAGGTCACATTTATTGTCTTTTAAATGGAAGTTTTTAATCCTGAAATCGGGCAACAGTATTTGTAAATTGTTCAATGATAAATCTACAGATTGAGGGATTCACCTAAACTCTTTGTGTGTACCAGACAGGTTTCACAAAGATATTTGAAACTGATCTGCTGTCAAGGGTCAAGATTCACATATTTGTCATTCTACAACACAGGGTTATACAATCAATTGTAAGTTGTAGTCCCTCTATGTTACACAAAAAACACTTTTTTATGGTGGAGAGGATGAGTTCAGGAGTCTCACGACTGAGGAGTGAAGCTGCTGTGTACTCTGGTGGTACGGCAGCAGATACTTCTGTATCTGTTGTCAGATGGCAGCAGGGTGAACAGACTGTGGCTGGGTGGGTGTTGTCTTTTAGCATCTTTGGGCTCTGTGCAGACGTCTCACTTCATTGATATCACTGATGCTCTGTAGATGGTACCAGTAATGTTCTGGTGGTTTTAATCATCTGCTGTTGAGCCTTCCTGTCCTAGGCTGTGATGAACCATGCCAGTTTGTGATGTTTTCCAGTCAGGATGCTTTCTATTGTTCCTTGACTGGAATCCGGCTTTGGAATTTAACCTTCCTAAGCCTTTTTCTGTTTTTTTTTTTTTTTTTCTTACTATGGTGGAGATTTGTGTAGATTACGACAGCTTCTCTGTGATGTTAAGTCCCAGGAACCTAAAACTAGTCAGTAGTCTGAGGTGCGTGTCTTTTTTGTGCTATGTCAGTCCTCAGACTAGTCTAATTAAAGGTCGACAGTTTGACAAAAATAAAGACTGACATAAACACCCCCCTCTTCACCTATCTCTCGGCCTGCATCTTATCCCCTCATCAGTTTAGGTTGTATTTCTGGTTTATTTGGAATAAGAGTTCTGCCATTTCTTGCATTTGGGTCCGCCTTCCATGCTATTCGTATCTCTCACCCCCTAGTGCCTCTGATTAGTGTGACACATACAGTATAGAACAGATGCTTTAAAACATTATGACCATGATGGATGATTTCAGGGCTGTTGGACCCCCTGGGGCATTTACATGCTATGAAACTTGACTCACTGCTTATATAGTACTAAAGTCAAAAGTGTTTTTCTTGGTGTCTGGGATTATAGATATAGTATGGCTGACACTTCCTGATTGTGATCTTGATCTCGTTGAATGTGACCGTCGACCCTTTTTAATAAATCTATCAATGAGAAGATGAAAGTGTGTATGTGGGAATTCTTTCCATGTGTATTTGAAAACGGGCCTACAGTTTACTGGGAAAAGAAGCAAATCCTCACAAAGGGAACACTACTTAATATGTGGCATTGTTCCTTGAAAATTGACTGAAATTATCATCTAAATAGTGGCTTTGCGTTGACTAATAGAAAACGATGGTTTCTACCAAGGCAGATGGACATTCAAGGGTTCAATGCAGGATATCACAAGTGTTTCTGACCTGAAAAGAAAGTCTGGATTGCATGACAAGAACAGACACACACACATAAACAGATGTGTGTTGCTGGTGATGTTTTAATTAGCCAGCTCTCTCCTCCAGAGGGACAGAGAGCAGCTCCTGCTCTTGTGTTTGTTTATTCCACTTAGACGGAGATAAGATTATTACGAGCACTGGGGTCGGACCTCAGTACCGGTACATTTGCATGCTCGTCTGCACGCGTGTCTCAGGGACTTGTTGTTTTGTAGGGACTTTTTTTGAGAACAATTGGATGTTTAACAAATAGACCTTTGAGCATTTCATGGACCCCCTTATATAACACAGAATGGTAGAGCCGTCTGATTGAAAGATAGATGAAAATAGTTCATATCGTCTCTGATGTACCTACACTGACTCCCCTTGACTTACGTTCACCCTCAGCTCTGTGTGCTTGTTAGTTTGTGCACACATTCATCCCACGACCTTCCGGTTTTATACCACGTAGGATTACATAAAGGAAACACTGCTCAATAGAGGAGGACCAGAAGTTTAACAGTGACATCCTGTGCTCTATATTTGATCAAAAAGGAAGCAGCTTCGTGTTGAAACCTAAGCTGCACAGCATGTGGTGGGATGAGTCCAGCGAGTGAACAGACTCGGCCCCTGACAGAATCAGAGTGTTACTGGTTGGACCGGTGGGCTGGCAGCTCTGCGACTGGCTCAGCCCACGGTGCTTGGCATGCCGCTATGCTCCCGCTGCCATGCGAGGCGCCAACTCTCGTCTTTTGACAGCTTTAGACTTCAGGTTTTCGTCGTAGTGATGACGGTCCAAACAATATGGCAGTAAAAAGTGACAGGTAAAAATAGATTACAGGTTAGCTCCTCCAGTCTGATCACACTGGCAGGTCTCCACCTCACCTCCACCACAACTCATCAGCAAAAACCGGCAGCGCCTCAGTGTGGAGAGGCGAAGTCCTAAACCCCCCCATGATCATAATACCTGACAGTAATACTGCAAATTAGCAGTGGGAGGATGTTTGTGCTGGACAGGGCATAACTGAATACAAGTAAGTCAATATTGATAAAAATAGTTCTATGTCGAGTAAGATTTATGTTAAGTTCGTAAATAGGCCACATCTAACAAAGAGTACACCACAAACAGCATGTCATGGAATGGACACAGTATAGATAGCACTGTTTACTTGTACTCAGGGATCACTCAGGACAGAATACTGCTCTCTACTGGGTTTATATTAGAACTTATCTTTTCAGATTTTAGGTTCAGACAAGATCAAGGTTCAGTCCCATTTCCAGATGTGTCCCCTACCCTTCGTTTTCCAGTTTCGTGATCCTCGGTCCAGATCAGTAAGTGGAGGTTATGTTTCTAACAGCTTTGTTCTAACTGTCAGCAGAAGAAGACACGATAAAACAAGACAAAGAACACAATCTGATTATTCACCATGACTATTGCGAGTACAACTGAGCTAGGGGACTTCCTGCTTCTTTCAAATCAGATATGTGGGAATATCTCAAAGAGTGAGCGGTGAGTTGGACAGGGAGGGTGTGTCTGAGTGGTTCAACGGTTGGTTCAACAGGCGGCTGTGGCTCAGGGGTAGAGCCAGCGACTTGTTATCGCAAGGTCGCTGTTCCGATTCCCCTGGTCTGCATGTTGAAGTGCCCTTGGGCAAAATACCCCTAGACGGCTCCTGATGTGCTGGTCGGCACCTTGCATGGCAGCCACCGCCATCAGCGTATGAATGTATGTATGAATTACTGTAAGTCGCTTTGGACAAAAGTGCTAAATGCCCTAAATGTAAAATGTAAGTGACACATGTGAGGTGGCAACACAGATGTGTCAAGTCCAACAGCTTCTCCAGCTGTTGTTAAGCATCCTGTGAAAGCTGATGAGGCAAAGACATTACCAAAGCAAACAGCACTTTCATCACCTTTACATGTGTTGTTATCAGTCCTGCACAAAATGACCTCTTGAGAGTGCATGTTCACCATTTACTCCATTTCAGACTGTGCCAACTGTCTCAGGGGGAACAAGTGTAACTCACTACTCTCTGTTGAAAATCAACTGAAAAGAAAAGCCTCATGCATTTGGGATTTTCGTTGGTATGTTTCTGTTGTACCCAACTTGTAACAAACCATGACCCCAAAGCTGAGCCACGCACCGAATTTGCCTCACGCTGTCTGTATTTTGTATCACTGATCCATCACTTTTCTTAATCCTTGACTGGCTGGGCATTTATGTCTTATGAATAACAAAAAGGAGCTAAAACCTTTCCACAAATAGGAACAAGTTTGTATCTGGGATAAATCTGGGTTGGAAATAATGAAACAGTGCTCGTCTTTTTTTTTTTTATCTCGGTGCCGAAGTGCCCTTAAGCAAGGCAGTTAATCCCCCACTGCTGCAGTGAGGCTGATCAGTGGCCAACAGAGCGGACTGTGGTTTAACTGGACAGATACCAACTGTGACAGTGTGGAGCTCTTTAAAAAAGGACAGCTTTGTTCAGGACGAAATGACTCGGGACAGCAGGTCCATTTTTAACTGTGTTTAGCCAATCACAAGACAGGGTTTAATCATTGCGTCACTGCATGTAGTGAACAATTATTGGTAATCAAAGGTTTGTGTGCATTGGCAAATGAAATGAATCCGGTCAGGAGATAATACTCACCGTTAATCTGTGGCTCCCCTGCGCACTGACCTGTAATATTCACACCTAATGACAGCTGCTGCTCTGTGAGAACCGGTCCTTTTGAGAGAACACTTAAATATTCCCAAGAACGACAAAAGGCATTATTAAAGGACTGTAGATGTTATCCAAACTCGGTCTGGATGGAGACGACTGACCATCTGGCAGCTCTGGCAAATGAGAGGCTGACCTACTTACGTGTTGCAAAGGTAATGCTTGAGAACAAGGTGCACAGACAAACCAGGAGACAACTGCAGATTCACGAAAACCAACAGTACTTATGGTTGAAGGACCGCCAGATATCAAGATGATAAGCCAGTGTTAGCTTCTATGTACCTGTCCAACCCAGTCACTAGAATAAATATCGGTACTGTACATTTCTTCAGATGATGGATAGGTTGTTTAATGTTTCATTAGGTTCAGTTACAACACAGCGTTAATGATCTGGTTAGGTTAAGGCACAAAAACACTTAGAGTCAGGCTTTGGAAAGGATCACGTTTTGACCTAAAATACCTGTTCTGATCGACACAAACACAGCTGGAGATGTCTTGATGTATCGTCAAAAACCACAAGCTCTGCTGGAAATTATCCCGAGGTCTCATTATAAATACTCACACTTACAAATGCTCAAACACAGTCTCATTTGTACTCTACGTACTGTATGACACGAGCAAATGCACAAGTTCACGTGTCTGAAGTGTAGAACAGTACACATGCTCATCTGCTGTTAGATCCTGAACAATCCTCTCTCAGTTTAATATTTCTGAATAAGCAATTAAAGTTCTTCCCGCTGTGCCACATGTGTACGTCCACACAGCAGCTCTCTGACTTTGCAGGCGCTCACATTGATCCTGCCGCTGTAAGATAGCTGCTGGTATTCAATAAACTCAGGAAAAGAACCAAACCAGCTGTCAGAGATTGTGTATTTTTTTAACTTTTCAATGAGAAATAGATAACATACATACAAAGTGGTTTTTTGTAACTTTCAAGAGGTCTGTGTGTGTGCGCACCTCCGTCAAATCCAGCCGTACAAACTGTATCTTCAGCCCTCTCTGATGCCTATTGGTGCTGAAATGTGGAAAAAGGCCAGATGTTCGGAGCTGTGCAGAGAAAGCATAATTAACTTAAACTTTGAATCATGAAATCAACTTTATAATTAAAAACTGAGAGTCTCATGCTCAAACGCTGCGCGACGTTAACAACTGAGTTGGCGAACAAAGACAAGCATTTACTGAAGCAGATTAAAGAGACAGTTTGTCGGATTCATCCAGAATTTTAGTCTAAATCATCACTAACATCATCACCAGAGTCAACGGACAACGGTGTTGACGTTACGTCAAGGACATTAGACGTAGAGATGTCTACCGAAGTTAGCATGCCAACCAGCTAGTCCCCGGCCTGTCCTGTCCCGTACAGTTTTGGAGTTACCTTTTAAATTGAATAAGATGTCTTCCGCAGGAGTCAGCGGAGACCAAACAAGAGCAAGAAGGAGGGCGGGACTTGTGTACGACATCTATATGAGGTGATCACACGTCAGCAACCAAACAAATAAATCAATTTATAACCACGCAATCGATCAATACTTAATTATCACCATGGACATTGCAGCCATTGTGCGAGGCATAACATTTTAAAATGACCAGTGTTGTCCCCTGACTTCTATCAGAGCACTGCGCCTGTGCTTCATGAGCTATTAAACCCATTTGTCTTTTCTTATTGAGAGAACGCCCAAATGAATGACGCTCCATTCCACGTTTTCACTGCTACCTTCAGTCAGCCATTAAGTGCCGGTGCCAGGAGCTGAGTTTAGGTGGGTCACACACCGTCGCCACAAAAAGCCTTGAACAAAGAGAGTGTACGAGGTAGGAAGAAGGGAAACGTGACAGGAAGGATGGCCAATGAGACTGAAATGGGGGAAGAGAGGAAGAAAGGGATGAAATGAAGAGGACAAGAAGTAACAGGTGAAGTGATGAAGGGTTTTAAATCAGATGATTGGACAACTTCACCCATTCACCTCATGCTGATGTTAAAGACAAGCAGGACACTCCAGGCTCCGGCCTAAAGGTGCCAGCACAGGTCTGTGAATGTGGAGCTACCTGGACCAGCACTGTGTTTCAGTAGAGATCATTCATCAATGTGATTCCAAACTGTAGGATCAGGCGTCTGTGACAGCCGTGATATCTCTAACTCGGTGAACAGGGGTGTAAACCAAGCAGTGACAACATGACTTCAGAGCCGCCACAGCCGCTAATTACACTGAAACAAAATCCAGTGCCAAAACTAATGCAATCATGTCCACTAATTAAAGAAGCTATAGACTGTCTGTAACTGCTTTCACTTGTTAACAAACCACAGAAGTAACTAATTTATTTAATGATGTGACACTCCTTAGTGGGAGTAAGTGGAGATGTTCGTGCTCTTCCCTGTCAGCCGCCTTCGAGCGCCGACACACTCTCAGGTTGGGCTGTTTTTATTGCCCGCTTGGTGATAAGCACATCACCGACATTTTATCACTATTGCAACTATCACCGTTAGCAAACTGTTGCCTTTTCGCACATCATTCACAGACTTGAGCCTCTCGCAGCCATAGCTCGTTTGCGTCCCTTTGATCCGATCACAGTGGATCTGGCCGAACCGGCAGCGGTGGCCCTGCACACATTCTTTGGGACTGTGAGTGCTTTTTGGCAGCCCGTGCTGTTTGCACAGTGTGGCCTTGACTTATCTCCAAATAACTGCACTCCCTTCTCTCAAGAACCTGTACCGCTCATACAGGTGGTCGTCAAGGGTAGGACAGAGAGTCTGACCTGTTCCGGAATGGACATTTTGTCCAAAGTGACTTACAGTAATTCATGCATACGTTCATACACTGATGGCACGGGGTTTAGTATCTTCCCCAGGTTCTACCCCTGAACCACAGTCGCTGTACTTCTCTTTGAAATGCCCTGCATACTATTACAGCTCCTCATCCACTACCTCATCAGTGAAAGGACACATGGGGTCCTTATAAAGGCGTTGACTTTGAACCTTTTAAACTTTGATCTGTTTAAAAAGAAATACGCCCACCGGTGTGCCTCCTGCGTCTCTGACAGATTAAAACCTGAGAGGACTCGGTGAACTCACTATCCATGTGTCCAGGGGACGCACCGTATTTCCTCCCTGATGATGCTTCTTTGCGAAGAACTAATCCAAAATTGAATTAAGTACAACAGGAAACACTCACAATCGAGACAGAAGAGAAACCACTGGTCACTGTTTCCCCCGAGCGCATTCTCAGTCATCGTGATACTTTGGGCTGCCACGAGACCAATCCCCACGCACAGATTTCAACAATCCAAGCTGCAAACTTTGTACTGGTGGATAAATGAACTGGGTGGACTGTGAGGAACAATCAGCTCTGATCGATTCTGTATTCACTTGTGTTGATGATGATGATGATGCATGAAGCTTAAGTTTTGACACCACAGAAGTAGACCACTGTTTAGTCTGTTTGAGTTGTGTAGTCAAGTGTATCAGGATGATGATGCGACAGGGCCGTACCAGAATTTGGATTTTATCAGTCGAATCAGAGCCGTTTATCTTTTTTTCAGGTCAGCACCTCACTAAACCTCATTATTGGCCCACTTCAGTGTGTTTTACCTGCAGCCTCGGACTCGCGTTTCAACGCCTTTCTTCATTTGTGATGTAAAAACATCAGATTTCCACGCAGTCAGAGAAAGTCAAGTGTTCATCCTGCTCATTTTTTCAGCCAATATATAAGAAAATTCCTCACTGATATGTTATCCCTGTGCATTTTTCTAACCTACTATATTTGTGACCCAGTCTGGCAAAATGAGTCACAGTAACCCAAAGCTCAAAACTGAGATTTTGGTATCAATGGGAAGATGAGACAATAAGCTTTAAAATGATATCCTAGTCAAAGTCATATCTTGAATGGTTGTCAAGATACATCCATTTGAAGTATGGTCACCCACCGTCTTTTTCCAATGGAAAACACGAGAAAATCGCGTTTAAAGTTTTTTGTCAGTTTTTTGTTGATATCTTTACAAATCCTTAGCATCCAAAGAGATGCACCCATTATTTTACAGCTAAATTTTTCAAAAGGCATTTGGATACTTAGATAATGCTATTAAACCAGACTGAAGCTTAAATGATTTAATTATTATTTATCTAAATTCATATTTTAGAAAAGACAATTTAACAAAGAATTATGAAGATTTACAAAAAAATTTACAAAGTTTGTACTGAGGTGTTAAATTTTCGCTTTGGAACCTTTGAGAGAAGAGAGGGGTTGTCAGTGTGGATGAATAATAATTTAACAGTTCATATATGTTAAGACAAGTCAATTAATTACATTAAATAACTGATTAAAACAAATTTAAAACTTTCTCATGGAGATCCCCTCTGGATAAATCCTATATTTTGTAACATACACTCATACATTTGGACTTACATTTACAATTACAAAATACATTGATGAAATGCATTGTGATCTTTGTTTAGAAAAATAAGACAAAAAAACAGAACATTAATTTGAAGGTTGAATACTTCCGGAGGAGGGAGGGGAGGAACCCGAGTGGCCCGTGTCTCCGCAGGAAGACGCTAAACCTCCGGAGGAACTAGCGGAGGGGGACCCACAGTGAAAACAGCCCATGGGAGATATGGAGTCATTTTCACACTAAGCACTACACATTACCTTAAAACGATGGTACGATGGACTCGACACGAATCACTTTGTAAACTTTTTTAGGATTTCGGAAGTAAATCTAGCTAGCTGGCAACAGAGCGCTGCTAATCTGACAGGCAGCTAGCTTGACCAATCGCCCCGTGAGTTAGCCTGGGAGAAGGCTTCTGATTGGCAACGATAATTTGCATAAATGTTTTAAGCGTTTTGATTGGTTTCATAAGATGTGTAACACCATAGCAACACCATATGTGGATAGCAGAGATCATGACGTTTCAGGGGATACCTGGAACATAGGGAAATCCTCGCTACAGGCGAGGGGAGCCGTAAAGATTTTCAGTGTTTATCGCTTGCATTTTTTGTAAGATGTGAAAGTTATAAGTAGACTTAAATAGCCATTTAAGTACCTTTACATAATTATCTGGAGTATGAAACGTTGGAGGATGATTTTTGAATGCCTTTTCTTTCATACAAGATCAAAAAAAAAAAATCGATATTTTTAATGTTTATTAATGTAATCGGCCGTATCTCAAATTAGAACGTTGCGACTTCCGACTCATTTCGCCAGACTGGGTCACATTTAATCCTGTTCCTAGACTCTGACCAACAGCATCAGTCTCATACTGACTGACTCTTCAACTTTCAGTGTAACGTTCAATGTAACTATGATTTGATGACTTGTTTCAGTATCATGAAGATGTTTCACCTCTCATCCAAGAGCTTTCTTCAGTTCTGACTAACTGCAGGGGAGTTGCAAACTTTTAAACTCTGCGTGGGAGTGTCCTTACAGAGTCGTCAAGGACACAAGATCGACTGAATGTCCCTGGGACCCACTCAGATGACCGCCTGTGGGACCCAAAGACTCACTATATTGAAAACCTGTCAACATCACTGCCCGCTTAACACAGGCGAGTTTCCTTTTTTTTTGCCATTATTTCAAATGTGTGAACTAGTAGAGGACAGAGGTGTATGGATGTGGGAAATGAAACATTTTAGTTCACGTGGTAAATTGAGAAGACTAATTTCACATGACATTTTCATATGGGTACATACACGTGTTCTGTTCAGACCGGCACTATTTAGGATACATAATAATGACTGTTTAGTAACGTCAGGTGCATTTCATTACCAGGTGACTGCGCTGATAAACTGCACGTTGTTTTCTTGTGAGCATCCCATAGAACGGATGAAGCTGGAGTTCAGCAGGCTGAAGCCAACCCACTTGACCTTTCTGCGCCAAGTGTCACTTCTTTCAAATGGTGAAGAATACCGTGCAATGAAAATGTATTTCTCCTGGGCTTTGACGAGAGTAATAAAAAGCATCTTGACACATTGACAATGTGAGCGTATTAGTGGTACGAGTGTGGATCTATTCATGGTGGTGCGGAGACAACCTGAGGTGGGATGCTCTAACTGCGGCGTGATTAGTTGGACTGGTCACGACGAAAGGTCACTCTAAAGTGTGCGTGAAAAAGTCTTCAATCTTTTACTTCAACTTGTGAAAAACTGTAGAAAAACTTTTGTGCTTATAGTTTTGTTGAGCGCAATATTATACTGCCTGATCCTGGCAGGCTGTGAAAGCCACATTGGGTTTTGTTAAGAAAACCTGTACCAGTAATTTTAATAGTGGCAGCCTGATTTCCCTACAGGGGTCATTAACGTTTCATCCGGATTTTTCATCTTCACTTAAAAATCTCATATATAAACTGCTATTGTATTTGCCAACAATATACACTTTGATCTCCGTCCCAATTTTCTTCCCTTGACTGGAAACAGGTCTCTCCAGAGGAGTCCTGAGCTCCACCGTTGCTTAACCAACCACCACACTGTCAAGGAGAGCAGTGATTGTCCAAAAATTTGTTTTTCGTGACTATCTAATAATTTTTCAGAGCTTTAATGAGTTGTTCTTACACTTTGTCAATGAAGTTGGCGATTTCCATTGTAAATAAGACTCATGTGTGAAAGACCTGACATGTGGCCGTGATTCAAAGGTTGGTTACGGTCGGATTCTGTCTGATGTGATGCCAATGTGAGAGGCGTCATTTTGACCATACGCCCTATAAATCTGTCTAAATTTAAAGCATATATATGATTCATTGTTTCTCAGGTTGCGCTTTCTGATCCTTCACCAGACAGTGTTCCAGGTGAGCCTGAGAAAAAACACACAGTCCATTCATTACCCGATATGTCAAAGTGCCCGGTGCGTAATGTTGATTCAAAAGATTTATTCCCTGTGTTGTAAAACAGTGACCCCGGCTGACACCGCAGCCGTACCGCTGCACGGCCCTGGCAGACTTACTGTATCCACCCTGTCTCCAGCTTGTCCCCCTGGCACCTGAGAAGTTCCTGCAATCCAAACAAGAGATATGACTCAGTGGATTTGGAGCCCCTTGAGGAAAGGACTTATCCAACATAAAACTGATTTGGCGCTGGTGTGTCCAGCAGTGTTGATGAGGTTCCAGCCCCTCAGCGGAACTAATGCGAGAGGATTCCACCGTGAGCTGACGGGAGGGAAGACGGAAAAGTTGGTGTTGCTCAGTCATGTCGTGTGTGTGTGCGGACTACCGGAGCTCCCAATGACACTGCAAGGTAAATGGGCAAGTATAGAACTACTTTGTAATTCGTGCATCATCGTCACTCATGCTTTCTTATTTTCTAACCTTAATTAGTGAGTTTTTCCCAAAAAACAGAGCTAAAACATAAATGCTTTCGAATTGATGACATTGTGTAAAACAAATCGAGATATTACCTGTCACTAGCGCATTGCAGTATCAGTGTCTGCTGCGACCTTGCACAATCTAGGTCAAACACTTTGCACCTCTGGACAAATCTGGACAGCCTTCACCCACTTTAAAATCGGTCACACTATTCATATTTATATTCACACTCTATTGATATTTTCAAAGTTTTTACTATGTCTTTTAAGTACTTTTATTTTTGTGCTATTTTTTTGTTTTTTTGCACCTACACACCAAGAAAAAGTCCTCGTATGTGTAAACTCACTTGGCAATTACAGCAATTCTGATTCTGAATCAGAGTTAATTTGCAAAAAGTGACAAAAAACGAACATTCTTAAAACGAATAAGCAAACATCTGTTTGATCGTCCCTGAAGGGCACACACAAACAAAGATGATTTTAGGACAGGAAATACAAACAGAGATATCTGGTATTGCAAAACAACTCCTCAAATATGTTCTGTAATGATTACAAAATACTGTTATTGAAATTTATTCTAAAACAATTAGGTTAACAGTAGGATAGGTCACGTTTACGCTGAAGCAAACTCTGCCCCAATCGGACAATTAGATCAGATTAGAGAGTCTTCATCGTCCCCGAGGTGCAATTTGGTTTGCAACAGTCGTCAACAGAACCAGTACTCATCATCCTAAACAGATACAATACATAGTGACATAACATTCAACATACAGGAGGTCATCATGAAAATATACAGTGAGAAATAAAAATGAAATAAATACAATAAAGCTCTAACAGTGCATGTTTGGTGCAATAGCAACTATAAACCTACAGCTTGTTTAGGAACCCAACAGCTGATGGAACAACTGATCTCAAATGTCATATATAATATATAATATCTGTTTGATTTGGCCCTCCTAGGGAAACTGACTTGTAGTTTCACACATTGTTAGATCATATGTTTAATTATTATTATCATTATAACAGAGAGAGTGAATATAAATATAACTGCTGGTCCTGATAACAACAGTACTTAAGTATTTTCAGGGAGTGTCTGTACTGGAGTATTTTTATTTCTCTAAACTTTCACTAAATTTCCTAAATAAAATGTGTAATGTCTATCTATCTATCTATCTATCTATCTATCTATCTATCTATCTATCTATCTATCTATCTATCTATCTATCTATCTATCTATCTATCTATCTATCTATCTATCAGTTGAGAATCTCTTTCTGTCACTCTCCTTTCCTTGTCATTCTGCAGTTTCCTTCCAAAAGCTGAGCTTTGTTTGCTGCAGACTTTTCCCTCTCTTCATTTTCTTCTCTGTGTAAGTGAAGAAAGTAAACACAAAGACAGGGTCAACTGGTATCTGATTAAGCTAGCCAGCTAAGGGTTCATTCATTCGAGTGAGTCTTGACGCTGCACCGACATGATGGATGGCCACTTTTTAACGGAGCATGTATCAACACAACCGCGGCACAGGAGCTATTATGATGAGAATTATTATAGCTCAAAGGATGTCTGACTGGGGATGAATAACACTGAACTGCAACTAGTTCACAAGGAAAATGATCTAGTTATTTCACCTCATCTGTAGTATCTTGCATCGTAGCACCAAAGACTGCATATTGACGACAAGAGCAGTCAATTCATCACCCACCCACACAGGCGATCAATGACTGTTGTCAGAGGAGCAAGTCATTCCCTTGGCATTGTAATATCTTTGCAATTGCCACACAACAGTAAAGTTATTTTTGGGTATACACCTCCAGAAAAATACAGAGGTCCTGATCTCAAGGTTCGGTATGGGCATGCATCAGGATGTTGTTTGTTGAGTTCAGCTCAGCATTCAACACAATCTCACCATGAAGCTGATTGGAAGACTAAGCACTCAGACCGCACAGACAGTTCTGATTGGCAGACACGTCTCCTCTAGTTAGTGCTCAACACCTGAGCTCCCCAGGGCAGTGTGCTCAGCCCCCTCCTGTTCACAGTACACCCATGACTGCGCTCCCAGACATCAACAGAACTCTACTGTGAAGAATGAGGACAACACCACCATCGTCAGCCGTATAATAAACAACAATGAGAGTTAATTTCAATTTCAGGAGGAAATCAACAATCTTGCAGAGTGGTGCGCAGAGAACAAACTACTGCTCAACATCAGCAAAACCAGGTGGCTTATTGTTGAGTTTAGAAAAAGGGAGGCAAAGACACACACCCCTGTCCACCTCAGTGGAGCAGGTGAGCAGTTTTAGGTTCCTGGGAATTACCATCACTGAGAACATATCTTGGTCATCACACATCACCAACCTGGTAAAAAAAAAAGCACAGAAAAAAGTTCCAGAGATGGCTAAACTCCAGAGCAAGATTCTGGTCAACTTTTACAGAGAAGCAACAGAAATCATCCTGACAGAAAACATCACAACCTGGCATGGTCATCACAGCCCGGGACAGGAAGGCTCTACAGCGGGTGATAAAAACCACTAGCACATCACTGGTACCATCTACAGAGCATCAGTGACATTAGTGAAGTGAGATGTCTGCACAGAGCCCAAAGATACTAAAAGACAACACCCACCCAGACACAGTCTGTTCACCCTGCTGCCATCTCACAACAGATACAGAAGTATCTGCTGCCGTAAAACACCAGAGTACACAGCAGCTTCACTCCTCAGGCTGTGAGACAATTCATCATCAACACTCCATCATAGAAAACAAGATTATTCTTATAGCATACAGGAACTAAAGCTCACATTCTATTCTACCACCCTAGTGTTAAAAAATGATTAATGGATTAAGGGAACTGTTGTGTGACTTTATGTGAGTCTCATGGGTGTGATTGTTTTGCATATTGTTTGAGCCTTTTATTTTATGTTAATAAAACAAAGTTCTTTAATGGGAAATAATGCAAATTGAAGCAGTTTTCATTCACATTTTAGCCCATGTGAAGAGTACTCATAACCTACTTTTGACAGCTCACAAAAATGACTGTTAATTATCAGTGTTGATCAATTGTGAACTGTGTTTGATACAGAGACTACAGTGTCCTCTTGTCAAATTTAGAAACATAGGTAGATAATCTCTCGAGCAGAATCTCTAATGTAAGAGCTGACTCATGTTCCTCTGTCACTTAGTTACGGTGTTCCCCAAGGATCCATTCTCGGCCCGATATTATTTTCAGTATACATGCCTTTTCTGGTTGTTTTGTTTAAGTAAAAGTAAATCCACAAAGAAATGGGGGAAAAGCTAAACTAGGGCTGCCAAAGTCAAACATGTTTCAGGTCCCCTCTGATTTTGGTGATGAACCTCAGTGTCATTAGTTTCTAAGAAGCTATGTTAGCAGCCAGCAGCCACAGGAGCTCCTTAGCAAGTTGATCAAACTGTCCCAACAACTCAAACTAGTGTAAAGGCCGTGTGCACAGCTCATACAGCTTCCCTTTCTATTAATAATCAGGGATAAGAGTGGAAGTGCCAGTTGTTGGAGTTGTGCAACAGTTGTGTACTTCAGTTGTAGTGGTATTAGTAGACAGGGTGTTTTTTCTACATCCAGTGATGATGTGAAGAATGCTATCCCCCAAACACCAGATACAAGTTCCATATTGTACTTCTGTATATTCTGATGAAAAAGGAGGGAATCTTGGTTACAAGAACACGGAGCAGTTTTACAAGAGACGTTCTACTGACCTTTCATACAGAACTCAACAGCTGCCAGCAAGCTGCCATCAAACTTTCTAAAAATGTAGTATCAAAAAAAACAAACATGAATGCACTTGTGTTAAATAACGAGTAACCAAAAAAAGAAGAAAGAGACATAAATCCATCTTTACAATCCAGAGTTAAGAATAACCCTCTAAAGTTGTAGAAAAATGCTGTGTGAAGGTGTCCTGGTTGCCAAGAGAATATTTCATAAAAGGAATATAAAATTAAAATGACCTACATTCACTGTTCAATTTTATCAGACATATAATGTTTGTTTAGTTTGGACAATGTTCATATTTAACATAAATGACTAATGGCACTAAATCACACGGCAAAGGCCACATCATCCAGTAACCACACTGATAACGAGATGAACTTTTGACTTGGCTTGGAGAACTCCTGCAACCCCTGACTTGACTGAAAACTTGAACTGGAGGAACTGATAAGAGAATGGAGATGACTCCTGTTTTGATGGTTGCCTAAGATGCAATGAGACACCACATTTCATCCCTGCATATATAGCTGGGTGATGTGCATCAGTCTAACAGTAGACACAGATATTTACATTTACTGTAAACGTCTCACTGACTCTGTTTGAAAACAGCCTTTTGTCTCTGACCGTGAAAGGTAGGAATCAAATTCAAATTCTACCCTAATTTAAGTTATTTAAATTTCTCGACCACATAAAAAACAACTGCTACATTTGACATTTGCATTTCTTTTTCTTTTTTGCAGGATGAAGTGCATTGTGGTCTTTCTCGTGTTGTCCGTGGTCATTCTCATGGCTGAACCTGCTGATGGACGGCGGACTATTGCAACATGCGCGGTATACTTGAATCATTTGGCCTTTTACTGGCACATATTTGTAAAAACATGGCCCATGTAACTGATAAATGTTGTTCAGAATCAAATGCGGCGGCAGCAACAGTCAGTTTACTCTAAAAGCGGACAAGAAAGTTGTTTCAGCATCAGCACATGAGAGCATTTGTGATTAATATTAACATTTTCCCTACAATGACACGTTTAGGTGACCATTGTGAAAAAGGGCATCATCTGATCTCAAATGAATGTATTATAAATCAATGTGTATTACTGACCACGTACGGCTATCCACCAAAGTGATTAATGTCTTGAAGGTTCTACAATGTGTTCATAAAAAACTTGTTACTGTGCGGACTGCTATGTACAACAAAGTTTTTTTTTCTGATGTATGATATTAAGAGTTCAGATTTAATGCAGTTGTTTTCCTCTCTTCTCTGTTTTCTTTAGGTTGCATAAGGTATCCCGGGTAAGGAACTGTTCCTACTATTTGTTTTTTATTTTTTACAATTATTCAACGACTAGTTCACAAAAGATTTCAAAGTTTAAGTAAGATATATGTAACTGTGACACTCAATGTGATAACATCATATCTGTATTTCTTATTTATGGTAAAGCATACACAAACTCCCATTTTCTCTACCTCCACCAGTCTTCCCCGCCCACTCGGCCATGAAGACTTGAAGCAGGAGCAGCAGCAGCTTGTAAAACGTCATTTCTTTCGACTTGGCTGAAACTGTGTTTTGGATGAAATAAGATGCTTCTTGCTCTTCAACATAAGAAAGAAAAGTGGCTGTTAAGTGTGACAACCACTTCTTAAAGATACAAATGTCTTGGTTTAATACACTGCAGAATTTTGATCAAATTTGGTGGATGGTCAGAATAAATATGCATCACAACAAAACTTTTTCTGTTGTTTTATTTTTGACAGAAATGAAGAATAGGAGAATCAAACAGGAGAAACATAAGCTGTCACAATAACAGCCCAAGAAAGACAACCAGATAAATATTTCTGTACTTTTAACTTAGAAACCAACAATGTACCCTGCTATGACTTTGCAGACATTTCTAAATGGTTTTTCATTAAAAAAACAACAACAATTGGTACTATAAATAAAGACATCCCAAATTTTGAATTTCTTTAGCTTGGCAGAACCACTGGTTTTCTCTGGAAAGAGACAGCAGCAAAAATTAAACACCATCTGAAATCATACTTCAAACATAGCAATATGATATCTAGTTTATTTCTGTGCAAAGAGTAATATAATCTTGGGTAGTAATTATTCCAAATACCCCAGGATCGTAATCCAGTATAAGAATAGTGTACACAATGCAAAAGACAATAACACGGACTAGCATCAGGATAATATGACATGGGTAGTAGTGATCATTTGAAAATGAATTATCGTAGGGAAAGATTAGTGCAATACATTAACATTCACAAAATAATTTAATTTAAACAACTGAAAGGAAGAGTCATTATTTTAAAACATAAATGGTACTCTTAGAAAAGCAGTTTGCATCGCTGGGGACCCTCCACACCCTCTTCACCACTTGTTTCAGCTACTCCCTTCAGGCAGCTGTTTAAGAGAACCTCTGGCCAAAAGGAGAATTTACAAAATCTCTTTTATTCCCACTGCAGTGTGCATTTTGAACGAGGCAAAATAGACACTCCTCTTTTAATGTAGCTTTGCACATGTACTTTTATTGATTAAGGGAACTGTTGTGTGACTTCTTGTGAGTCTCATGGGTGTGAATGTTTTTTCATATTGTTTGAGCCTTTTATTTGATGTTAATAAAACAAAGTTCTTTTATGAGAAATAATGTAATTTTAAGCAGTTTTCATTCACATTTTAGGCCATGTGAAGAGCACTCATGACCTACTTTTGACAGCTCACAAAATGTTGAATATCAGTGTTGATCAATTGTGAGCTGTGTTTGATACAGATGATACAGTGTCCTCCTGTCAAATTTAGAAACATAGGTAGATTATTTGTATCACTCCAGCAGAATCTCTAATGTAAGAGCTGACTCATGTTCCTCTGTCACTTAGTTACGGTGTTCCCCAAGGATCCATTCTCGGCCCGATATTATTTTCAGTATACATGCCTTTTCTGGTTGTTTTGTTTAAGTAAAAGTAAATCCACAAAGAAATGGGGGAAAAGCTAAACTAGGGCTGCCAAAGTCAAACATGTTTCAGGTCCCCTCTGATTTTGGTGATGAACCTCAGTGTCATTAGTTTCTAAGAAGCTATGTTAGCAGCCAGCAGCCACAGGAGCTCCTTAGCAAGTTGATCAAACTGTCCCAACAACTCAAACTAGTGTAAAGGCCGTGTGCACAGCTCATACAGCTTCCCTTTCTATTAATAATCAGGGATAAGAGTGGAAGTGCCAGTTGTTGGAGTTGTGCAACATTTGTGTACTTCAGTTGTAGTGGTATTAGTAGACAGGGTGTTTTTTTTTTTTTACATCCAGTGATGATGTGAAGAATGTTATCCCCCAAACACCAGATGCAAGTTCCATATTGTACTTCTATATATTCTGATGAAAAAGGAGGGGATCTTGGTTCCAAGAACACGGTGCAGTTTTACAAGAGACGTTCTACTGACCTTTCATACAGAACTCAACAGCTGCCAGCAAGCTGCCATCAAACTTATTAAAAATGTAGTATCAATAAAAAAACAAAACATGAATGCACTTGTGTTAAATAACGAGTAACCAAAAAAAGAAGAAAGAGACATAAATCCATCTTTACAATCCAGAGTTAAGAATAACCCTCTAAAGTTGTAGAAAAATGCTGTGTGAAGGTGTCCTGGTTGCCAAGAGAATATTTCATAAAAGGAATATAAAATTAAAATGACCTACATTCACTGTTCAATTTCATCAGACATATAATGTTTGTTTAGTTTGGACAATGTTCATATTTAACATAAATGACTAATGGCACTAAATCACACGGCAAAGGCCACATCATCCAGTAACCACACTGATAACGAGATGAACTTTTGACTTGGCTTGGAGAACTCCTGCAACCCCTGACTTGACTGAAAACTTGAACTGGAGGAACTGATAAGAGAATGGAGATGACTCCTGTTTTGATGGTTGCCTAAGATGCAATGAGACATCACATTTCATCCCTGCATATATAGATGGGTGATGTGCATCAGTCTAACAGTAGACACAGATATTTACATTTACAGTCCCTGACAAAAGTCTTGTCGCTTATCCAAGTTGTAGGAACAACAAATAATAACTTAATTTGTAGTTTATCAATTGGAATAAGAAATGGCTTATATGGAAGGCAAAGGCCTCTAGATTATGCTTATTATACCAAAATAAAGTTGTGTATCATTCATTGAGTTTTATCATTTAATTAGGACAGAAAGGTCAGATTTTGCTTGAACAAAAGTCTTGTCGCATACAAAAATAATGTATGGTAGAAATTATATTTTTTTTTGAATACACAAACATGCAACAATAACATCTGAACATAAAGTCATGGTGCCTTGGGAAAAATAATTAATATCGTGTATGACTCCCATGAGCTTGGAGGACTGCATCCATACGTCTCGGCAATGACTCAAATAAGTTATGGATGAAGTCATCTGCAATGGCAAAGAAAGTAGTCTTGCAGGACTCCCAGAGTTCATCAAGATTCTTTGGTTTCAACTTCCAAGCCTCCTCCTTCATCTTACCCCAGACATGCTCAATAATGTTCATGTCTGGTGCCTGGGCTGGCCAATCCTGGAGCACCTTGACCTTCTTTGCTTTCAGGAACTTTGATGTGGAGGCTGAAGTATGAGAAGGAGCGCCATCCTGTTGAAGAATTTGCCCTCTCTTGTGGTTTGGAATGTAATTGGTAGCAAGAATCTCTTGATACTTCAGGCTGTTGATGTTGCCATCCACTCTGCAGATCTCTCGCACACTCCCATACTGGATGTAACCCCAAACCATGATTTTTCCTCCACCAAACTTGACTGTTTTCTGGGTGAATCTTGGGTGCATGCGAGTTCCAGCAGGTCTTCTGCAGTATTTGCAGCGATTGGGATGCAGTTCAATGGATGATTCATCAGAAAAATCAACCTTCTGCCACTTTTCCACTGTCCATCCTTTCCACAAACTGTGGGCCTTGGCAAATGCAACACAATTCTTTTGTTGTCTTCTGTTTAATGCTGGTTTGTGTGCAGTAATTCCGCCATGGAGACCACTGCCTGAGAGAATTCGACAAACAGTTCTTGTAGATACAGGGGTTTCTGGTGACCAGTTCCCATGTAGCTCTGCTGTCTTCTCTAACAGTTGTCTTGCGGGGTCTGCCTGACCTTGGCTTGTCATGAATGTCACCAGTTTCTTCAAATCTTTTTTTTATCCTCTCCACTTGACATTTGGATGCATTAAAGATGTCTGCCACCTCAGCGGCAGACTTGGTCTTCAGGCTCTTGATGATCAGCACTTTGGTCTGTGGTTGAATCTTTGGCATGTTGTCAGAGGTCAGGTTGCACTTCACATGAAGGTCTGGTGTGCTGGGGTTCTTTTTATACACACCTGGGAATGTGTTAATTACAGTATTTGTCACAGGTGGAGCTCTAATCTGTGATTAGTTGACTCGTTTAAAGACACGACAAGACTTTAGTCCAAGCAAAATCTGACCTTTCTGTCCTAATTAAATGATAAAACTCAATGAATGATACACAACTTTATTTTGGTATAATAAGCATAATCTAGAGGCCTTTGCCTTTCATATAAGCCATTTCTGATTCAAATTGATCAACTACAAGTCAAGTTACTATTTGTTGTTTCTACAACTTGGATAAGCGACAAGACTTTTGTCAGGGACTGTACTGTAAACGTCTCACTGACTCTGTTTGAAAACAGCCTTTTGTCTCTGACCGTGAAAGGTAGGAATCAAATTCAAATTCCACCCTAATTTAAGTTATTTAAATTTCTCGACCACATAAAAAACAACTGCTACATTTGACATTTGCATTTCTTTTTCTTTTTTGCAGGATGAAGTGCATTGTGGTCTTTCTCGTGTTGTCCGTGGTCATTCTCATGGCTGAACCTGCTGATGGACGGCGGATGATTTGCAACATGCGCGGTATACTTGAATCATTTGGCCTTTTACTGGCACATATTTGTAAAAACATGGCCCATGTAACTGATAAATGTTGTTCAGAATCAAATGCGGCGGCAGCAACAGTCAGTTTACTCTAAAAGAGGACAAGAAAGTTGTTTCAGCATCAGCACATGAGAGCATTTGTGATTAATATTAACATTTTCCCTACAATGACACGTTTAGGTGACCATTGTGAAAAAGGGCATCATCTGATCTCAAATGAATGTATCATAAATCAATGTGTATTACTGACCACGTACGGCTATCCACCAAAGTGATTAATGTCTTGAAGGTTCTACAATGTGTTCATAAAAAACGTATTACTGTGCGGACTGCTACAGTATGTACAACAAAGTTTTTTTTTCTGATGTATGATATTAAGAGTTCAGATTTAATGCAGTTGTTTTCCTCTCTTCTCTGTTTTATTCAGGTTGCAGGCCGTATCCCGAGTAAGGAACTGTTCCTACTATTTGTTTTTTATTTTTTACAATTATTCAACGACTAGTTCACAAAAGATTTCAAAGTTAAAGTAAGATATATGTAACTGTGACACTCAATGTGATAACATCATATCTGTATTTCTTATTTATGGTAAAGCATACACAAACTCCCATTTTCTCTACCTCCACCAGTTTTCGCCCACGCCGCCCTGAAGACTTGAAGCAGGAGCAGCAGCTTGTAAAACGTGGCTTCGTTCGACTTGGCTGAAACTGTGTTTTGGATGAAATAAGATGCTTCTTGCTCTTCAACATAAGAAAGAAAAGTGGCTGTTAAGTGTGACAACCACTTCTTGAAGATACAAATGTCTTGGTTTAATACACTGCAGAATTTTGATCAAATTTGGTGGATGGTCAGAATAAATATGCATCACAACGAAACTTTTTCTGTTGTTTTATTTTAGACAGAAATGAAGAATAGGAGAATCAAACAGGAGAAACATAAGCTGTCACAATAACAGCCCAAGAAAGACAACCAGATAAATATTTCTGTACTTTTAACTTAGAAACCAACAATGTACCCTGCTATGACTTTGCAGACATTTCTAAATGGTTTTTCATTAAAAAAACAACAACAATTGGTACTATAAATAAAGACATCCCAAATTTTGAATTTCTTTAGCTTGGCAGAACCACTGGTTTTCTCTGGAAAGAGACAGCAGCAAAAATTAAACACCATCTGAAATCATACTTCAAACATAGCAATATGATATCTAGTTTATTTCTGTGCAAAGAGTAATATAATCTTGGGTAGTAATTATTCCAAATACCCCAGGTCGTAATCCAGTATAAGAATAGTGTACACAATGCAAAAGACAATAACACGGACTAGCATCAGGATAATATGACATGGGTAGTAGTGATCATTTGAAAATGAATTATCGTAGGGAAAGATTAGCGCAATACATTAACATTCACAAAATAATTTAATTTAAACAACTGAAAGGAAGAGTCATTATTTTAAAACATAAATGGTACTCTTAGAAAAGCAGTTTGCATCGCTGGGGACCCTCCACACCCTCTTCACCACTTGTTTCAGCTACTCCCTTCAGGCAGCTGTTTAAGAGAACCTCTGGCCAAAAGGAGAATTTACAAAATCTCTTTTATTCCCACTGCAGTGTGCATTTTGAACGAGGCAAAATAGACACTCCTCTTTTAATGTAGCTTTGCACATGTACTTTTATTGATTAAGGGAACTGTTGTGTGACTTCTTGTGAGTCTCATGGGTGTGAATGTTTTTTCATATTGTTTGAGCCTTTTATTTGATGTTAATAAAACAAAGTTCTTTTATGAGAAATAATGTAATTTTAAGCAGTTTTCATTCACATTTTAGGCCATGTGAAGAGCACTCATGACCTACTTTTGACAGCTCACAAAATGTTGAATATCAGTGTTGATCAATTGTGAGCTGTGTTTGATACAGATGATACAGTGTCCTCCTGTCAAATTTAGAAACATAGGTAGATTATTTGTATCACTCCAGCAGAATCTCTAATGTAAGAGCTGACTCATGTTCCTCTGTCACTTAGTTACGGTGTTCCCCAAGGATCCATTCTCGGCCCGATATTATTTTCAGTATACATGCCTTTTCTGGTTGTTTTGTTTAAGTAAAAGTAAATCCACAAAGAAATGGGGGAAAAGCTAAACTAGGGCTGCCAAAGTCAAACATGTTTCAGGTCCCCTCTGATTTTGGTGATGAACCTCAGTGTCATTAGTTTCTAAGAAGCTATGTTAGCAGCCAGCAGCCACAGGAGCTCCTTAGCAAGTTGATCAAACTGTCCCAACAACTCAAACTAGTGTAAAGGCCGTGTGCACAGCTCATACAGCTTCCCTTTCTATTAATAATCAGGGATAAGAGTGGAAGTGCCAGTTGTTGGAGTTGTGCAACAGTTGTGTACTTCAGTTGTAGTGGTATTAGTAGACAGGGTGTTTTTTCTACATCCAGTGATGATGTGAAGAATGTTATCCCCCAAACACCAGATACAAGTTCCATATTGTACTTCTGTATATTCTGATGAAAAAGGAGGGGATCTTGGTTACAAGAACACGGAGCAGTTTTACAAGAGACGTTCTACTGACCTTTCATACAGAACTCAACAGCTGCCAGCAAGCTGCCATCAAACTTTCTAAAAATGTAGTATCAATAAAAAAACAAAACATGAATGCACTTGTGTTAAATAACGAGTAACCAAAAAAAGAAGAAAGAGACATAAATCCATCTTTACAATCCAGAGTTAAGAATAACCCTCTAAAGTTGTAGAAAAATGCTGTGTGAAGGTGTCCTGGTTGCCAAGAGAATATTTCATAAAAGGAATATAAAATTAAAATGACCTACATTCACTGTTCAATTTTATCAGACATATAATGTTTGTTTAGTTTGGACAATGTTCATATTTAACATAAATGACTAATGGCACTAAATCACACGGCAAAGGCCACATCATCCAGTAACCACACTGATAACGAGATGAACTTTTGACTTGGCTTGGAGAACTCCTGCAACCCCTGACTTGACTGAAAACTTGAACTGGAGGAACTGATAAGAGAACGGAGATGACTCCTGTTTTGATGGTTGCCTAAGATTCAATGAGACATCACATTTCATCCCTATATATATAGATGGGTGATGTGCATCAGTCTAACAGTAGACACAGATATTTACATTTACTGTAAACGTCTCACTGCTCTGTTTGAAAACAGCCTTTTGTCTCTGACCGTGAAAGGTAGGAATCAAATTCAAATTCCACCCTAATTTAAGTTATTTAAATTTCTCTACCACATAAAAAACAACTGCTACATTTGACATTTGCATTTCTTTTTCTTTTTTGCAGGATGAAGTGCATTGTGGTCTTTCTCGTGTTGTCCGTGGTCATTCTCATGGCTGAACCTGCTGATGGACAGCGGATTTGCAACATGCGCGGTATACTTGAATCATTTGGCCTTTTTCTGGCACATATTTGTAAAAACATGGCCCATGTAACTGATAAATGTTGTTCAGAATCAAATGCGGCGGCAGCAACAGTCAGTTTACTCTAAAAGAGGACAAGAAAGTTGTTTCAGCATCAGCACATGAGAGCATTTGTGATTAATATTAACATTTTCCCTACAATGACACGTTTAGGTGACTATTGTGAAAAAGGGCATCATCTGATCTCAAATGAATGTATCATAAATCAATGTGTATTACTGACCACGTACGGCTATCCACCAAAGTGATTAATGTCTTGAAGGTTCTACAATGTGTTCATAAAAAACGTATTACTGTGCGGACTGCTATGTACAACAAAGTTTTTTTTTCTGATGTATGATATTAAGAGTTCAGATTTAATGCAGTTGTTTTCCTCTCTTCTCTGTTTTATTCAGGTTGCAGGCCGTATCCCGTGTAAGGAACTGTTCCTACTATTTGTTTTTTATTTTTTACAATTATTCAACGACTAGTTCACAAAAGATTTCAAAGTTAAAGTAAGATATATGTAACT
Source organism: Lagodon rhomboides (assembly GCA_039737535.1). Classification (NCBI taxonomy): domain Eukaryota; kingdom Metazoa; phylum Chordata; class Actinopteri; order Spariformes; family Sparidae; genus Lagodon; species Lagodon rhomboides. Next base: position 6,931,080 of record CM077803.1, on the reverse strand, counting down.
GTGACACTCAATGTGATAACATCATATCTGTATTTCTTATTTATGGTAAAGCATACACAAACTCCCATTTTCTCTACCTCCACCAGTCCCCGCCCCCGCCCAGTCGGCCATGAAGACTTGAAGCAGGAGCAGCAGCAGCAGCAGCAGCTTGTAAAACGTCATTCATTCTATCCACTTGCCTGAAACTATGTTTCGGATGAAATAAGATGCTTCTTGCTCTTCAACATAAGAAAGAAAAGTGGCTGTTAAGTGTGACAACCACTTCTTGAAGATACAAATGTCTTGGTTTAATACACTGCAGAATTTTGATCAAATTTGGTGGATGGTCAGAATAAATATGCATCACAACAAAACTTTTTCTGTTGTTTTATTTTTTTTTTTGAACAAGGTCTTTTTTTATTTTCAAATATAACAAACAAAGAAAATACAATTCACACATTGGACAATCAAGTCTAGATCCTGTCCATACAAACAAACCTCCCACTGCCCCCCACCCACCTGTACTGGACAAAGCAGATACATTCAGACATCAACATACACACAGACAAAGATATAAAAAAAAACAAAAAACAAAAGAAAAACACAGGTACACATAAACACTTGGGTTACATACATATGTTAATAGCTGCCGTGTCTTTAACAAAGGAAATAAATGGCTGCCAGATGACATAGAATTTCCTGGTAGTCCCTCTTACAGTATATCTAATTTTTTCCAAATGAACATGCTTCATGACCTCCCTAATCCACTGGCCATAAGTCGGGGGGAAAGCATCCTTCCATTTAAACAGGATAAGTCTCCTGGCCAACAGAGAGCAGAAGGCCATCTTGCCTAGGTGGTTCCCAGAGAAAGTGACACCCACCGGAGCCACACCAAACAATGAGATCAAGGGAGATGGGTGCACCGTTTTCCCACATATTTCAGAGAATGCCTCAAAGATAGAATGCCAAAAACCACTTAACGTAGGGCGCGACCAAAACATGTGCAGTAATGTGGCAGGGGCTTGTCTACATCGGTCACATGTGGGGTCAATACCCGTCTTAATCCTAGACAATCTATCTTTGGTCCAGTGAAGACGATGAACTATTTTGAATTGAACCACAGTGTGTCTGAGGCATATAGAGGAAGAATAAATTCACTGAAATAAATATAAAAACTTAGGGAGAACGTTCATCTTAATCGTATTGATCCTATCCCCTAAAGAGAGAGGGAGGGGATCCCAACGCTCCAAATCTCGTTTGAGATTACTTAAGAGAGGATGATAATTAGCCTTATAGAGATCTTTGTGCTTACGTGTGACCCAAATACCTAAATATTTTATTTTGTTAGGACTAAATTTAAAAGGGGTCGTCCCAAAGTATGATCTGTCTACAGAGGAGATAGGCATAAGTTCGCTTTTCTCAAAATTGACTTTATAGCCAGAAAAACTTCCGAACTTTGTGAGTAGAATCGATAATTCAGGAAGGCTTGAAAGGGGGTCCGATATAAATAATAACATGTCATCGGCATATAGTGAGACTTTATGCTCCAAACCTGCCCGGTGTATCCCCGCGATGGTGTGGCACTGCCTCAAGGCTAATGCAAGTGGCTCAAGTGCAACAGCAAACAAAAGTGGTGACAGAGGGCACCCCTGTCTCGTACCCCGCTTCAGCTCAAAATAGGTGGATAAATTATTATTGGTGCGAACTGCAGCCATCGGGAGTGTGTATAGGAGTCTAATCCAGGAGATGAATTTAGGGCCAAAATTAAACGCCTCCAACGTCCTGAAGAGATAGTCCCACTCCACCCGATCAAACGCTTTTTCAGCATCGAGTGAAAGCATCACCTCAATGTTCCCAGGATCGGGTGGAGAGGGACAATAAAGGATATTAAATAAACGCCTGATATTAAAAAATGAATAGCGATTTTTAATAAATCCTGTCTGGTCGGATGAGATAATAGAAGGGATAATGTTTTCAAGACGGCGCGCCAAAATCTTGGCAAGAATCTTTGCGTCTGTATTCAGCAGCGAAACAGGGCGGTATGAGCTACAATTGAGGGGATTTCTATCCTTCTTAAGTAATAAAGAAATGACTGCTTGACGCATAGTTAGGGGCAAGGAATTGGTGACTAATGATTCTTCAAACACTGACAATAACAAAGGAGCTAGCTGGTTGGAAAACTTTTTGAAAAATTCATTTGGGAAACCGTCTGGCCCAGGAGATTTGCCACTTTGCATGGCACCAATTGCTGACACTATCTCCTGAACTGAAAAATCCCTTTCCAGTTCAGCCGAGAGTTCTACACTTACAGAAGGTATTTTCAGGGATTTAAAAAAGTCCTCTAGGACAGAGGGATTGGTGGGCACATCTGAAGTATATAATAATTGGTAGAATTTCTTAAAACAGGAATTGATTTTCTCATTGTCAGTGCACTTTATACCACATTCATCATTAACCACTGGGATGGTTTGGTTAGCGGTTCTTTGGCGCAGCTGGTGAGCAAGCGCTCGGCCAGACTTTTCCCCATGCTCATAATGACCATGTCTTAATTTGGAAATCAGGTATTCAGCCTGTCTGGTAGACAGGAGATCAAACTCTGTCTGTAATGACATGCGTTTTTTGAGTGTGTCTGCTGATGGGGAATGGCTATGCAGCCTGTCTAATTCTAATATCTCATCTGTTAATTTTTTGATACGCTCAGTGCTAGTCCTTTTTTTATTTGCACAGTATGAAATAACTTGACCCCTTAAAAAAGCCTTTAACGACTCCCAGACAGTAGATGACGACATCCCTGGGGTTTGATTGATGTCAAGAAACATTTTAATTTCAGATGATATGAACTTAGTAAACTCGTCTTCTGACAGGAGCAAGGGGTTAAGCCGCCATTGACGGTATGAAGATTGTGTATCGGGGATGGACATTTTCATGCTTATCGGACCATGATCCGAGATGACTATAGCCCCGTAGTCACATTCTTTTGTCAAATGCAGAATTCTTTTATCCAGGAAAAAATAATCGATACGCGAATATGTCTTGTGAACCGGGGAATAGAAAGAGTATGCCCTGGAGTTGGGGTTGCCAAACCGCCACACATCCGCTATACCGTAGGTCTTCAGAAAGAGTTGAATAGCTTTTGCTGACTTCGACAGGGATGTACTCCTAGTGATACTCCTATCTAAGAGAGGAGAGAGTGCACAGTTTATGTCGCCACCAAGTATAAGATGATGTGAAGACATATCTGGTAAATGAGAGAAAAAAGTTGTGAAAAAAGTAGGGTCATCCCAGTTCGGAGCATAAATACAAGCCAAAATCACTGGGAGCGAATATAATTTTCCTACCACGATCACATATCGCCCAGCAGAATCAGCCTGCACATGAGATGCCGTGAATTGTACACCTCTACCTATCATAATTGCAACACCCCGAGCCTTTGAGCAGAAATTGGACTGAAACACTTGGCCAGCCCATCCCCTAACAAGACGAGAACTATCACAGGATCGTATATGGGTCTCTTGTAAGAATGCAATATCCACTCTAAGCTGTTTTAAGTGTGAGAATATCTTTTTAAATTTCACTGGATGATTGAGTGATTTAACATTCCAACTTATGAAATTAGCAGGGCAACCATCATAACCCCTGATGTTATTCATATTGGCCATCTTGTGTACACAGAGAAATGAGAACCAAAAATGAAACCCAAGGACACAAAAACACAAACATAAGCAACAAAAAAAGTCTGGTGGAGTAGATTCAATACGTACATAGGTCCAGTAGTTGCCCACCCCCTCTCACCTACCCGAACAAGGTGATAACGACAACCCTCAGAAAAAGAAAATCCACACATTATGTGCTTGTAGTTGGGAGAACTATAAAACTAAACGCTCGGGCTCCCGTCGAGCCTCAACCACAAATAAAGTAGGAAATAGTAAAGTGCAAAGTAATATATTTGAAGCTATGCATAATGCACTTGGATAATGATTCTTGGGACAAAATGTATTAGGCTACACATGTGGTGTAACAAGACTATACAGCCTTACTTCTTTAATTAACATGCCATGTCATCACGTGTGATGCCAGCAAATAACCAACTCTGGCCGACCACACTGACCCACCATAGTAATACCGTTACTAGTAAGAAAGCGGAACATTATGTAAAGAACGTAAACACTGTGTTACAACATTGTACCTGAAGACATCTGGCACTGTGGCACATAGTCAACATACCCGTGGGTCAACAAAGGCATATTCAGCCGAGAAGCTCAGTCTCATGGACTTCCTCCAGTCTCCGTGGATGGGATGATATTTTTTTTGACATAAGTCATAGCTTTGTCCGGGTCAGTAAACTCCCTGACCTCCCCTCTGAACGTGACTCGGAATCTCGCTGGAAACAGAATCCCGTACCGGACTCCCTCTTGATCGCGAAGTAACTTCCTCACCTCTGTAAAAGCAGCCCGAGCTTTAGCCACAGCTGTCGTGTAGTCCGGGAAGATGGTGATCGATCCCCCGTTGAAACGGAGTTGTCCCCGGGAGCGGGCACGTCGCAGTATCTGGACACACTCTTGGTAGTAATGCAACTTAGCAACGATGGCTCGAGGTTTCCCGCCCGGCTTCTTCGGACCTAGGCTCCGGTGCGCCCGGTCGACTAGCGGCTCTTTATCCAACTGTAGCACCTCAGTTAGCAGCTTTGATACCGATGTAGTCGTGCTGGAGTCGGGAGTCTCAGGTACACCGATGATCCTTATGTTGCATCTCCTCGACCGCCCTTCCAAATCCTCACACTTCGCTTTCAGTTCTGCAATTTCGGTCTTCATCCCACTCACCGTTTCCTGTAAAGTAACCACTTCGTCGGACCATGCTGATAGCCCCCCCTCCACCTCTCTGATGCTAACTTTAGCCTGGTCGATCTCACGCTTCAGCGCTGCGGTGCTGTTAATTATCTCCGTTTTCACCTCCTTCAGCTCGTTCTTGAGGAAATTAAAATCGTCAGCGAGGGCATTTTTAATTTCTGACTTCAGCACCGTTGAAATGTCCGCTTTCAGAGAGAGAAGGATTTCTGACTTCAAGCCTTCAACGTTCATCTTGTCCGAGGCAGGTGAAGGCGGAGTTGCCTTAGCTGAGATCATGGCAGTACTCTGGTCCCGGGAGGTGTTGGGCCTTGTGTTGGAAGATCCAGAAAACTTAAATTTATTCAGCCTCGTTTCCATCTGGGCATCGCTGTATACTAGTTTCACTGTCCGCTTGAGTTTAGAAACAGTTTACTGTAGCATGATATGGATTACACTTTACTTTTTTCGTTTAAAATAGAGGTATAACGGGAGCTCGCGTCGAACACAGCTTACTCCATTGCCATCCCAGACTCCTCCCCCTGTTGTTTTATTTTTGACAGAGATGAAGAATAGGAGAATCAAACAGGAGAAACATAAGCTGTCACAATAACAGCCCAAGAAAGACAACCAGATAAATATTTCTGTACTTTTAACTTAGAAACCAACAATGTACCCTGCTATGACTTTGCAGACATTTCTAAATGGTTTTTCATTAAAACAACAACAACAATTGGTACTATAAATAAAGACATCCCAAATTTTGAATTTCTTTAGCTTGGCAGAACCACTGGTTTTCTCTGGAAAGAGACAGCAGCAAAAATTAAACACCATCTGAAATCATACTTCAAACATAGCAATATGATATCTAGTTTATTTCTGTGCAAAGATGTAATATAATCTTGGGTAGTAATTATTCCAAATACCCCAGGTCGTAATCCAGTATAAGAATAGTGTACACAATGCAAAAGACAATAACACGGACTAGCATCAGGATAACATGACATGGGTAGTAGTGATCATTTGAAAATGAATTATCGTAGGGAAAGATTAGTGCAATACATTAACATTCACAAAATAATTTAATTTAAACAACTGAAAGGAAGAGTCATTATTTTAAAACATAAATGGTACTCTTAGAAAAGCAGTTTGCATCGCTGGGGACCCTCCACACCCTCTTCACCACTTGTTTCAGCTACTCCCTTCAGGCAGCTGTTTAAGAGAACCTCTGGCCAAAAGGAGAATTTACAAAATCTCTTTTATTCCCACTGCAGTGTGCATTTTGAACGAGGCAAAATAGACACTCCTCTTTTAATGTAGCTTTGCACATGTACTTTTATTGATTAAGGGAACTGTTGTGTGACTTCTTGTGAGTCTCATGGGTGTGAATGTTTTTTCATATTGTTTGAGCCTTTTATTTTATGTTAATAAAACAAAGTTCTTTTATGAGAAATAATGTAATTTTAAGCAGTTTTCATTCACATTTTAGGCCATGTGAAGAGCACTCATGACCTACTTTTGACAGCTCACAAAATGTTGAATATCAGTGTTGATCAATTGTGAGCTGTGTTTGATACAGATGATACAGTGTCCTCCTGTCAAATTTAGAAACATAGGTAGATTATTTGTATCACTCCAGCAGAATCTCTAATGTAAGAGCTGACTCATGTTCCTCTGTCACTTAGTTACGGTGTTCCCCAAGGATCCATTCTCGGCCCGATATTATTTTCAGTATACATGCCTTTTCTGGTTGTTTTGTTTAAGTAAAAGTAAATCCACAAAGAAATGGGGGAAAAGCTAAACTAGGGCTGCCAAAGTCAAACATGTTTCAGGTCCCCTCTGATTTTGGTGATGAACCTCAGTGTCATTAGTTTCTAAGAAGCTATGTTAGCAGCCAGCAGCCACAGGAGCTCCTTAGCAAGTTGATCAAACTGTCCCAACAACTCAAACTAGTGTAAAGGCCGTGTGCACAGCTCATACAGCTTCCCTTTCTATTAATAATCAGGGATAAGAGTGGAAGTGCCAGTTGTTGGAGTTGTGCAACAGTTGTGTACTTCAGTTGTAGTGGTATTAGTAGACAGGGTGTTTTTTCTACATCCAGTGATGATGTGAAGAATGTTATCCCCCAAACACCAGATACAAGTTCCATATTGTACTTCTGTATATTCTGATGAAAAAGGAGGGGATCTTGGTTACAAGAACACGGAGCAGTTTTACAAGAGACGTTCTACTGACCTTTCATACAGAACTCAACAGCTGCCAGCAAGCTGCCATCAAACTTTCTAAAAATGTAGTATCAATAAAAAAACAAAACATGAATGCACTTGTGTTAAATAACGAGTAACCAAAAAAAGAAGAAAGAGACATAAATCCATCTTTACAATCCAGAGTTAAGAATAACCCTCTAAAGTTGTAGAAAAATGCTGTGTGAAGGTGTCCTGGTTGCCAAGAGAATATTTCATGAAAGGAATATAAAATTAAAATGACCTACATTCACTGTTCAATTTTATCAGACATATAATGTTTGTTTAGTTTGGACAATGTTCATATTTAACATAAATGACTAATGGCACTAAATCACACGGCAAAGGCCACATCATCCAGTAACCACACTGATAACGAGATGAACTTTTGACTTGGCTTGGAGAACTCCTGCAACCCCTGACTTGACTGAAAACTTGAACTGGAGGAACTGATAAGAGAACGGAGATGACTCCTGTTTTGATGGTTGCCTAAGATTCAATGAGACATCACATTTCATCCCTATATATATAGATGGGTGATGTGCATCAGTCTAACAGTAGACACAGATATTTACATTTACTGTAAACGTCTCACTGACTCTGTTTGAAAACAGCCTTTTGTCTCTGACCGTGAAAGGTAGGAATCAAATTCAAATTCCACCCTAATTTAAGTTATTTAAATTTCTCTACCACATAAAAAACAACTGCTACATTTGACATTTGCATTTCTTTTTCTTTTTTGCAGGATGAAGTGCATTGTGGTCTTTCTCGTGTTGTCCGTGGTCATTCTCATGGCTGAACCTGCTGATGGACAGCGGATTTGCAACATGCGCGGTATACTTGAATCATTTGGCCTTTTTCTGGCACATATTTGTAAAAACATGGCCCATGTAACTGATAAATGTTGTTCAGAATCAAATGCGGCGGCAGCAACAGTCAGTTTACTCTAAAAGAGGACAAGAAAGTTGTTTCAGCATCAGCACATGAGAGCATTTGTGATTAATATTAACATTTTCCCTACAATGACACGTTTAGGTGACTATTGTGAAAAAGGGCATCATCTGATCTCAAATGAATGTATCATAAATCAATGTGTATTACTGACCACGTACGGCTATCCACCAAAGTGATTAATGTCTTGAAGGTTCTACAATGTGTTCATAAAAAACTTATTACTGTGCGGACTGCTATGTACAACAAAGTTTTTTTTTCTGATGTATGATATTAAGAGTTCAGATTTAATGCAGTTGTTTTCCTCTCTTCTCTGTTTTATTCAGGTTGCAGGCCGTATCCCGTGTAAGGAACTGTTCCTACTATTTGTTTTTTATTTTTTACAATTATTCAACGACTAGTTCACAAAAGATTTCAAAGTTAAAGTAAGATATATGTAACTGTGACACTCAATGTGATAACATCATATCTGTATTTCTTATTTATGGTAAAGCATACACAAACTCCCATTTTCTCTACCTCCACCAGTCCCCGCCCCCGCCCAGTCGGCCATGAAGACTTGAAGCAGGAGCAGCAGCAGCAGCAGCAGCTTGTAAAACGTCATTCATTCTATCCACTTGCCTGAAACTATGTTTCGGATGAAATAAGATGCTTCTTGCTCTTCAACATAAGAAAGAAAAGTGGCTGTTAAGTGTGACAACCACTTCTTGAAGATACAAATGTCTTGGTTTAATACACTGCAGAATTTTGATCAAATTTGGTGGATGGTCAGAATAAATATGCATCACAACAAAACTTTTTCTGTTGTTTTATTTTTTTTTTTGAACAAGGTCTTTTTTTATTTTCAAATATAACAAACAAAGAAAATACAATTCACACATTGGACAATCAAGTCTAGATCCTGTCCATACAAACAAACCTCCCAATGCCCCCCACCCACCTGTACTGGACAAAGCAGAATTCAATCCATTCAGACATCAACATACACACAGACAAAGATATAAAAAAAAAACAAAAAACAAAAGAAAAACACAGGTACACATAAACACTTGGGTTACATACATATGTTAATAGCTGCCGTGTCTTCAACAAAGGAAATAAATGGCTGCCAGATGACATAGAATTTCCTGGTAGTCCCTCTTACAGTATATCTAATTTTTTCCAAATGAACATGCTTCATGACCTCCCTAATCCACTGGCCATAAGTCGGGGGAAAGCATCCTTCCATTTAAACAGGATAAGTCTCCTGGCCAACAGAGAGCAGAAGGCCATCATGCCTAGGTGGTTCCCAGAGAAAGTGACACCCACCGGAGCCACACCAAACAATGAGATCAAGGGAGATGGGTGCACCGTTTTCCCACATATTTCAGAGAATGCCTCAAAGATAGAATGCCAAAAACCACTTAACGTAGGGCACGACCAAAACATGTGCAGTAATGTGGCAGGGGCTTGTCTACATCGGTCACATGTGGGGTCAATACCCGTCTTAATCCTAGACAATCTATCTTTGGTCCAGTGAAGACGATGAACTATTTTGAATTGAACCACAGTGTGTCTGAGGCATATAGAGGAAGAATAAATTCACTGAAATAAATATAAAAACTTAGGGAGAACGTTCATCTTAATCGTATTGATCCTACCCCCTAAGGAGAGAGGGAGGGGATCCCAAAGCTCCAAATCTCGTTTGAGATTACTTAAGAGAGGATGATAATTAGCCTTATAGAGATCTTTGTGCTTACGTGTGACCCAAATACCTAAATATTTTATTTTGTTAGGACTAAATTTAAAAGGGGTCGTCCCAAAGTATGATCTGTCTACAGAGGAGATAGGCATAAGTTCGCTTTTCTCAAAATTGACTTTATAGCCAGAAAAATTTCCGAACTTTGTGAGTAGAGTCGATAATTCAGGAAGGCTTGAAAGGGGGTCCGATATAAATAATAACATGTCATCGGCATATAGTGAGACTTTATGCTCCAAACCTGCCCGGTGTATCCCCGCGATGGTGTGGCACTGCCTCAAGGCTAATGCAAGTGGCTCAAGTGCAACAGCAAACAAAAGTGGTGACAGAGGGCACCCCTGTCTCGTACCCCGCTTCAGCTCAAAATAGGTGGATAAATTATTATTGGTGCGAACTGCAGCCATCGGGAGTGTGTATAGGAGTCTAATCCAGGAGATGAATTTAGGGCCAAAATTAAACGCCTCCAACGTCCTGAAGAGATAGTCCCACTCCACCCGATCAAACGCTTTTTCAGCATCGAGTGAAAGCATCACTTCAATGTTCCCAGGATCGGGTGGAGAGGGACAATAAAGGATATTAAATAAACGCCTGATATTAAAAAATGAATAGCGATTTTTAATAAATCCTGTCTGGTCGGATGATATAATAGAAGGGATAATGTTTTCAAGACGGCGCGCCAAAATCTTGGCAAGAATCTTTGCGTCTGTATTCAGCAGCGAAACAGGGCGGTATGAGCTACAATTGAGGGGATTTCTATCCTTCTTAAGTAATAACGAAATGACTGCTTGACGCATAGTTAGGGGCAAGGAATTGGTGACTAATGATTCTTCAAACACTGACAATAACAAAGGAGCTAGCTGGTTGGAAAACTTTTTGAAAAATTCATTTGGGAAACCGTCTGGCCCAGGAGATTTGCCACTTTGCATGGCACCAATTGCTGACACTATCTCCTGAACTGAAAAATCCCTTTCCAGTTCAGCCGAGAGTTCTACACTTACAGAAGGTATTTTCAGGGATTTAAAAAAGTCCTCTAGGACAGAGGGATTGGTGGGCACATCTGAAGTATATAATAATTGGTAGAATTTCTTAAAACAGGAATTGATTTTCTCATTGTCAGTGCACTTTATACCACATTCATCATTAACCACTGGGATGGTTTGGTTAGCGGTTCTTTGGCGCAGCTGGTGAGCAAGCGCTCGGCCAGACTTTTCCCCATGCTCATAATGACCATGTCTTAATTTGGAAATCAGGTATTCAGCCTGTCTGGTAGACAGGAGATCAAACTCTGTCTGTAATGACATGCGTTTTTTGAGTGTGTCTGCTGATGGGGAATGGCTATGCAGCCTGTCTAATTCTAATATCTCATCTGTTAATTTTTTGATACGCTCAGTGCTAGTCCTTTTTTTATTTGCACAGTATGAAATAACTTGACCCCTTAAAAAAGCCTTTAACGACTCCCAGACAGTAGATGACGACATCCCTGGGGTTTGATTGATGTCAAGAAACATTTTAATTTCAGATGATATGAACTTAGTAAACTCGTCTTCTGACAGGAGCAAGGGGTTAAGCCGCCATTGACGGTATGAAGATTGTGTATCGGGGATGGACATTTTCATGCTTATCGGACCATGATCCGAGATGACTATAGCCCCGTAGTCACATTCTTTTGTCAAATGCAGAATTCTTTTATCCAGGAAAAAATAATCGATACGCGAATATGTCTTGTGAACCGGGGAATAGAAAGAGTATGCCCTGGAGTTGGGGTTGCGAAACCGCCACACATCCGCTATACCGTAGGTCTTCAGAAAGAGTTGAATAGCTTTTGCTGACTTCGACAGGGATGTACTCCTAGTGATACTCCTATCTAAGAGAGGAGAGAGTGCACAGTTTATGTCGCCACCAAGTATAAGATGATGTGAAGACATATCTGGTAAATGAGAGAAAAAAGTTGTGAAAAAAGTAGGGTCATCCCAGTTCGGAGCATAAATACAAGCCAAAATCACTGGGAGCGAATATAATTTTCCTACCACGATCACATATCGCCCAGCAGAATCAGCCTGCACATGAGATGCCGTGAATTGTACACCTCTACCTATCATAATTGCAACACCCCGAGCCTTTGAGCAGAAATTGGACTGAAACACTTGGCCAGCCCATCCCCTAACAAGACGAGAACTATCACAGGATCGTATATGGGTCTCTTGTAAGAATGCAATATCCACTCTAAGCTGTTTTAAGTGTGAGAATATCTTTTTAAATTTCACTGGATGATTGAGTGATTTAACATTCCAACTTATGAAATTAGCAGGGCAACCATCATAACCCCTGATGTTATTCATATTGGCCATCTTGTGTACACAGAGAAATGAGAACCAAAAATGAAACCCAAGGACACAAAAACACAAACATAAGCAACAAAAAAAGTCTGGTGGAGTAGATTCAATACGTACATAGGTCCAGTAGTTGCCCACCCCCTCTCACCTACCCGAACAAGGTGATAACGACAACCCTCAGAAAAAGAAAATCCACACATTATGTGCTTGTAGTTGGGAGAACTATAAAACTAAACGCTCGGGCTCCCGTCGAGCCTCAACCACAAATAAAGTAGGAAATAGTAAAGTGCAAAGTAATATATTTGAAGCTATGCATAATGCACTTGGATAATGATTCTTGGGACAAAATGTATTAGGCTACACATGTGGTGTAACAAGACTATACAGCCTTACTTCTTTAATTAACATGCCATGTCATCACGTGTGATGCCAGCAAATAACCAACTCTGGCCGACCACACTGACCCACCATAGTAATACCGTTACTAGTAAGAAAGCGGAACATTATGTAAAGAACGTAAACACTGTGTTACAACATTGTACCTGAAGACATCTGGCACTGTGGCACATAGTCAACATACCCGTGGGTCAACAAAGGCATATTCAGCCGAGAAGCTCAGTCTCATGGACTTCCTCCAGTCTCCGTGGATGGGATGATATTTTTTTTGACATAAGTCATAGCTTTGTCCGGGTCAGTAAACTCCCTGACCTCCCCTCTGAACGTGACTCGGAATCTCGCTGGAAACAGAATCCCGTACCGGACTCCCTCTTGATCGCGAAGTAACTTCCTCACCTCTGTAAAAGCAGCCCGAGCTTTAGCCACAGCTGTCGTGTAGTCCGGGAAGATGGTGATCGATCCCCGTTGAAACGGAGTTGTCCCCGGGAGCGGGCACGTCGCAGTATCTGGACACACTCTTGGTAGTAATGCAACTTAGCAACGATGGCTCGAGGTTTCCCGCCCGGCTTCTTCGGACCTAGGCTCCGGTGCGCCCGGTCGACTAGCGGCTCTTTATCCAACTGTAGCACCTCAGTTAGCAGCTTTGATACCGATGTAGTCGTGCTGGAGTCGGGAGTCTCAGGTACACCGATGATCCTTATGTTGCATCTCCTCGACCGCCCTTCCAAATCCTCACACTTCGCTTTCAGTTCTGCAATTTCGGTCTTCATCCCACTCACCGTTTCCTGTAAAGTAACCACTTCGTCGGACCATGCTGATAGCCCCCCCTCCACCTCTCTGATGCTAACTTTAGCCTGGTCGATCTCACGCTTCAGCGCTGCGGTGCTGTTAATTATCTCCGTTTTCACCTCCTTCAGCTCGTTCTTGAGGAAATTAAAATCGTCAGCGAGGGCATTTTTAATTTCTGACTTCAGCACCGTTGAAATGTCCGCTTTCAGAGAGAGAAGGATTTCTGACTTCAAGCCTTCAACGTTCATCTTGTCCGAGGCAGGTGAAGGCGGAGTTGCCTTAGCTGAGATCATGGCAGTACTCTGGTCCCGGGAGGTGTTGGGCCTTGTGTTGGAAGATCCAGAAAACTTAAATTTATTCAGCCTCGTTTCCATCTGGGCATCGCTGTATACTAGTTTCACTGTCCGCTTGAGTTTAGAAACAGTTTACTGTAGCATGATATGGATTACACTTTACTTTTTTCGTTTAAAATAGAGGTATAACGGGAGCTCGCGTCGAACACAGCTTACTCCATTGCCATCCCAGACTCCTCCCCCTGTTGTTTTATTTTTGACAGAGATGAAGAATAGGAGAATCAAACAGGAGAAACATAAGCTGTCACAATAACAGCCCAAGAAAGACAACCAGATAAATATTTCTGTACTTTTAACTTAGAAACCAACAATGTACCCTGCTATGACTTTGCAGACATTTCTAAATGGTTTTTCATTAAAACAACAACAACAATTGGTACTATAAATAAAGACATCCCAAATTTTGAATTTCTTTAGCTTGGCAGAACCACTGGTTTTCTCTGGAAAGAGACAGCAGCAAAAATTAAACACCATCTGAAATCATACTTCAAACATAGCAATATGATATCTAGTTTATTTCTGTGCAAAGATGTAATATAATCTTGGGTAGTAATTATTCCAAATACCCCAGGTCGTAATCCAGTATAAGAATAGTGTACACAATGCAAAAGACAATAACACGGACTAGCATCAGGATAACATGACATGGGTAGTAGTGATCATTTGAAAATGAATTATCGTAGGGAAAGATTAGTGCAATACATTAACATTCACAAAATAATTTAATTTAAACAACTGAAAGGAAGAGTCATTATTTTAAAACATAAATGGTACTCTTAGAAAAGCAGTTTGCATCGCTGGGGACCCTCCACACCCTCTTCACCACTTGTTTCAGCTACTCCCTTCAGGCAGCTGTTTAAGAGAACCTCTGGCCAAAAGGAGAATTTACAAAATCTCTTTTATTCCCACTGCAGTGTGCATTTTGAACGAGGCAAAATAGACACTCCTCTTTTAATGTAGCTTTGCACATGTACTTTTATTGATTAAGGGAACTGTTGTGTGACTTCTTGTGAGTCTCATGGGTGTGAATGTTTTTTCATATTGTTTGAGCCTTTTATTTTATGTTAATAAAACAAAGTTCTTTTATGAGAAATAATGTAATTTTAAGCAGTTTTCATTCACATTTTAGGCCATGTGAAGAGCACTCATGACCTACTTTTGACAGCTCACAAAATGTTGAATATCAGTGTTGATCAATTGTGAGCTGTGTTTGATACAGATGATACAGTGTCCTCCTGTCAAATTTAGAAACATAGGTAGATTATTTGTATCACTCCAGCAGAATCTCTAATGTAAGAGCTGACTCATGTTCCTCTGTCACTTAGTTACGGTGTTCCCCAAGGATCCATTCTCGGCCCGATATTATTTTCAGTATACATGCCTTTTCTGGTTGTTTTGTTTAAGTAAAAGTAAATCCACAAAGAAATGGGGGAAAAGCTAAACTAGGGCTGCCAAAGTCAAACATGTTTCAGGTCCCCTCTGATTTTGGTGATGAACCTCAGTGTCATTAGTTTCTAAGAAGCTATGTTAGCAGCCAGCAGCCACAGGAGCTCCTTAGCAAGTTGATCAAACTGTCCCAACAACTCAAACTAGTGTAAAGGCCGTGTGCACAGCTCATACAGCTTCCCTTTCTATTAATAATCAGGGATAAGAGTGGAAGTGCCAGTTGTTGGAGTTGTGCAACAGTTGTGTACTTCAGTTGTAGTGGTATTAGTAGACAGGGTGTTTTTTCTACATCCAGTGATGATGTGAAGAATGTTATCCCCCAAACACCAGATACAAGTTCCACATTGTACTTCTGTATATTCTGATGAAAAAGGAGGGGATCTTGGTTACAAGAACACGGAGCAGTTTTACAAGAGACGTTCTACTGACCTTTCATACAGAACTCAACAGCTGCCAGCAAGCTGCCATCAAACTTTCTAAAAATGTAGTATCAATAAAAAAACAAAACATGAATGCACTTGTGTTAAATAACGAGTTACCAAAAAAAGAAGAAAGAGACATAAATCCATCTTTACAATCCAGAGTTAAGAATAACCCTCTAAAGTTGTAGAAAAATGCTGTGTGAAGGTGTCCTGGTTGCCAAGAGAATATTTCATGAAAGGAATATAAAATTAAAATGACCTACATTCACTGTTCAATTTTATCAGACATATAATGTTTGTTTAGTTTGGACAATGTTCATATTTAACATAAATGACTAATGGCACTAAATCACACGGCAAAGGCCACATCATCCAGCAACCACACTGATAACGAGATGAACTTTTGACTTGGCTTGGAGAACTCCTGCAACCCCTGACTTGACTGAAAACTTGAACTGGAGGAACTGATAAGAGAATGGAGATGACTCCTGTTTTGATGGTTGCCTAAGATGCAATGAGACATCACATTTCATCCCTGCATATATAGATGGGTGATGTGCATCAGTCTAACAGTAGACACAGATATTTACATTTACTGTAAACGTCTCACTGACTCTGTTTGAAAACAGCCTTTTGTCTCTGACCGTGAAAGGTAGGAATCAAATTCAAATTCCACCCTAATTTAAGTTATTTAAATTTCTCTAGCACATAAAAAACAACTGCTACATTTGACATTTGCATTTCTTTTTCTTTTTTGCAGGATGAAGTGCATTGTGGTCTTTCTCGTGTTGTCCGTGGTCATTCTCATGGCTGAACCTGCTGATGGACGGCGGCTTTGCAACATGCCCGGTATACTTGAATCATTTGGCCTTTTACTGGCACATATTTGTAAAAACATGGCCCATGTAACTGATAAATGTTGTTCAGAATCAAATGCGGCGGCAGCAACAGTCAGTTTGCTCTAAAAGAGGACAAGAAAGTTGTTTCAGCATCAGCACATGAGAGCATTTGTGATTAATATTAACATTTTCCCTACAATGACACGTTTAGGTGACTATTGTGAAAAAGGGCATCATCTGATCTCAAATGAATGTATCATAAATCAATGTGTATTACTGACCACGTACGGCTATCCACCAAAGTGATTAATGTCTTGAAGGTTCTACAATGTGTTCATAAAAAACTTATTACTGTGCGGACTGCTATGTACAACAAAGTTTTTTTTTCTGATGTATGATATTAAGAGTTCAGATTTAATGCAGTTGTTTTCCTCTCTTCTCTGTTTTCTTCAGGTTGCAGGCCGTATCCCGGGTAAGGAACTGTTCCTACTATTTGTTTTTTATTTTTTACAATTATTCAACGACTAGTTCACAAAAGATTTCAAAGTTAAAGTAAGATATATGTAACTGTGACACTCAATGTGATAACATCATATCTGTATTTCTTATTTATGGTAAAGCATACACAAACTCCCATTTTCTCTACCTCCACCAGTCTCCCGCCCACGCCGCGCCATGAAGACTTGAAGCAGGAGCAGCAGCTTGTAAAACGTGGCATTCTATCCACTTGGCTGAAACTATGTTTTGGATGAAATAAGATGCTTCTTGCTCTTCAACATAAGAAAGAAAAGTGGCTGTTAAGTGTGACAACCACTTCTTGAAGATACAAATGTCTTGGTTTAATACACTGCAGAATTTTGATCAAATTTGGTGGATGGTCAGAATAAATATGCATCACAACGAAACTTTTTCTGTTGTTTTATTTTTGACAGAAATGAAGAATAGGAGAATCAAACAGGAGAAACATAAGCTGTCACAATAACAGCCCAAGAAAGACAACCAGATAAATATTTCTGTACTTTTAACTTAGAAACCAACAATGTACCCTGCTATGACTTTGCAGACATTTCTAAATGGTTTTTCATTAAAAAAACAACAACAATTGGTACTATAAATAAAGACATCCCAAATTTTGAATTTCTTTAGCTTGGCAGAACCACTGGTTTTCTCTGGAAAGAGACAGCAGCAAAAATTAAACACCATCTGAAATCATACTTCAAACATAGCAATATGATATCTAGTTTATTTCTGTGCAAAGACTAATATAATCGTGGGGAGTAATTATTCTAAATACCCCAGGATGTAATCCAGTATAAGAATAGTGTACACAATGCAAAAGACAATAACACGGACTAGCATCAGGATAATATGACATGGGTAGTAGTGATCGTTTGAAAATGAATTACCGTAGGGAAAGATTAGCGCAATACATTAACATTTACAAAATAATTTAATTTAAACAACTGAAACGAAGAGTCATTATTTTAAAACATAAATGGTACTCTTAGAAAAGCAGTTTGCATCGCTGGGGACCCTCCACACCTTCTTCACCACTTGTTTCAGCTACTCCCTTCAGGCAGCTGTTTAAGAGAACCTCTGGCCAAAAGGAGAATTTACAAAATCTCTTTTATTCCCACTGCAGTGTGCATTTTGAACGAGGCAAAATAGACACTCCTCTTTTAATGTAGCTTTGCACATGTACTTTTATTGATTAAGGGAACTGTTGTGTGACTTCTTGTGAGTCTCATGGGTGTGAATGTTTTTTCATATTGTTTGAGCCTTTTATTTTATGTTAATAAAACAAAGTTCTTTTATGAGAAATAATGTAATTTTAAGCAGTTTTCATTCACATTTTAGGCCATGTGAAGAGCACTCATGACCTACTTTTGACAGCTCACAAAATGTTGAATATCAGTGTTGATCAATTGTGAGCTGTGTTTGATACAGATGATACAGTGTCCTCCTGTCAAATTTAGAAACATAGGTAGATTATTTGTATCACTCCAGCAGAATCTCTAATGTAAGAGCTGACTCATGTTCCTCTGTCACTTAGTTACGGTGTTCCCCAAGGATCCATTCTCGGCCCGATATTATTTTCAGTATACATGCCTTTTCTGGTTGTTTTGTTTAAGTAAAAGTAAATCCACAAAGAAATGGGGGAAAAGCTAAACTAGGGCTGCCAAAGTCAAACATGTTTCAGGTCCCCTCTGATTTTGGTGATGAACCTCAGTGTCATTAGTTTCTAAGAAGCTATGTTAGCAGCCAGCAGCCACAGGAGCTCCTTAGCAAGTTGATCAAACTGTCCCAACAACTCAAACTAGTGTAAAGGCCGTGTGCACAGCTCATACAGCTTCCCTTTCTATTAATAATCAGGGATAAGAGTGGAAGTGCCAGTTGTTGGAGTTGTGCAACAGTTGTGTACTTCAGTTGTAGTGGTATTAGTAGACAGGGTGTTTTTTCATACATCCAGTGATGATGTGAAGATTGTTATCCCCCAAACACCAGACACAAGTTCCACATTGTACTTCTGTATATTCTGATGAAAAAGGAGGGGATCTTGGTTACAAGAACACGGAGCAGTTTTACAAGAGACGTTCTACTGACCTTTCATACAGAACTCAACAGCTGCCAGCAAGCTGCCATCAAACTTTCTAAAAATGTAGTATAAAAAACAAACAAACATGAATGCACTTGTGTTAAATAATGAGTAACCAAAAAAAGAAGAAAGAGACATAAATCCATCTTTACAATCCAGAGTTAAGAATAACCCTCTAAAGTTGTAGAAAAATGCTGTGTGAAGGTGTCCTGGTTGCCAAGAGAATATTTCATAAAAGGAATATAAAATTAAAATGACCTACATTTACTGTTCAATTTTATCAGACATATAATGTTTGTTTAGTTTGGACAATGTTCATATTTAACATAAATGACTAATGGCACTAAATCACACGGCAAAGGCCACATCATCCAGTAACCACACTGATAACGAGATGAACTTTTGACTTGGCTTGGAGAACTCCTGCAACCCCTGACTTGACTGAAAACTTGAACTGGAGGAACTGATAAGAGAATGGAGATGACTCCTGTTTTGATGGTTGCCTAAGATGCAATGAGACATCACATTTCATCCCTGCATATATAGATGGGTGATGTGCATCAGTCTAACAGTAGACACAGATATTTACATTTACTGT
Organism: Lagodon rhomboides; assembly: GCA_039737535.1. Taxonomy (NCBI): domain Eukaryota; kingdom Metazoa; phylum Chordata; class Actinopteri; order Spariformes; family Sparidae; genus Lagodon; species Lagodon rhomboides. The sequence goes on along the minus strand of CM077803.1, from coordinate 6,911,574 downwards.
AAACGTCTCACTGACTCTGTTTGAAAACAGCCTTTTGTCTCTGACCGTGAAAGGTAGGAATCAAATTCAAATTCCACCCTAATTTAAGTTATTTAAATTTCTCTACCACATAAAAAACAACTGCTACATTTGACATTTGCATTTCTTTTTCTTTTTTGCAGGATGAAGTGCATTGTGGTCTTTCTCGTGTTGTCCGTGGTCATTCTCATGGCTGAACCTGCTGATGGAGGGTGGACTATATGCAGCCTGTCCGGTATACTTGAATCATTTGGCCTTTTACTGGCACATATTTGTAAAAACATGGCCCATGTAACTGATAAATGTTGTTCAGAATCAAATGCGGCGGCAGCAACAGTCAGTTTACTCTAAAAGAGGACAAGAAAGTTGTTTCAGCATCAGCACATGAGAGCATTTGTGATTAATATTAACATTTTCCCTACAATGACACGTTTAGGTGACCATTGTGAAAAAGGGCATCATCTGATCTCAAATGAATGTATCATAAATCAATGTGTATTACTGACCACGTACGGCTATCCACCAAAGTGATTAATGTCTTGAAGGTTCTACAATGTGTTCATAAAAAACTGTATTACTGTGCGGACTGCTATGTACAACAAAGTTTTTTTTTCTGATGTATGATATTAAGAGTTCAGATTTAATGCAGTTGTTTTCCTCTCTTCTCTGTTTTCTTTAGGTTGCATAAGGTATCCCGGGTAAGGAACTGTTCCTACTATTTGTTTTTTATTTTTTACAATTATTCAACGACTAGTTCACAAAAGATTTCAAAGTTAAAGTAAGATATATGTAACTGTGACACTCAATGTGATAACATCATATCTGTATTTCTTATTTATGGTAAAGCATACACAAACTCCCATTTTCTCTACCTCCACCAGTCCCCCCCCCCACTTCCCTGAAGACTTGAAGCAGGAGCAGCAGCAGCAGCTTGTAAAACGTCATTCATTCTATCCACTTGCCTGAAACTATGTTTTGGATGAAATAAGATGCTTCTTGCTCTTCAACATAAGAAAGAAAAGTGGCTGTTAAGTGTGACAACCACTTCTTGAAGATACAAATGTCTTGGTTTAATACACTGCAGAATTTTGATCAAATTTGGTGGATGGTCAGAATAAATATGCATCACAACAAAACTTTTTCTGTTGTTTTATTTTTGACAGAGATGAAGAATAGGAGAATCAAACAGGAGAAACATAAGCTGTCACAATAACAGCCCAAGAAAGACAACCAGATAAATATTTCTGTACTTTTAACTTAGAAACCAACAATGTACCCTGCTATGACTTTGCAGACATTTCTAAATGGTTTTTCATTAAAAAAACAACAACAATTGGTACTATAAATAAAGACATCCCAAATTTTGAATTTCTTTAGCTTGGCAGAACCACTGGTTTTCTCTGGAAAGAGACAGCAGCAAAAATTAAACACCATCTGAAATCATACTTCAAACATAGCAATATGATATCTAGTTTATTTCTGTGCAAAGAGTAATATAATTTTGGGGAGTAATTATTCCAAATACCCCAGGATGTAATCCAGTATAAGAATAGTGTACACAATGCAAAAGACAATAACACGGACTAGCATCAGGATAATATGACATGGGTAGTAGTGATCATTTGAAAATGAATTACCGTAGGGAAAGATTAGTGCAATACATTAACATTTACAAAATAATTTAATTTAAACAACTGAAAGGAAGAGTCATTATTTTAAAACATAAATGGTACTCTTAGAAAAGCAGTTTGCATCGCTGAGGACCCTCCACACCCTCTTCACCACTTGTTTCAGCTACTCCCTTCAGGCAGCTGTTTAAGAGAACCTCTGGCCAAAAGGAGAATTTACAAAATCTCTTTTATTCCCACTGCAGTGTGCATTTTGAACGAGGCAAAATAGACACTCCTCTTTTAATGTAGCTTTGCACATGTACTTTTATTGATTAAGGGAACTGTTTTGTGACTTCTTGTGAGTCTCATGGGTGTGAATGTTTTTTCATATTGTTTGAGCCTTTTATTTTATGTTAATAAAACAAAGTTCTTTTATGAGAAATAATGTAATTTTAAGCAGTTTTCATTCACATTTTAGGCCATGTGAAGAGCACTCATGACCTACTTTTGACAGCTCACAAAATGTTGAATATCAGTGTTGATCAATTGTGAGCTGTGTTTGATACAGATGCTACAGTGTCCTCCTGTCAAATTTAGAAACATAGGTAGATTATTTGTATCACTCCAGCAGAATCTCTAATGTAAGAGCTGACTCATGTTCCTCTGTCACTTAGGTACGGTGTTCCCCAAGGATCCATTCTCGGCCCGATATTATTTTCAGTATACAGTGAACCCTCGTTTATCGCGGGGGTTACGTTCCAAAAAGAACCCGCGATAGGCGAAATCCGTGAAGTAGAAACCTTTATTTTTTTACAGTTATACAATGAAATACTCCATAAAACATTGAAAGCAAGGAACAAAACCTTTTTACAGACCCAAGCATTTGTTTAACAAATAAAAGTACTGTATCAACGTTTGTTGTTTTTTTTTTTTTGTTGTTTTTTTTTTTTTTACAAATAACTACTGTACTGTACTGTAAAATAATATAGTTATAAATAAATAAATAATAATTTTAATCATCAATACGAACTGAAGGGTTAATATTGCGGGGATCAGCACCGCCCCACCGTGACGGATTGGAACGGGAGAAATTGAAAAATGATTATGAAAAAAAATACAAAGTACAGTAGGACAAATAGTGACTCACTTGTACAGTACAGTATTTCACTGCTCTTCTGACTGAGCCGCTGCATCCTGACTCCGCTCTGTGGCGTTTTTTTCTTCTAAAGCCTGCGGTGCAGGTGTGTTTTTTGGAGAGAAGAACATAGTTATCGGTAGTTGTTGTAGCTCTTTTTTCTTCAATTTGGCAAGCGGTTTTACGTACGTGTACATATTAATCCATAACGTTATTGACACACAGGTAGAGAAGACGCGGAGAGACTGTTTAGCCAATCAGAATGCAGAACACAATGCATGATGCAAATCCGTGAAGCAGCGAGACCGTGAAAAGTGAACCGCGTTATAGCGAGGGTTCACTTTACATGCCTTTTCTGGTTGTTTTGTTTAAGTAAAAGTAAATCCACAAAGAAATGGGGGAAAAGCTAAACTAGGGCTGCCAAAGTCAAACATGTTTCAGGTCCCCTCTTATTTTGGTGAAGAACCTCAGTGTCATTAGTTTCTAAGAAGCTATGTTAGCAGCCAGCAGCCACAGGAGCTCCTTAGCAAGTTGATCAAACTGTCCCAACAACCCAAACTAGTGTAAAGGCCGTGTGCACAGCTCATACAGCTTCCCTTTCTATTAATAATCAGGGATAAGAGTGGAAGTGCCAGTTGTTGGAGTTGTGCAAAAGTTGTGTACTTCAGTTGTAGTGGTATTAGTAGACAGGGTGTTTTTTATACAGACATTGTTGATGTGAAGAATGTTATCCACCAAACACCAGATACAAGTTCCATATTGTACTTCTATATATTCTGATGAAAAAGGAGGGGATCTTGGTTGCAAGAACACGGAGCAGTTTTACAAGAGACGTTCTACTGACCTTTCAAACAGAACTCAACAACTAGTCAGTTTCCTTGTGTAATTTCGTTCAATTTTTGGGGGGATTATGAAAACTATATATTTTTGGAAACCTTAGAGTATGGACAATCAGAAAAAGTTTGATTGACAATTTTCCAAGGTCAATTTGGCGGCCATCTTGGATTTTCAAAATGGCCGCCTTTAAATACTAATTTCTCAATCTTACATCTCCAGGATTACCTAGAATTTAATTTCTAGCAGTCAAATTGTCATGTTGGATGGCAAGAAATCATGCCAAATAGATTTAGATGATCATTGACCCATATTTGGGGTTTTATTTTATCTTTTAATGCCAAATAGCTGCCTTAATGTTGTTGTTTGTTTTACCCACCAACACCCCCCCGTCAATGGAGGACATCTTTATTTTTTTATTTTTTTGTGTGTTTTCCTTAGATTTTTTGAGTTTTAAGGCCTTTTTTTAAAAGAGTCCACAGTCTGTGGAGCCCTTAGATGGACAGGGAGTGCATTCCACAGACTTGGTGCAGCTGAACAGAAGGCGTGGTCGCCCATAGTTCAAAGCCTTGTCCTCAGAGGCTAGAGGAGGTTGGCTTGTCCCAGAGCGGAGATGGCGTGAGGAGGAATGAGGGGTGATAAGTTGTTTGAGGTATAGGGGGGCAGTGCCATGGAGGCACTGGTGGGACAGAAGGGAAACTTTGAATTCAATCCTGTACTGGACAGGAAGCCAGTGGAGAGATTTGAGGATGGGTGTGATATGGTGGTACTTCCGCACCCCCATCAGGATCCTGGCAGCACAGTTCTGGATGTACTGCAGCTGCTGGATGTTCTTGCTGGGGATCCCGATGAGGAGTGCGTTGCAGTAGTCCAGCCTGGAGGAGACAAAGGCGTGGACAAGTTTTTCGGCATCGGGGAGAGTGAGTATGGGGCGGAGTTTTGCAATGTTCCGGAGGTGGAAGAAGGAGGTTTTGAAAAGATGTTTAATGTGGGCCTCAAAAGTCAGGTGAGGGTCCATTCTGACACAGAGGTTTGTGACTGAGGATGAGAGGTGGATGTCATGGCTGGAGAAGGTGATGCTGGTGATAGTGGATGACCAGGTCTGGTGTGGAGTGCCAACAAGAATGGCTTCTGTTTTTGAGCTGTTGAGTTGCAGGAAGTTAGCCATCATCCACGCCTTTATCTCCTCCAGGCAGGTGGAAAGTGTGGAAATGGCTACAGAGGGGGTTGGATCTGTTTTGATATAGAGTTGGGTGTCATCAGCGTAGCAGTGGAAAGATATTCCATGCCGGCTGATGACATGACCAAGGGGTAGCATGTACAGTGTGAAGAGGGTGGGGCCAAGAACTGATCCTTGAGGGACACCACAGGTGACAGAGTGTGTGTCCGATTTGGCCCCACCCAGGGATACTCTGTTCTGTCTGTGAGATATGATGTGAACCAGGCCAGGGTAGTATCAGAGAGTCCAATGGAGGAGTGGAGGCGGTGTAGAAGGATGTGGTGGTCCACGGTGTCAAATGCTGCGGTGAGGTTGAGAAGGATGAGAAGTGATGGAGAGCCAGCATCAGCCGTCATCAGCAGGTCATTGGTGACCCTGACCAGGGCAGTTTCTGTACTGTGGCCAGAGCGGAAACCAGACTGGAACTTCTCAAAAAGACTGTTTGTTATGAGATGGTTGTGGAGTTGGGCAGAAACTACCTTTTCCAACACCTTTGATAGGAAAGGGAGGTTGGAGATGGGGCGGTAGTTGGCAGGTGCTTCGGGGTCAAGGCTGGGCTTTTTGAGTAGTGGCTTGATGACAGCAGTTTTCAGAGACGTGGGGACATGGCTGGACCAGAGGGACTGATTGATGATTTTGGTGATCATGGGACTTATTGCAGAGGAATTACTTTTTATCAGGGCTGAGGGAAATGGGTCCAGGTCACAGGTGGAGGGCTTCTAGGGCTAATAGGACATCAGTGTCAGGAGAGAAGAACATCAGCTTTGCATCAGAGAGGTTTCGATGTGATGCCAAAACTGCATGATAAATCAACAAGGTATCTGCTTCTTCATGGTTGTTCCTTTCAAAGTGCAGCTGGATGTTGCTACTTGAGTGTCCTGCAGCAGAGGATATGATGAGCTTGGGGGAGTTCTTACTGTATTCAATGGTCTTTGATGCCAGATACTCTGTGAGATCTGCCTTTGTCTGGTCATGGGAAAGTAAACGGCTCATTGGAATGTTCTTGATGTTTGTATCATCTCTAATTTGGTACTGGATAGGATCATTTCCTCATCTTCTTTTCTGCCTTGTGACATGCTTCAACGAATCAGCCTTGTATGTGTCAAAAAAACCCAGAATGACCTCATCATAGTCTCTGTTTAGAGACATTAGTCTGTCATCGTCTCCTCTACAGGAAAATTAATAGGTGGTCCCCAGACTATATCTCATTGTGATATAGTCTGGCATTAGCCAGGCTAGCTTTCTGCACAAAGTACACAATTTTTCAGCTAAGCAGCCCCACTAAAACGATAAAACAAAATATCCGGGATTCCCGAAGCTAAGTTAAATTCCATAATTGCTAACATTCTAACATGTTGGCTAACACCTTCATGGTGTTTAGAGGGACCTTCTTTACTAGCTGGCTACAACTATATCATTAAACAGCAATGCTAATTTTTAAGGTGGCTTCATCAAATGTGTACGTGTCAAGAATAGAAAATTATCATATTAGCGCATATTTCAGTAGATTAAGCCTCATTTGCATATTTAAACATTAAATTTCAGAAAACTTGTAATACAAAAAATACTTGTCTTAATGTAGGTGAAAAACTGGGAAAGTTTTGGGGTGATACAGAAAAGTTATTTTTTTAACCCTATCTACCAGTATTTTCTCGCCTGAGAGCAAGATATCCGTTTTTGAATGAAAAATTCTGAGAAACTGGGGACCAGAATTAAGTGTTATACGGTGGATTTCTATTAAGGACCCTTTGAACTATCTAAAAATGCTGTATAACAACTTTTCCTCAAACATTTTTACCTCAGATTTACTTAAATGATCTCTAAGGCAAGACAACAGCAAATTAGCCTGTGGCATTTTTAGTGTAATAGTACACCATTTTCAGGACCCAAATTGACTGCATTAATGACTTCTGAAAATTGTCAATCAAAGATTTTCTGATTCTTTGGTCTGTAAGGATTCCAAAAATATATAGTTTTACAAATCCCCCCAAAAATTGAACGAACAAATTAGTCTGAACATAGTGTCCTTGACTAAGCTGCCAGCAAGCTGCCATCAAACTTTTTAAAAATGTAGTATCAATAAAAAAACAAAACATGAATGCACTTGTGTTAAATAACGAGTAACCAAAAAAAGAAGAAAGAGACATAAATCCATCTTTACAATCCAGAGTTAAGAATAACCCTCTAAAGTTGTAGAAAAATGCTGTGTGAAGGTGTCCTGGTTGCTAAGAGAATATTTCATGAAAGGAATATAAAATTAAAATGACCTACATTCACTCTTAGCTCAATTTCATCAGACACATACTGTAATGTTTGTTTAGTTTGGACAATGTTCATATTTAACATAAATGACTAATGGCACTAAATCACATGGCAAAGGCCACATCATCCAGTAACCACACTGATAACGAGATGAACTTTTGACTTGGCTTGGAGAACTCCTGCAACCCCTGACTTGACTGAAAACTTGAACTGGAGGAACTGATAAGAGAATGGAGATGACTCCTGTTTTGATGGTTGCCTAAGATGCAATGAGACATCACATTTCATCTCTGCATATATAGATGGGTGATGTGCATCAGTCTAACAGTAGACACAGATATTTACATTTACTGTAAACGTCTCACTGCTCTGTTTGAAAACAGCCTTTTGTCTCTGACCGTGAAAGGTAGGAATCAAATTCAAATTCCATCCTAATTTAAGATATTTAAGTTTCTCTACGACATAAAAAAACAACTGCTACATTTGACATCTGCATTTCTTTTTCTTTTTTGCAGGATGAAGTGCATTGTGGTCTTTCTCGTGTTATCCGTGGTCATTCTCATGGATGAACCTGCTGATGGCGAGCAACCCGGTATACTTGAATCATTTGGCCTTTTTCTGGCACATACTTGAAAAAACAGGGCTCATGTAACTGATAAATGTTGTTCACAATCAAATGCAGCAGCAGCAGCAGCAACAACAGTCAGTTTACTCTAATAGAGGACAAGAAAGTTTTTTTCAGCAACAGCACATCTGAGCGTTTGTGATTAATATTAACTTTTTCCATACGATGACACGCTTAGGTGACCATTATGAAAAAGGGCATCATCTGATCTCAAATGAATGTATCATTAATCATGTGTATCACTGACCACATACAGGTATCCACCAAAGTGATTAAAGGGATAGTTCGGAATTTTGGACATAAGGCCTATTTTCCAACTCAACCGGTGTGTTGGAGACGTGTGGAGACGTTTTCAAGACATTTCATTAAGTTCTTCTAGTTGCCGAGTTCGCTGTGCTATGGCTAGCGCAAGTCAAAGTCAAAAACATGAATGCACTTGAATCCAGTGTTAAATAACGAGTAACCAAAAAAAGAAGAAAGAGACATAAATCCATCTTTACAATCCAGAGTTAAGAATAACCCTCTAAAGTTGTAGAAAAATGCTGTGTGAAGGTGTCCTGGTTGCCAAGAGAATATTTCATAAAAGGAATATAAAATTAAAATGACCCACATTCACTGTTCAGTTTCATCAGACACATAATGTTTGTTTAGTTTGGACAATGTTCATATTTAACATAAATGACTAATGGCACTAAATCACACGGCAAAGGCCACATCATCCAGTAACCACACTGATAACGAGATGAACTTTTGACTTGGCTTGGAGAACTCCTGCACCCCCCCTCCCCCAAACGATTTAATAGAAAACTTCACTTCACTGAGTCACTATGACTTGACTGAAAACTTGAACTGGAGGAACTGATAAGAGAACGGAGATGACTCCTGTTTTGATGGTTGCCTAAGATGCAATGAGACATCACATTTCATCCCTGCATATATAGATGGGTGATGTGTATCAGTCTAACAGTAGACACAGATATTTACATTTACTGTAAACGTCTCACTGCTCTGTTTGAAAACAGCCTTTTGTCTCTGACCGTGAAAGGTAGGAATCAAATTCAAATTCCACCCTAATTTAAGTTATTTAAATTTCTCGACCACATAAAAAACAACTGCTACATTTGACATTTGCATTTCTTTTTCTTTTTTGCAGGATGAAGTGCATTGTGGTCTTTCTCGTGTTGTCCGTGGTCATTCTCATGGCTGAACCTGCTGATGGCGTCACACCTGGTATACTTGAATCATTTGGCCTTTTACTGGCACATACTTGAAAAAACATGTAACTGATAAATGTTGTTCACAATCAAATGCAGCAGCAGCAACAGTCAGAATACTCTAAAAGAGGACAAGAAAGTTGTTTCAGCAACAGCACATCCGAGCGTTTGAGATTAATATCAACTTTTTCCATACGATGACACGCTTAGGTGACCATTGTGAAAAAGGGCATCATCTGATCTCAAATGAATGTATCATTAATCAGTGTGTATTACTGACCACATACAGGTATCCACCAAAGTGATTAAAGTCTTGAAGGTTCTACAATGTGTTCATAAAAATGTATTACACTGCTGACTGCTATGTACAACAAAGTTTTTTTTTTCTGATGTTTGATATTAACAGTTGAGATTTGATGCAGTTGTTTTCCTCTCTTCTCTGTTTTATTCAGGTTGCGAGAAGTATTATGAGTAAGTACCTCTTCCTGTTAATTGTTTTTTATTTTTTACAATTATTCAACGACTACTTTACAAAAGATTTCAAAGTTAAATTAACATTAATGTAACTGTGATATAACATCATATCTGTATTTCTTATATATGATCAGTAGTCGAGTTGAGGGGGGATGAGGGTGGATGGCATCCCCCCTGAAATAAAAACGATCAAAATCACCCCCCCTGTAATACTGCCCCCCGCCTTTTTTTTTAAGGTGAAAAAAATTGCCCACCCCCCCTGAATCTTTTTTGCAACTCGACTACTGTATATGATATTACAAATACAAACGCTATCACTACAGTATTTTCTCTACCTCCACCAGGGAACGAGCCCGCCGCCAAAAGGAGTTGGATCAGGGGCTGGAAGAGCAGCATTATCTTGTAAAACGTGCTTGCTTCCTTCGACTTGGCTGAAACTATGTTTTGGATGAAAGAAGATGCTTCTTGCTCTTCAACATAAGAAAGAAAAGTGGCTGTTAAGTGTGACAACCACTTCTTGAAGACACAAATGACTTGGTTTAATACATTGCAGAATTTTGATCAAATTTGGTGGATGGTCAGTTGTTCAGAATAAATATGCATTGCAACGAAACTTTTTCTGTTGTTTTATTTTAGACAAAAATGAAGAATAGGAGAATCAAACAGGAGAAACATAAGCTGTCACAATAACAGCCCAAGAAAGATAACCAGATAAATATTTCTGTATTTATAACTTAGAAACCATCAATGTACCCTGCTATGACTTTGCAGACATTTATAAATGGTTTTAATAAAAAAAACAACAACAACAAATGGTACTATAAATAAAGACATCCCAAATTTTGAATTTCTTTAGCTTGGCAGAACCACTGGTTTTCTGAGACAACAGCAAAAATAAAACACCATCTGAAATCATACTTCAAACATAGCAATATGATATCTAGTTTATTTCTGTGAAAAGAGTAATATAATTTTGGGGAGTAATTATTTCAAATACCCCAGGTCGTAATCCAGTATAAGAATAGTGTACACAATGCAAAAGACAATAACACGGACTAGCATCAGGATAATATGACATGGGTAGTAGTGATCATTTGAAAATTAATTACCTCAGGGAAAGATTAGTGCAATACTTTAACATTTGCTAAATAATTCAATTTCAACAACTGAAAGGAAGAGTCATTATTTTAAAACATAAATGGTACTCTTAGAAAAGCAGTTTGCATCGCTGAGGACCCTTCATGTATGTAAGAGCTGACTCCTGTCCCTCTGTAACTTAGTTGCGATGTTCCCCAAGGATCCATTCTCGGCCCGATATTATTTTTAGTATACATGCCTTTTTCTTGTTGTTTTGTTTAAGTAAAAGTAAATCCACAAAGAAATGGGGAAAAAGTTAAACTCTGGCTACCAAAGTCAAACATGTTTCAGGTCCCCTCTGATGTTGGTGATGAACTTCAGCGTCATTAGTTTCTAAGAAGCTATGTTAGCAGCCAGCAGCCACAGGAGCTCCTTAGCAAGTTGATCAACCTGTTCCAACAACTCAAAGGCCATGTGCACAGCTCATACAGCTTCCCTTTCTATTGATAACCAGGGATAAGAGTGGAAGTCCTGTGCAACAGTTGTGTACTTCAGTTGTAGTGGTATTAGTAGACAGGGTGTTTTTTCTACATCCAGTGATGATGTGAAGAATGTTATCCCCCAAACACCAGATACAAGTTCCATATTGTACTTCTGTATATTCTGATGAAAAAGGAGGGAATCTTGGTTACAAGAACACGGAGCAGTTTTACAAGAGACGTTCTACTGACCTTTCATACAGAACTCAACAGCTGCCAGCAAGCTGCCATCAAACTTTTTAAAAATGTAGTATCAATACCAACACTAATGCATACTGCAGGATTAACATGAATGCACTTGTATTTAAATAATGAGTAACCCAAAAAAGAAGAAAGAGATATAAATCCATCTTTAAAATCCAGAGTTAAGAATAACCCTCTAAAGTTGTAGATAAATGCTGTGTGAAGGTGTCCTGGTTGCCAAGAGAATATTTCATAAAAGGAATAAAACATTAAAATGACCTACATTCACTGTTAGCTCAATTTCATCAGACAGTTGTTTAGTTATTTGTTTAGTTTGGACAATGTTCATATTTAACAAATGACTAATGACACTAACGATTTAATAGAAAACTTCACTTCACTGAGTCACTATGACTTGACTGAAAACTTGAAGTGGAGGAACTGATGTTTTGATGGTTGCCTAAGATGCAATGAGACATCACATTTCATCCCTGCATATATAGATGGGTGATGTGCATCAGTCTAACATATAGATATTTACATTTACTGTAAACGTCTCACTGACTCTGTTTGAAAACAGCCTTTTGTCTCTGACCGTGAAAGGTAGGAACTAAATTCAAATTCCATCCTCATTTAAGATACTTAAGTTTCTCTGACACATAAAAAAACAACTGCTACATTTGACATTTGCATTTCTTTTTCTTTTTTGCAGGATGAAGTGCATTGTGGTCTTTCTCGTGTTGTCCGTGGTCATTCTCATGGCTGAACCTGCTGATGGCGAGCGACGTGGATTCGTCATGCCTGGTATACTTGAATCATTTGGCCTTTTTCTGGCACATACTTGAAAAAACATGGCCCATGTAACTGATAAATGTTGTTCACAATCAAATGCAGCAGCAGCAACAGTCAGAATACTCAAATAGAGGACAAGAAAGTTGTTTCAGCATCAGCACATCCGAGCGTTTGAGATTAATATCAACTTTTTCCATACGATGACACGCTTAGGTGACCATTGTGAAAAAGGGCATCATCTGATCTCAAATGAATGTATCATTAATCAGTGTGTATTACTGACCACATACAGGTATCCACCAAAGTGATTAAAGTCTTGAAGGTTCTACAATGTGTTCATAAAAATGTATTACACTGCTGACTGCTATGTACAACAAAGTTTTTTTTTTCTGATGTTTGATATTAACAGTTGAGATTTGATGCAGTTGTTTTCCTCTCTTCTCTGTTTTATTCAGGTTGCGAGAAGTATTATGAGTAAGTACCTCTTCCTGTTAATTGTTTTTTATTTTTTACAATTATTCAACGACTACTTTACAAAAGATTTCAAAGTTAAATTAACATTAATGTAACTGTGATATAACATCATATCTGTATTTCTTATATATGATCAGTAGTCGAGTTGAGGGGGGATGAGGGTGGATGGCATCCCCCCTGAAATAAAAACGATCAAAATCACCCCCCTGTAAAACTGCCCCCCGCCTTTTTTTTAAGGAGAAAAAAATTGACCATCCCCACTGAATTTTTTTTACAACTCGACTACTGTATATGATATTACAAATACAAACGCTATCACTACAGTATTTTCTCTACCTCCACCAGGGAACGAGCCCGCCGCCAAAAGGAGTTGGATCAGGGGCTGGAAGAGCAGCATTATCTTGTAAAACGTGCTTGCTTCCTTCGACTTGGCTGAAACTATGTTTTGGATGAAAGAAGATGCTTCTTGCTCTTCAACATAAGAAAGAAAAGTGGCTGTTAAGTGTGACAACCACTTCTTGACAATACAAATGTCTTGGTTTAATACATTGCAGAATTTTGATCAAATTTGGTGGATGGTCAATTGTTCAGAATAAATATGCATTGCAACGAAACTTTTTCTGTTGTTTTATTTTAGACAAAAATGAAGAATAGGATAATCAAACAAGAGAAACATAAGCTGTCACAATAACAGCCCAAGAAAGATAACCAGATAAATATTTCTGTACTTTTAACTTAGAAACCAACAATGTACCCTGCTATGACTTTGCAGACATTTCTAAATGGTTTTAAAAAAAACAACAAAAAAAACAACAACAATTGGTACTATAAATAAAGACATCCCAAATTTTGAATTTCTTTAGCTTGGCAGAACCACTGGTTTTCTGAGACAGCAGCAAAAATAAAACACCATCTGAAATCATACTTCAAACATAGCAATATGATATCTAGTTTATTTCTGTGCAAAGAGTAATATAATTTTGGGGAGTAATTATTCTAAATACCCCAGGTCGTAATCCAGTATAAGAATAGTGTACACAATGCAAAAGACAATAACACGGACTAGCATCAGGATAATATGACATGGGTAGTAGTGATCATTTGAAAATTAATTACCGTGAGGGAAAGATTAGTGCAATACTTTAACATTTGCTAAATAATTCAATTTCAACAACTGAAAGGAAGAGTCATTATTTTAAAACATAAATGGTACTCTTAGAAAAGCAGTTTGCATCGCTGAGGACCCTTCATGTATGTAAGAGCTGACTCCTGTTCCTCTGTAACTTAGTTGCGGTGTTCCCCAAGGATCCATTCTCGGCCCGATATTATTTTCAGTATGCATGCCTTTTTCTTGTTGTTTTGTTTAAGTAAAAGGAAATCCACAAAGAAATGGGGAAAAAGTTAAACTCGGGCTACCAAAGTCAAACATGTTTCAGGTCCCCTCTGATTTTGGTGATGAACCTCAGCGTCATTAGTTTCTAAGAAGCTATGTTAGCAGCCAGCAGCCACAGGAGCTCCTTAGCAAGTTGATCAACCTGTTCCAACAACTCAAACTAGTGTGAAGGCCGTGTGCACAGCTCATACAGCTTCCCTTTCTATTAATAATCAGGGATAAGAGTGGAAGTGCTGTGCAACAGTTGTGTACTTCAGTTGTAGTGGTATTAGTAGACAGGGTGTTTTTTTTTTAACATCCAGTGATGATGTGAAGAATGTTATCCCCCAAACACCAGATACAAGTTCCATATTGTACTTCTGTATATTCTGATGAAAAAGGAGGGAATCTTGGTTACAAGAACACGGAGCAGTTTTACAAGAGACGTTCTACTGACCTTTCATACAGAACTCAACAGCTGCCAGCAAGCTGCCATCAAACTTTTTAAAAATGTAGTATCAATACCAACACTAATGCATACTGCAGGATTAACATGAATGCACTTGTATTAAATAATGAGTAACCCAAAAAAGAAGAAAGAGATATAAATCCATCTTTAAAATCCAGAGTTAAGAATAACCCTCTAAAGTTGTAGATAAATGCTGTGTGAAGGTGTCCTGGTTGCCAAGAGAATATTTCATAAAAGGAATAAAACATTAAAATGACCTACATTCACTGTTAGCTCAATTTCATCAGACAGTTGTTTAGTTATTTGTTTAGTTTGGACAATGTTCATATTTAACAAATGACTAATGACACTAACGATTTAATAGAAAACTTCACTTCACTGAGTCACTATGACTTGACTGAAAACTTGAAGTGGAGGAACTGATGTTTTGATGGTTGCCTAAGATGCAATGAGACATCACATTTCATCCCTGCATATATAGATGGGTGATGTGCATCAGTCTAACAGTTGGCACAGATATTTACATTTACTGTAAACGTCTCACTGCTCTGTTTGAAAACAGCCTTTTGTCTCTGACCGTGAAAGGTAGGAATCAAATTCAAATTCCATCCTCATTTAAGATATTTAAATTTCTCTGACACATAAAAAAACAACTGCTACATTTGACATTTGCATTTCTTTTTCTTTTTTGCAGGATGAAGTGCATTGTGGTCTTTCTCGTGTTGTCTGTGGTCATTCTCATGGCTGAACCTGCTGATGGAGGGCGAGTTAATTGCAACATACCCGGTATACTTGAATCATTTGGCCTTTTACTGGCACATATTTGTAAAAACATGGCCCATGTAACTGATGAATGTTGTTCACAATCAAATGCGGCGGCAGCAACAGTCAGTTTACTCTAAAAGAGGACAAGAAAGTTGTTTCAGCATCAGCACATGAGAGCATTTGTGATTAATATTAACATTTTCCCTACAATGACACGTTTAGGTGACCATTGTGAAAAAGGGCATCATCTGATCTCAAATGAATGTATCATAAATCAATGTGTATTACTGACCACGTACGGCTATCCACCAAAGTGATTAATGTCTTGAAGGTTCTACAATGTGTTCATAAAAAATGTATTACTCTGCAGACTGCTATGTACAACAAAGTTTTTTTTTCTGATGTATGATATTAAGAGTTCAGATTTAATGCAGTTGTTTTCCTCTCTTCTCTGTTTTCTTCAGGTTGCATAAGGTATCCCGAGTAAGGAACTGTTCCTACTATTTGTTTTTTATTTTTTACAATTATTCAACAACTAGTTCACAAAAGATTTCAAAGTTAAAGTAAGATATATGTAACTGTGACACTCAATGTGATAACATCATATCTGTATTTCTTATTTATGGTAAAGCATACACAAACTCCCGTTTTCTCTGCCTCCACCAGGTATTTGCTCCGTCTCCGTGTCCGTGGAGACTTGAAGCAGGAGCAGCAGCTTGTAAAACGTGGCTTCGTTCGACTTGGCTGAAACTATGTTTTGGATGAAATAAGATGCTTCTTGCTCTTCAACATAAGAAAGAAAAGTGGCTGTTAAGTGTGACAACCACTTCTTGAAGATACAAATGTCTTGGTTTAATACACTGCAGAATTTTGATCAAATTTGGTGGATGGTCAGAATAAATATGCATCACAACAAAACTTTTTCTGTTGTTTTATTTTTGACAGAAATGAAGAATAGGAGAATCAAACAGGAGAAACATAAGCTGTCACAATAACAGCCCAAGAAAGATAACCAGATAAATATTTCTGTACTTTTAACTTAGAAACCAACAATGTACCCTGCTATGACTTTGCAGACATTTATAAATAACAATTGGTACTATAAATAAAGACATCCCAAATTTTGAATTTCTTTAGCTTGGTAGAACCACTGATTTTCTCTCAAAAGAGACAGCAGCAAAAATAAAACACCATCTGAAATCATACTTCAAACATAGCAATATGATATCTAGTTTATTTCTGTGAAAAGAGTAATATAATCTTGGGGAGTAATTATTTTAAATACCCCAGGTCGTAATCCAGTATAAGAATAGTGTACACAATGCAAAAGACAATAACACGGACTAGCATCAGGATAAAATGACATGGGTAGTAGTGATCATAAAGTAGCTAAATAGTAATAATAAAGATAGTCGTAGCTAAATTCAAATTCCATCCTCATTCAATATATTTAAGTTTCTCTAACACAAAAAAAGGTGGAACCAGTTGTTGTAGTTGTGCAACAGTTGTGTACTTAAGTTGTAGTGGTATTAGTAGACAAGGTGTTTTTTCTACATACAGTGATGATGTGAAGAATGTTATCCCCCAAGCACCAGATACAAGTTCCATATTGTATTGGAGGGAGTCTTGGTTCCAAGAACACGGAGCAGTTTTACAAGAAATGTTCTACTGACCTTTTATACAGAACTCAACAGTTGCCAGCAAGCTGCCATCAAACTTTTTAAAAATGTAGTATCAATAACAACACTAATGCATACTGCAGGATTAACATGAATGCACTTGTATTAAATAACGAGTAACCAAAAAAAGAAGAAAGAGATATAAATCCATCTTTAAAATCCAGAGTTAATGATAACCCTCTGAAGTTGTAGAAAAATGCTGTGTGAAGGTGTCCTGGTTGCCAAGAGAAGACACAGACATGTCTGCAGTTCTGTTTGAAAACAGCCCTTTGTCTATGACCGTGAAAGGTAGGGAGGGAATTCAAATTTCATCCTCATACAAATACAGATTCCGACACATAAAAAAACAGCAACTGTTAAATTTGACTATTACATTTTCTATTTTTTTTCTTTTCTTTTCTTTTTTTTTTTTGGATGAAGTGTACTGTGGTCTTTCTTGTGTTGTCCATGGTCGTTCTCATGGCTGAACCTGGAGATGGTTTTATTGGATAGCTTATCAGTGGAGCCATCTCCGGTATGGTGGAATTGTTTTGCCTTTTACTGGGATATACTTTGACACAAAATGGCTGGAAAAACATTCATATAAGTAATAAAAAATGGTTTCACAATCAAATTGTTGGTCAAATGCAGCAGCAACAGTCAATTTACTCTAATACAGGACAAGAGAACACACAAACCAACACTATTTTCTTTACCTTGACCAGTCTTATCTGCCAACGCCATGGGGACTTGCAGCTGATAGTCTCATGTATGGTTCATCATCCGAAACACTCAAGAACGTTGTTTCTTGAGTGTTTCGGATGATGAACCATACATGAGACTATTGCAGTAGTACAACCAGACTTCTTCTGGTCGTTTTCTCACACACTCCTGCAACTGGACCACATCGACCCCGTCCTTCAGAACCTCCACTGGCCGCTGATCCCCCAGTGTACCCACAACTCCTTATCATCCCCTACAAAACCCTCCACAACCCGGCTCCCCCCTACTTGTCTGAGCTCCTCCACCGGCACTCTCCCAACTGCACTCTCAGGTCTGCTGACACAAACCAGGGCCTTCTGCATTGCCGCTCCCACCCTCTGGAACTCACTCCCAAGAAACATCAGAGACTCCCCCCTCACTGTCCACCTTCAAGAAATCCCTAACAACACATCTTCATCTTTGTATTGTTTTCTTTGTTTTGTTTATGTACTCAAAGTGAGTACAGTGAACCCTCGTTTATCGCGGGGGTTACGTTCCAAAAAGAACCCGCGATAGGCGAAATCCGTGAAGTAGAAACCTTTATTTTTTTACAGTTATTATACAATGAAATACTCCATAAAACATTGAAAGCAAGGAACAAAACCTTTTTACAGGCCCAAGCATTTGTTTAACAAATAAAAGTACTGTATCAACGTTTGTTGTTGTTTTTTTTTTTTTTTTTTTTTTTTTACAAATAACTACTGTACTGTACTGTAAAATAATATAGTTATAAATAAATAAATAATAATTTTAATCATCAATACGAACTGAAGGGTTAATATTGCGGGGATCAGCACCGCCCCACCGTGACGGATTGGAACGGGAGAAAATGAAAAATGATTATGAAAAAAAATACAAAGTACAGTAGGACAAATAGTGACTCACGTGTACAGTACAGTATTTCACTGCTCTTCTGACTGAGCCGCTGCATCCTGACTCCGCTCTGTGGCGTTTTTTTCTTCTAAAGCCTGTGGTGCAGGTGTGTTGTCGACATTATGGGTTTTAGAGAAACTTGAAATTGCAAGAGAATTAGCAAACTTCAATTTGGCAAGCGGTTTTACGTACGTGTACATATTAAACCATAACGTTATTGACACACAGGTAGAGAAGACGCGGAGAGACTGTTTAGCCAATCAGAATGCAGAACACAATGCATGATGCAAATCCGTGAAGCAGCGAGACCGTGAAAAGTGAACTGCGTTATAGCGAGGGTTCACTGTATTCAGAAAGACGAGGAATAAAAAAAAAAGTAGAAGTACAAGGTATCATTGTTATCAAGTTAAAGAATTTTCCTTTCTCCTACATACTGTTGGTGCTTTACTGACACTTCACCCAGCAAGAGCACGGAAACCATCAGTTTGTTTTGGCAGGTGAGGGTTCCTCTTGCTCACCAACATCAATGTGCTGTTTGCTGATAAACCACTGTGGCTTGACATGTGATAAGGTCTTCTGCACAGTTCCCACAGTCAGCTGTGTTGAAAGATATCTGTCTTGGTTGCTACGTTTTATAAAAAGATTTGTTGGTTGAATAGTAAACTGAAGAAACTTCTAGTGGTCACATTTTGTGAGGCCGTAGCGCCGGGGGATGTTAAGCAGCGTTGTGTAACTTTGTGTGCCCATGAAAAACGTAAAATCATTCAAATCATTAGAAAGTCAGATTAGATCAACATCTTGTCATCTGTTTGCAGAAGTGGCATTGCAAAAAACAATGACAATACAAAATGACTGGATAAAAGTATTCCGTCTCCATCTAAGGCTGGTAACTCACGACTGCTCGACAAAGATGGCCACATCGCCTCTAGATCTCATTGTGCTCACTTTGCTGTCTGTGACTCAATCCACTTTGACACTGGTGAGCAAAGGCAGTGAATGATACAGAGATCATCATTACTGTTCTAATTTCAAAGATTTTCAAATATGATAAGAATATACTAATGTTTATTTATGTCATCATTATGTCGTCCCTTTAGAATACAGAGGAGGAGGAAGAGGGTAAGTATTACTGAGTAACTTCTGTTGATTTCGACCAAACAAATAAAAACAATCTAACGACTGTGTGAAATGCCTCAAAATGATCAAACATCATAAGCAACCAGGTCCCAAGTTGATGTCTTCAAATACTTTATTTTGTCAAAACCATTTAAATTCATGATGATATAACAGAGAGTAAAGAAGCAGGTGGATACATTTCAGAAGGTGGAATCAGTGAATTTCTGTCATTTCAACTTAAATTTGTTTTGTAAAAGTCATTCAATTATTAAAATATTTGTCAATTTACATTCTGCTGATTAACTCTGTTGATAATTTCACAAACTTTCACTCTGTATTTCCCCCCCTCTTCTCTAACTTGGTATAGATGGGGAACATCCCAAGATGAAGTGGAGTACGACAAGTCGAAGTTATACTATAAAGACTGAGTCTGTTCTTGATTTTGAACATATGGTTTGAGCTATTTCTTTGTGCTTTGCAAAGCAAGAAATAATAAGCGGAGTAAACATAAAGCTCTCGAGATGTAGTGACTTTAGTCACAGTTCCAGTTGATGTTGAAAAATGTCAAAATGCTTGATAGTGAAAACTATCCCGCTGAATAAAGCTGCATTACAAAAGACAATCTCTGTTTTGTGGTGTTATTTAAGTGTGCATGTTTCTGTAAATGTATATCACTAATTCTGGTGATTATGTGGAACATTGTGTTTTTATTTTGGCAGAGCTAAAGGCTTGTATTATCTCTATAGATCTGCGTGTGCGTGTGTTGTTTTTATCACTATTAAATAATCACTCTTCCAGTTTCTTTTTGTTTGTTTCTTTATGCTCCCTGTTAAAGAACCTTTAATAACATGTTCTTTGTGCAGAACTCTTTTTTATTTACAATAAGGGTATTTCCCAGAAAAATCTTTACAGGCGAGTAAGATCTGGATCCGGGCTTTATAGAGAAGCACTGGGAGAATTGAAGCTGTGCCAGTCCCACTGCAAGTGCTGACAACTCTTGGATGTCTGGCAAACAGCACCTTTCAGAGAGAATTGGCTGACAGGTCAGGGAAAGCTGAAAGGTCCTATTTGTAAGAAAAGTTGATTTTTGAGTCTCATTGGGATGGCAACTGTCCCGACCTACCATCCCAAAGCGTCAGTATTCGCTGAGTTGGGAATGAGACTGTGTACATAAAGTTTCCTTGTATGGTGGCTTGCAAAAAGTTCGATAAACTTGTCCATATCAAGTGACTTGGCTCGTCTAGCCTCAATGCTAAGGACAACCAGGTTGCTCAGTCAGTCGTCTGCCATAGCTGTTCGCAAATGGGCCTTGATGACATTCAGATGAGGCTGAGTAGGACCTTCTGGTCTGCTGTAGGTGAAGCATCTGAATAAACAGAGAAAATACTGAGACGCGTATTGTATATATGATGTCTTTCTGTTCCTGTCTTTTTAAAAATAATTTGCACTACCGTTAAACAGTATTTCAAACCATTGTATTTGAATGTGAAAGTACATGGCAAATTCAAGTCTGTTCATCCAGGACACATCACATGGAACCATCTGAACATGACCTACCATGCTGACCGCTCCTCATCATTACTGCTGTACCTAGGCTGCTTATTTGACTGGGCACTTTCCCTGGTGCTGGTAAGTAGCTGTGTCTGGCTCTGACTTTCTTTTGAAGAAGCTTCGTATGTCACTGCTTCTATTCATAGCTATTGTCTTATTATTCCTGGGAGAAATGTCAATTCTATCAATCACTGAAGCACTATGACTGCAATGTCCAGCAGGGTGATTGTTAAACTGGGTTTGAATCAATGTTGGAGGTACAGGGGTTCTTGGGTTTCTGGGACCCCTTTATATCAAAAACAAAACTTTATACACAAGTTCTGAAAGCCTAAACCATTTTTAGAAATGACACAATAAATAAATATATTGAAGTTCAAACATGTGTGGCATGTGATTGCAATGTGTTCTGCATCTGCATATTATATCAAATAAAATATGTGAACTCAGTCTACAATTCAAAAAACACAGCACTTTATATTTCATAGCAATGTCCTCACAATAGAATAACGAAATGCTAAGCGCTAACAGCTAGCTACTGCTTTCGTTAACTTTTCAAGCTGCTAGACAGAGCTTTCACACATTCAGACAGGAATTAAACATAAAGCAAACATTATATGACCGTAGTTAACAGTGTTAGCTGTTAGCGTTTAGCATTTATGGTCTACGCTAAACGCTAACAGCTAGCTACTGCTGTAGTTAACTTTTTAAGCTGCTAGACAGAGCTTTCACACATTCAGACGGGAATTAAACATAAAGCAAACATTAAATGACTATACCTCTCAATTGGCAGATAGCTTTTTATCCGGTTGAAATTGTAACTGAGGCCATCATGGTCAGAAATTGCATTGTCACCGTCCTCCTTGTAATGACCGGACCAAAAGTAGCAAACAGATACAGCGACCTCTGACCTCAGACCTGAATAAACGCCAACTGACCCTTAATCAGCGACTCAGCAATTATTGATTGACAGGTGTTTTTTTTTATTCTTGTTTGACGAACTACCCATCAGATCTGGGGTGGCCAATCAGATTTCAGGGGTGGCCCTGGCCCCCCCAAAATCACCATTGCGGACGACCCATCCACCAATCCTGCAGGCGACAGTGGATTTCCTGTTAAGCGGTGGCTGCTCCTCCCCCCGACCCACAGGGCTCAGAGGAGAGGAACTGTGTGTGCCAGTTGTGGAGTGCACCATCAGGCTTCTGAAGGGCAGATGGCGTTGCCTCGATGCCACACGAGGAAAACTATCATACAAGCCCAAGAACATGTGCCAAATTGCGAAGGCGTGTGCGTGCTACATAAAGTGGCTCCATGACGCCGATGTTTAGGTTGGCCCTGAGCCTGACTCCTGTCCCCAGACATGTGAGCTAAATACTGCTGCCGTACGCCAATGTGTGGATGGGATGCAGCGTTTGTACAAAAGAATAATAGTTACGGAAACAATTGTGCTGTTTATTCAGATATTATTTAATTGTTGAGCTAATTTCACAGACACATTTTTTACTTCTCTTAACTTCTTGGCAGCCTCGAGTCGATTGTGCCCCTCTAGCCCCGCTGGACCCAACCTGTGGGGGAACATCTGCTGCTGGAGGGCTGAGGAGCACGAGGCTGCAGCGGAGACACTGGGTTCACCCGGCTGCTCAGCTTAAGCTGGAGCATGCAGCCACTAACAGAAATAGCAACTGTTTAAGTGTTTTTTTTTTTACAGAATGTGCAAACAAAACTTGAATGCACAAGGTTTACACGCCTGAGTCACCCGGTGCTCCTTGAACATCTCTGTCCCCGTTGGCCTCCATCACTGTTCCACTGACGAGGGATTCTCTAATAATCCCTGCCAGCTCTTCGGAACGGTGGGTGAGCTCAGATGTCCCCTTGTCCCAATTTGTGGCACAAATACTCTGCTAGTGTAAAGCAACTCGCTCTTTGACATCCTACTTCAAGTCAGAGCACTACTTTTTTACGTCGATGATGGTCCTGCATTAGTGATGCTCACCAAACAAAACAGTTTTTTGGTTCAACCTTGCGAACAAGGACTTCTGTTTGACACTGAGTGAAATATCTTTTTTTACCATCTGTCTCAACGTTTACCATAGTCGCTTTCATGCCGTCAGTATCAATTAATGTTAATCAGAGAGGTTTCTCTAGTGTCGGTGTTGCATGTGAAGGGCTTCGTGGTCAAGTAACCACTAACACATAATATGCAACATCTGGTTACACTTTCAAATAAAGCATGCTCAGGAACACTTCACATTTTGACTTTTGGACTGTCATTAATGTCGTCAAACGGTCGTGGTTTGGGTGGATCGAGAAAAAGATCACGCTACAGGTTAAAATGACCACATTTGATACTCACTCGGTTAACTGACTGAAGTTACCTCATCTATGTACATCAAGTACAGTAAATCACAAATTAAAGACAAGTCCCTCTTGACTCTTGGTCACAAATGGGACATGACCCACCCGACCTCCCCTTCGACTCAGACTTTTCTGGCTCTAAATGCTACTGAATTAGAGGGCGTTTCGACAAGTGGCATTAGAGGGGTAACTACGGGGTCAAACTTCGAAGTGCAGCCTTTGGATGGGCTACTGTGTTTGATGCATCGGCAGTGAGAACAGGCTGGACTTACCCGCGGTCCACACTGGATGCCTGCGGGGTTGCCGAGCTGCCACTGCTCACTCACCTGTTTGTGTTCACGTAGACTGCGTTGCTGCTGCAGCACGGCTCCTGCCTGCCCTGTCCGTTTACATGGAGTTTGACTTTGATAATTATCAGTAAATATGGTGGCGTGATTTTCCTTTATCCTTGCTGAAAGAGCAAGAAAGAGGGAGAAAGAGAGGGAGGGAAGGAGAGAAGGAAAACAGGCAAACTGCCCTTCACCTGTTGTGTTGTAGGATGACACACTACTTATAAAATGTATTAATCACTTCAGATTAATAAAACACTCGTAATTAGAGGCATCACCTCCGTTCTTTTATCCCTTTGACTAATCCGGAGGAAATTGATCAAATTCGACTAAAGAAGTTGATGATGTTGCAATTATAACATATCATTTTCAAAAGGAAGTTCTTTAATCTCTCGAGTTTGTATCCGTGGATTCAACTGTGATCAGTTGAACCTAGTTTGACCCTTAAAGGAAAGTTGTGGGTGTCTCCGGCGAAACAGCGGAAAATTCAGTTTTAGAACTCACGAGGGCCTCTAGAGATGGGTGCGATAGAAGAAATATTGTCTCTGAAGTGTCCAAAGTGATGTCTTTATTCTTAAGAAAATAAAGTTCCTTTGTCCAGATAGAGGTAATCAGAGACTGTGTATAGAACCTCAAGGTCAATTAAGTTATAAAAAAGCTGTTTACTTTGCAGAGAGGCAGAAAAGCCACAGTTCTCTTCATGTCTGTGACATATTCTACAGAAAGACATTAAAACTGTAACGAAACGCTGCTACGCCGTCCATATGACCATCTAAAGGTCCTGTTCTGGTCTGTTTTTACCGAGAACCTTGAGCGCGTTGCGGTAAAAATAGGCGAGACCCAGAATCTCTAGTCGAAGCAACGCAGCCGCCTCGCTTGACACGCACTTCTGAGGCCGCCAGTGTGTCCGCTCTGGCCTGTTAACGTGGACGCCAGAATGAAAAGCAAGATGTCACGCCACACACACACACACACACACACACTGCTTGTGCATCCAGCGTGGCCGGACTGTTCCTCTCACTGCAGTGGTTGTGAGGCAAGCTCCGAATCCAACATACTGGATTTGTTTTTGCAGCCCTCCGCTCCTCCGACATATCTATTGACAGTTTTCTGAGTGGTCAAACATGAATTCTGTGTTGTGTGCGTGTGTGTGGTGAATTTTAAATATTCATATTAACAACCCATTAAACAGCGCTGCCTTTGAATATTGCCTTGATCTTGTGTTTACCCCGAGCTTGTCCTTCAGCTGTTAATATGGAGGATTTTTTTTTTATTTTTTTATCTCTGATCACAAATGCATTCTCTTTGATTCCTCCTCTCAGAAGCTCTCTGTGTGCATCGGATGATTTAATGAACAATCTTCTCCTGAATTCTCGTCTATTTTCACACACTTTCAAATGTTTTAATGAGTCGTGTCTGCCTGGGTCGAATGTTAGCGCACCTTCAAGATGTAACCTGCTCTCATCTGTGGATTAAAGAGGGCCAGAAAAGGAAACTGACATTTCCTGTCCATCGCTGACTGTTTAAATTGTCTTACATGCAATTAGGGTCAACATCACAACCACTGACACTTTCTAACCTGCCTTTTTAAGAAATTAAAAAGCAGCCCATCAGACTTTGTTGCGAAGGTGAATACACTTGTCTCTTTTAAATATCTGAGCATGCTTTATATGGACAAATAAAAAAGACGTTACTGCTATTCAGCCTGCATTGTGATTGGATCTGACAGCACACATTGGAGAGGCAGAGCTGGCCCGGTGAAGGGAATCATGGCTGTTTGATGGGCTGTTGTTGGTCTTTGAGAAGGTTGGGGTTCTTCATGGCCTTTTGCTGGACTCCCTAAAGACAGCAAGGCAGAGTAAAGCCACCTTTCAACTTGTTGGGTGGATGTCCTACACTCTTAGAAATAAAAGTTCTAAGTAGAACCATATAAGATTCTTTGGCTTGTCCTCATAGGAGAACCCTTTTTGGATCCAGGTAGAACCTTTTATAAAGGTGGAGGGTTCTACCTGGAACCCAACATAAAGGGTTATACCTAGAACTGTGTGTAAGGTTCTACCCAGAACCCCCCATGTGAGTTTCTACAAAGAACCCATACAGGATCTTATACCCATACTTTCAACAATCCCTGAAGAACTCTTTCTCCAAAAAAGGGTTCACTGGATCAAAATAGTTCTTACTGGAACCGTTAGTGTTATCAAGAACCCTTGAAAAAACATTTCTTTGGGAAAGAGTTTTCCAGGTAGAACCTCAGCCCTTGTAGAAGAACACTTTTGGAACCCTTATTACTAAGAGTGTACACTCAATCTGACCACATTCACAGGTCGTCTGACTGATCCTGATTGTAATGAATTCTGTGTACATTTACACGTTGCATGGGGAATTTATGTCTACCCGTTTACACTAAAATGTGTGACTCAACAATTTAGATGTTTTTTCTACTCTGGAAAGTAGATTTAAAAAGGTGAAAAATCCTAATCTTTGTCCAGATGAAAGGGATAAAAGAGACACCAAACGTTACACTGACAAAATACATGAAATTAGACACTTAGAAAGCAGTAATAGTGTTTTACACAGAAGCACTCACAGGTAAGAAGGTGCCCCGTTGAGCTTTGTAGGAAGCTCATTAACATGTGTCTGAGTGACCACCTGTGATCTGATGTCACTTCCTGCTCTATATGCAAATAAACCCATCCATCCGTGGAACAAACAGACACAATGTTTTTGACGCAAAGACAGAAAGAAGTTCATGCAGAACATTTGCTGAATTAACAAGAAGGCCCAAATAATCAAGAATTTGCCAGAGACAGCGTTTCACAAAGTTTCTAAAGTTTCTCCTGACTCAACAACTCACTAAATTGAGACATTTTTTAAGGGAGTCTTGGGACTTTCTCCAAGAAATAGCCTATATTGGTTACTGTTTAGTGTCTTTGTAAAATTTTAGCATCAATAAAATGTTGTCTTTTTTCATAAATTGATTGTAAATGGTGAAATCGGTGTAAACAGTGTGTTAAACTAGCTGCTAATTGTTGGCAGGTAAGACGCACTTCAGACACAGAAGCAAACAGACTGCCACAAACTGACACTTTTTACAAGGAGACAAACATCATAGCCATTTCATGAACTCAACAACTCTTAATTTACATGATTTGTTAAGCGGGTCTGCTGATATTGTGGTTACCAGTTCAATGATTGGATCAGTTGAAACAGACAGTGTGTTCACAAACAGCTGCTGCTGACATTGGCAGGTTCAGAGAGCTCAAACATGTCATTTACATTACAACCACACAGATATGAGATGACTGTTTCGCTCTCTCCCTAAGTTTTTTTCTCCCCCACCCACTTTTAGCTCTCTCCAAATGGGTGCCACAGCTGAAGAAAAGCAGGTACGGTCGCTGGCTACAGGTGTCAAGGCAGTTTGATTGCGCTTCATAATGCGCTTGACGCACGATCAGCCATTTAAAACAACAGATGTACTGTGGAACACACACGTCAGACGCTTTGCTTCACACCAACCTGTCGATCGCATTTCCTTCCTCATAAAACATTAAGCTAATGTTTCTTGAACTTCTTGAAAACTCAGTGTTTCCATCCGCCTCACCATTCTGCGCTTCACCGCATTAGCCGGCACGTCGCTTCATTTGCTGCAGATCAGCAGAGTGGAAAACCACAGGCGGGAATGCGTATCGTGTAAGAGACAAACACAAATGGGGGGACCCATTCAATGAGAAACTGCTTGATGGCGGAAAACTCCACAGGGAACCTGTTGAATGTACATGCCATCAGCTGCTACCGCTTCAGTTGGGGGAAGTTTTAAGAGACGTACACTGAAGCCCCTTTTAGATAGAAAAGGTGGCACATTTGCAGCAAGGTAAAGGCTGCAATGTGCCACCTTTTCTATCTAAAACGGAGGTGTAATATTCCACCTTTTCAAATAAGCCACCACATTTCCTCCTCTGGTAGGCGTAAACATGTGACGTGACGTGAAGCACGAAGTTGGGCATGAAGAAGAGCAGGTCGAATTTGTCTTCAAAATAAGAGCTTTACATTGCACCCCATCGGAGTTTAGAACTGGGTTCTTAGCGGGGGGCTTTTAATTTGAAAGTAGCGACCGCTATTAGGTTGCCGCTACTAGCTTGCCGCTACAGCAACAAGCGGACGACAAAGACAGCTACAGAGACCGAGGAGACGCTAGCATGCATCTCCCGGATCTCAGCTGCTTTCCAGTTGCTCATCTTCGTGGATGAAGTGACGAACTGACTGCTGTGATCAGCTGTTTCCTGGTTTTAAAACTCCCAGGCTGTGGGTGCGCAGCAGCGCACGTCATCCACACCTCCGCCCATCTCAGGATATGCCACCACATTGCCGCCTCGGTTTTAGACTGCAGCGGAGGCGCAAATAAGTGTACCCTCCGAGGCGCAAAATTGGTGGAACAAAACAGACCACCAATTTGCCGCCTCCTGTCTAAATCCGCGGAGCGAGCCACCAAAAAGGTGGCAAATTGGTGGCTTATTGCCCAGTATAAAAACGGCTTGAGTGACCGGACGGATTTAAAGAGGCACTGCGTGATGAGATGGAGGGATTACACACTTCTTCACCACGTGGTAATGACAACTGAAACAGCACTTTAATTCAAACATTCAGTTTTTGGTGTAAACTTACCAGCAGCTCATAATGTTGAGCTGGTGCACATGTTGGCAGACATGCTTTCTGATACCTTCTGCAGGCTGCAACATTAAGATTAATTTGTGTGTGTCCGGCTGTCCAACTATCACCGTGCTATACTCACCCTCCTCCTCGATTATGTTCCAGATGTTTCCAGTAGGCATACATCCCAGTGGTGTGCACAAGGGGGGGGGGGGCAATTGGCCCAATTGTTGAAAAATGCGTGCTGAAGTGCTCTCTTGGGAGCCAAAACGTGTGCTAAAGTGCCCTCTTGAGAACTAAAACACGTGCTAAAGGGCCCTCTTGGCTGGTTAGAACATGATAAACTGCCCTCATGGGAGCCAAAATGTGTGCTAAAGTGCCCTCTTGAGAGCCAAAACGTGTGCTAAAGTGCCCTCTTGGTTGGCAAAACACACTGAGCTGACCTCTTGGGTGGAAAATACACACTAAACTACCCCCTTGGCTGGTTAAAACACGATAAACTGCCTTCTTGGGTGGCAAAAAACGTGTGCTAAAGTGCCCTTCTGGTTGGTAAAACACAACTGCTCTCTTGGGTGAAGAAAACACACTAAACTCCAGAAGACTATTAAGACCAAGAAATACTATGAAACATTACTGTTGCAATGACTTTAATGTTGGGCACTTTTGTGATCTATATTGAACCAGAGCTATATCTCACAGAACCAGTTGGAATTAAATGGTGCTAATATGGTGTTAAAATGCACTAGAATACAGGACATGGCATCTTCTTAATTGAAAAAGTTCTGGGGAGGACCCCAGACCCCCCAGGGTTTTATTTCCTTCATACATTCATGTATCTGTGTGTTCTTCACAGTCCAACGGTGAATCTACAAAGTTCTCGTGGATGCTGATCCTAACTACAAACTAACTTTAGTAGTCTGTCTAGTTAGTCTGTTTTAGGCTATATAATGTGCCATTTGTATAACATATAAACGTGTCTAACGTGCCCTTGAAAACACGTGGAACTTAGTGCCCTCTTCAGTGGCAAGAACGCGCTGTAAGTGCCCTTCTTTTTCTTTTCGCCCCTGCCCTTCAAAAGGTCTGTGCACGCCACTGATACATCCTTAAACACCTGAGCCTGAATGTCGACTAACGAAATAAAGTTAGGTTCCTTCCAGCCATGTGAATGCCTCAGTCAAACTACTTCGATTCACTGTTACTCACATCTTCCAAGCTGCAGTGTGAGTGTGAGAGCAACAAATGACCCGTCCACAGAGGACCACATACGATACTCCATTAACTCACGCGGCGGCGTCGCGTCTCCCCGCTGGTTTCAGGTAGCGCTCCACCGTCGGCGCCTTCGTCTCTCGCTAAAATAGAGTGTATTATTGGAAGCAGCGACGAATATAAAAAGTTCATGCCCCACGCCACACAGAAAAGTGCTGCCATTTTCCCCCCAAAAATGAAGGGATTCAGTTGGTTTCCCGATGGAACAGCCAAAATGAGCCGGATACAACCTGAATCGTCCCGGTGAGCTGACATTATCGGCCGTGACTGACGTACGATAAAACTGAGTGGAAGTGACACGCGGGAGAGGAAAAGAGCAAAGAATGAAAAAGGAACGATAAAAAGCTCTTTCATCACCACAGTGCTGTATATTACAGATACACTGTGAGGCCACTGCTGATGGTTCTGTTGTATTGTAATCGCTATTTAGAAAGGGAACAGAAATGACTGATATTGATTGATGGACAAAATATGCTTTCACGCATTTATCCAATTGTCAGTGACTATAGCTTTAACGAGGGCACGACATTACACAGTGGCGTTTTATATCATTCAACCCAGCCGCCCACACACACACACATACACATACACACACACACACACACACACACACACAGGCTTAAAGCAGAACAAACAGCAGCCAGCGGGTCACCGCTGTGACAGAGGATCAGCTCTCTAGCATGCCTCTAATGCCACTACAGCATTTAAGTCTTACAAAAAAAGAGGCATAGTTCTTTTGTTTTTTTAGTTTCATTGTTATTAATACAAAGGTTTGCACACATTTTTATTTGATTCCTTTTTAACAGCATTATCTTTTACCCTGACTCTAAAATAACTTAATGAAACCTTGTGCTGAACGAACAAATGAAATACCTTTGTGCTCTGTTTCCTACCAGACAGCTGGCAGCACTTCTGCTCATATTTTCCACATATTTAACAACAAATGCACATTAGTTTTTAATGGTGCAAATCTTTTTTTCCTAATAAATAACCTCTTTAAACCTCGCACTAGGCTTGTTGTGGAAGTCTGTGTTCCCGGTGGTCGGGCATGCAACGATCACTTGCCCCCCGCCCACACTGCCGCTTTGCTTTTTTAAAAAATCAGCAGCCTGATGATGGACGCTACGGTTACAAACCGCAGCAGGCGTCTACTTCGTGCAGCAGCGGGGCCAGCAGCAGAGTTACAGGAGCCACATTTAAATTCTAGTGTGGAGAGAGCTGACTGAGAAGACCATGGCGGAGGATTTGTTGTCAAGGCAAGAAGCAAAAGCGACTGTTAGGCAAAATGTTGGATGTAAACTCAGTGATAACGAAGAACCTGTTAGCATTATTGACTGAAAAGAAGTTGTTACCTATATGAGGGGTAGGCGTTGTGCAGCCTGTTGTCTGCAGTTCAGTGCTCCCGCAGACTGAATAAAACTGCTCCCTGATATATTTGAAATTGATCCGCTGTTTTGCCTATGTCAAACCCTAACTGCAAATCTACAAGTGATACAATACAGTACAACTGGATATAACTCACCTCACTGGACAGGAAACGTTTAAAATGGGATTCACACTAGAAAATTGTTCCAATTGCACTCAAAACCACCCTGATAGTTACATTCACGCCTTCTGGCACAGCACACCCATTCAACAATTTTGGAAAAAAATCACAGAGTCACTTCCTTCCTTCTTCGGCAGCCATTTCCCCTTATCCCCCTGACTCTGATTCATTCAGCTTGGTTGCTGATATGTCACCTGATAAACAAACAGTAAACTTCTCCTCATAGCTCTAACTATCGCCAAGAAAACTATCCCCATGAACTGGAAATCAAAATCCCACTTAAAACAAACATACATCAAAACATACATGGAATGAAATAAGGGAAAGTAACTAAAGGGGAAAAAAGACTACATGATGGCAAAAATGACGGCCTGGACATTAGGCTTACTTCCTTTTGTTCATTAACTCTCTGGAGTCGACGGACGCGCCGGCACGTCCAAATCACATGACCGCTTTCAGGTGACGTAGCAGCAAGATGCAGTTTTTAAATTGTGCTGATAGGCCAATATTGTCGTCACATTTGGTGCACGTTTGGTGCGGGAAGAAACGGCTCGCAAGCAGAAAGTGCTTGCAAGCAAAATAACATGGCAACCCCCTTTCCTATTGGTGGAAAAATGCACCACATCAACCAATCAAAAGATGGCAATGCACGGCATTTGGTTGCTGAGGAAGAGGAGAAAGTTGTGGGCGTGACGGCAAATAACAATTTATATTTGCATTATGAGTTATAAAAATGGTCCGTTAAACATGTTTGTTAATTTCACAGTAAAAACTAACTAACTTTTTCCTACTCGGAATTTATGTTTTTTGTGTGATTTTAGGTCCAATATGTTAATACAGTATGTCAAAATGAAAAAAAACAACAACTGTAAATTCACACAAGTGAGGTTGTGCTGAAAAGAAAGACACCAAACAAGGCAAGGTAAACGGCTTTTAAGGTAAATAAAGGTAAAATCAAAAGTAGTCAAAAACAGCCAATTATACCCTGGGCTTCAGAGGGTTAGGGTTCAAGAGAACATGCCAAGCTGGGAGGCGTCGTGCTCTATCATCAAATGACAACTCTGTGGACACATTAGGGCTGTCACTTTTTATTCGAAGTTCGAACATTTGTTCGAAAGTGGTGGGAAAAGTTCTTATTCGAATGTAATGACCTATTCGAAATCAAAATGTAGTCTATAAGCGCAACAGACCGTTTGAAGTAGTTCGCCTAGTGATCCAGCAGAGGGCGCTCTAAAACTTCACTATCAGCTTGACCTGTTGCACGCCCTATTGACCCTTGACCTCTCAATTCAGCTCGTAATATTATGGTGTTTGCTCCGAGGACACTAGCGAGCAAAGCCGTCCTGAGCGGACAATCACGACACCAAAGCATCTGAGAAGTAGTGTACGGAAGTATTTTGGGTTCTACGCCGTAGATGGAGTAGTAACTAACAAAGATAAAGCTGTCTGTTGACTTTGTACAGAGCATCTGTCTTACTCTACAACGACAGCAAATCTGCAGACTCACCTGCCAGCTTGCCACAGCGGATACTTCTGTATCTTTTGTCCGACAGCCAGACAGACATCTCTGGGACTCGGTAGATGGGTACCAGAGATGTTCTGGGTGGGTTTAAGCTTAAAAGGCAGAATTTAGGGAGATAACTCCTGATGTTCAGCTCTGAGGTCAAAATCCTCCGAAACAGTTAAACAGCTGAGCTCGTTCGCTCCATAATGATTACCTGATCTGCCAGGCGCTGCTGAGTCTCACTCAGACAGGCTTAAGGTGGAACATTGCGCTGACTAAGTCAATGGAGATCTCCAGCAGTGACTTAAACAGCTTTTCCACGTTTGGGCAGGAATGAGTTGGGCGGCGCTGCGACAGAAGCACCATCCTTGGTGTAGAAAAAAATTCCCTCGTCCTCAGTGTCCGTGTGGAGAACAAGCAGACATAATGTGCCGTCTTGATGGAGCAGATGGGAGCCGCATTCAAAGGCACCTTGACATTTGATGTTCAGCGAGAGCCTGACACACTTCCTCTGCTCCTGGGCATGTTCATGTTCGTGCCTTGGAGTGTACAA
Organism: Lagodon rhomboides; assembly: GCA_039737535.1. Taxonomy (NCBI): domain Eukaryota; kingdom Metazoa; phylum Chordata; class Actinopteri; order Spariformes; family Sparidae; genus Lagodon; species Lagodon rhomboides. The sequence continues at coordinate 6,878,355 of CM077803.1, read as the reverse complement.
CACATGTCCTATATCGTCGATGCGTGGCACGTGTTGTCGACACATGTTCGTGCTCGGGTCAAAAGTTACTCCGTGGCTATAAGCTCATGTGCGTCACGCTTCCGATTAAACCTCTGATGAAGACAGAGTTTGACTTTCACATTACGGCACAATTGATCTGTGGTTGTGCGTTCGGAGCGCCAAACCCGAACTGATTCTGCCTGGAGTTTCCACAGGAGTCGAGTGTTTTTCTCCTAACAGCTACCGGCAGCTTCATTCCCAAAAAATATCAAAATCAGACTTTGAGAGGCCGCATCAGTTAAACCAGTTAATAGAGTGTGTTCATTAAGATAACGTCACTAATTTCTCACATTAGCGGAGCACGGCGGGGAAAGGTTGTCCTGCCACATGATATTAACAGCTACACAAAGACACACATGAGCATATCTCTCATCCAAGCCTTTCCTTTTTTAGGGGATTTCCGGTTCACATCGCCGACTCAAACAAACACGTGTGCTGTGTGTATTTCAGTTATTTAAAGTTCACTTCAATAAACTTTTGGAAATGAAAGTGACCGAGAACTAAAAAAAGGAAATGTGGGACAAGATATCCTGAAGATTCGGTCCCAAAAGTAAATGTTGGCAGTGTATGTCTCTGCAAACCACATTCACATTTCTTCATGATCAGTTTTCTGTTGTAACAACCCTGTTCTTATGGTCTGGTTGGGTTTAGGCACAAAAACCACTTGGTTTGGGTTAGAAGGACTGAGTTTGGCTTTTGATGCCACCAACAACATGACGTTAAAAATATCCAGTGGTTTCGCACTTACAAATGTTGAAACGTCAGCTCAAACAGTGGCCCATCACTTCCTAGTTGTCACGTCACCACCTGACATGGGAGTCTGTTCATATACTGTACATTACTTACTTACTTCTGAAAGCACCTGTCCCTGCATTCCTAAAATGCTAACTGAATGCTAACTTGTATGATGACAAACTGGATGGAAAAGGGAAATTGTTTCAGCTAAATGTACTTATCATGGTAAGCCTGTGAAAACTCTTGCATCATGTCATCCGCAGCTCTTGGACCAGATTTTCCAAAGTCTGAGAAAACAAACCTGATGTCACAGTGATGTCATCTCGGCTCGGAGATAACGCGCCCCGGCGAGGACGCGTGACAAACCGGCGGTGTGGAGCCTGAATAACGTAGGCTGGTGCGGTGATTCTGTCTTGTAATGATGTACTGTGTCTGTTTATCTCTTCTCCTGCGAGTGTCACGACGTTGTACTACAGCTCTGGAGTATCCCTTTAACTGCCGAAGCCTTCCAAAAAAAAAAAAAAACATCCCTCTTAGACAAGACCAGTGTCTCAGCTTGACGTGTATTTTGTTTGATGGCTGGTGAGGATGGATGAGGAGGCTTGAGCTGAAAACCTGAGGGATGTATAGACACACACACACACACACACACACACACACACACACACGCACACACACACACACACACAGGGTCAGCCAGCTTCTCTGCTGTCTTAGCAAGGTTGATTGAGTACATGCAGTTTCGCCCTAAAGGGATAATTTCACGCTCCCATATTAGAATAATTTGCTTGGTGTGGAAATGACATGGGTGGAGGGCATGTACCCACAATGCAACCTGCTACATTACCACTGGAAGCACACAAAGCTGCACAAAATACATGCGGCAGTGATTATGTGGGCGAGAGAGTGTGTGTGCGACTGTGTGTGTGTGTGTGCCACATTCAGATTGGTGTCAATCTGAAAATGTGTGGTATTTCGACTAATTCAAGTGATGAGGTGAAAATGTATTTAGTTATTTAGTCTATCAAGACTATAGGTTATAACTAAATAATTAGGACCATACAAAGAAATTACGGAGCACCGTGAAAAGATAATGGACGCGCTTGACCACGTGACCGATTTAAGATGACATAACAGCAAGACGCAGCCTCGCTGAGTCTCCGTTTCAACTTGTGTCGAAAGTGCGGACTTCAAACTACTGTATATACCAGTTTGGTAATTGTGGTAAATTGCATTGATAGGCCAAGTAAAACCAGACTTGTGATAAATCATTTATGGCATGCTTTTTCTTGAATATTGACGTCACATTTGGTTCGCGTTTGGTGTAGGAAGAAACGGTAAAAACGGGCTATTCTAAGGAAAGTAATTGGACCTTAGTGCTGCACTCGACTCAACTGACTATAAAATAGACTAAATAATAGTTGATCTACACACTAGATGGGATTTTTTGTATCATAATCATTAATGTGAGCAAACAAAAAATCACTTGTTTAGTTCCTCAGGGTTTTATTCTCGGGCCTCTGCTCTTCAACATCTGCATGCTCCTTCCGGCTGAGTGTGAATATTCAGCTATGAACATCACCCACCACACTCATACAGACGGCACACAACTCTACAAAGTCATGACGTAAATGCATCAAACGCATCAGGGAGTTGACGTGCAAACTGGTGGAGAGAATCACACGGCCAGGAAAATTCAGGAAAAAAAAAACTGTCAGAGTGCTCGTTATAATCAATAACTAGATGCTTTTGTCGCTTCCGCTCTGTCTTTCAGCTCTCCATCTCTGTTAGGTTTTAGTTTTAGAGGTGCCTGTAAACAGTGTTTTTGTTTCTTTGAACAGAACATGGCTAGTTATTGTCCCCCCGCTTCCAGATAGTCTCATGCTTTACTTTCAAACCTAATGACAGATGAGAGTGGCACCAATCTTACCCTTCCACAAAAAAGCAAACATGGATATTTCACCAATTACACTCAACAAAATTATAAAATGCAAAACTTTGCTCCAATTTTTCACAAGTTGAAGTAAAAGATCAGGGACGTTTTTCCATGCATACGAAAAATGTATCTCTGAGGATTTTAGGATAATATTTCTTAAATCGATGTCAGTGAGCCCTTCTCTTTTGCCCAGATAATCCATCTGCCTGACAGGTGTTGCAGATCAAAATGCTGATCAAACAGTATTATTACTGCACAAGTATGCTTTCGACTGGTCACAATAAAAGGACAATCTAACACAACACCACACACTGATGTTTTGCGGGACTGCAGGAATGTTCAGTGTTGTTACTGGCTAACTGAATGTTTATTTCAAAGTTGTTCGTATTTTTTATGAGTGTTCTAGTGTATAAAATGTTTTAATAGAGGAGTTTCTGAGTGTCTTCACCCTGTAAGAGGTTTTCCTGACCTAATTTCAGGTACCTAAAAAACATTTTTTGATTGCTGTGACGCCACTGTGCTTATGATCTGGTTAGGATTAGGAAAAGATCGCGTTTTGACTTAAAATGCCTGTTTTGGTCTCCTTGCGCAGCTGGATATCGCCTCGAGGTCTCCTTAAAACAATATCCAGTGGTTTCACGCTTACAAATGTTGAAACACAGTCTTGAACTGTGGTCAGTGGCTAGGCAGCCTTCTCGCCTGTAACCACCACCGTCCCCTCCAACTCCTGACGTGAAAGTCAGGTCAGAAACATGTGATGTGAACATTATATAACAAGTATTGCAGAAATCTCAATATGGTTAGTAGCCCATGACATGTACAAATGGAAAAACAACCGTGATTTGCAAAAATGGTGGCTGCCAACACTTTATCCAGCTGCCTCCTTGGCAGTTTCTTTTATTCTTTTTTATTATTTATTTTGTTAATTAATTAAAGTATGTCTAGTGGTATATCAAGGACTACAGGGTCTCATTTCAGTTGGGCAATTGGGCAGTTGAATTTAGGCGTTGAATGCAGATGTTTTTTGCAAAGTCATTCGTAAAACACTAGCAATGGCTGTTAGCTCCTACAGACTTGAAAGTCGGTTATCAAACCTCTCGTAGCCATGCTAATCCAGCTTGTATTTAAGGCTGCTCCTGACCGATGTCTGATCTCAAGATAATGAAACGGACAAATCGGACCGTTCACGTTTAACCCACTGCAATTTTTAAAATGCATTACCAACTGTGTATCACTACGTTCATAACTGTGTTAATGTTCATCGTTTGTATAGCGTGGAGGAATCCTGTGTCGCATAATGACAAATCAATCACCCTGTTGCATTCACTGTTCGCTGACGTTGATGTATCTATGGAGCAGCCTTGGTAATAAACACACCTGCACAGAAATATTCAGCAGCTTCAGCCTAGAATCCTTCATCCATAACCCACAATACAAGAAAAAAACCCTCGACTGGATGGGACTACTTGAACAGGCAACAATGAAGGACTTTGTCGATATTGTGGTGCACATTTGTACCATTTGATTTAACTGTCGGTGCTAATTGACTCCTGGGCGTGTGGCGCCTCGGGCCCGGTGCACAGTTAGTGATCCAGCTTCGCTAATGTGGAGTGGATGCAAACAAAGGTAGCTCATAGGACATAGATGTACGTTTGTGGACAACTTGGACAGACATACCTCTTTTTTCAGGTTTGGGCCAAAATGTAACCATCGTTCCTCTTTTCTTTATTCTGTTTCTTCCCACCAAAAACTCGGTCAGAGGCCGTGGTCTGAGTGATATGAGGGCAACAATGTGGGATGAGCAGAACCTCATTTTGGCAGCCTCAAGTATGGTTTATATAATAATTATGAAAGGTTTTTAGGAGAAGACCTTGAGAGCAAAAGCTCTGTTCGTACAGTCTTCTGAGGTGACCTTTTCTTGTATAATTCATAAGTAGAGATAGCACGCACGATTCAGTGCATTATTTATGTGGAATTTATGAAAGCTGATGATATTTGTAATCTTTTTTTCACTCCAATTGTTTGGTTTTTGTATCGAACGTGTTGAGAGTGGGCTGATTCCTTCGCGCTCATTGGCGAGAACCATTAGCTCCGTACCTGACGGACGACCTGACCCGATGAGGAAAAAGCAGAGAGTCAGGCCAAGACGAGGGACAAGAAGGTTGTGGTGGATTTACAAACGTCCTTCTTTTCCACATTTGTTCTTCAGCACTCATGTCTTGCCTTATCCTCATGCTACAATTGAACACTGCAGTGCGCGCATTTGAAAAGAACCTGTCAACCTTCATCGTAATATAAAGAAAACTCAAAAAACACCGCTGCGTATGCTGCATTTAATCGTTTACCTTGTCCTCCTTTTTCCCCCTCGGACCTTACATCAGGACCCAGCGCGTGACGCCACTCGCAGAGCGGGAGGAATCCGGCTCTGATGAGTTCCAGATGGAAGTGCGCTCACGTTGAGGTTTGCATAAGAATGAAGCCATGATGAACAATAATGAGACTTAGCAACACAACAAAGAGGATGAGTCATTTACTTCCGTCTGAAACCTTGAAACGCTGTTTGTTTACTTATGCCTACGTATCGCTCGATCTCCCCCGGTGCGCCGCGCGCAGGACATCACAAAGCATCCCGCCTCTGCCCTTGAAGGCTCGATCTCAAACATTCGCTGGAGTTTTTTTTTTTCAGAGTAATGGAACGACACTTAAGATGCCAGCGGGGACCCCTCGAGGAGGAGTGCCCAGGGCAAGTACAGCGGGGCATGTTAAACAGCTACCGGGGTGCGTTCCATTCGTCTCTGCTCACTCTCCCTCTCCTCCCTCACAAGTGCTTGTGTCGTGGAAGTGATGACAGAAAGGGGGAAGCGAATATTAGAAGGACAAAGAGGAAAATCGAACGCATCTGGATTTGGTTTTTGTCTTAGAAGACGTTTCACCTCTCATCCAAGAGGCTTCATCAGTTCCTGCTCGCTTGACTAGGCTGGAACTAGTCCAACTAGCCGACTAGGCTGGGACTAGTGAGGTGAAACGTCTTCAAAGACAAAAACCAAATCCAGTTGCGTTCGATTCAATTTCCTTGAGATAACTATGACCTGGATGAGTGAGAATATTCACAGACAAAGAGGAAAAATTAGTCTTTTTCATTGCGGTGTAGCATAGAAACAAAATGTCATGAAAAGGGAACCGCCGTCCTCTGCTTTTAGATTGTCTGACAGGAAGATCGTTATGAAGCGATCGCTGTGGTCGCTGATGAAAAGAGGGGGGAGCACAAATGAAATAAAAAACATTTTAAGGGATGCCACTTTACACTGTCGCCCTGGAATCCAGCGAAGCTCCGTCAGGCATTCACGACTAGCGCTTGTCATATTGAGCAGGTGCTCCACTGATTTAGCATCTTTTTATTTCCCACACAGATATTTCCTCCTTGTCAAAACCTGGCCGCGTCATCCATGACGCGCCTCGACTCCGATCCAGGTATGTTGTGCTCAGCCCATTCCCAGCTCTTCTCACCCCCTCCTCTCCCCGATTCCACCGGGCCCATCAGCATCGTGTCACCTGTGGAGGTCACAGATGTGCTCCGGGGCATCCGGTCCACAGCTCTATAACGCGCTGTCAACCCCCGGACTGCTTATCGAAAGTGCCGCCCGTGAATTACTAATGTTACGGTATATCCCCCTCAATGATATAATCTGTCACGATGACGGACAGCCGTTGGAGTTTTCCATGATTGTTCCGTCATTATTCAGTGTGTGACAGAAACTGTAAAACTCCAGGAGAGGACGGATCTCGAGGCGAGATTCTTTTTGGTCAGTGTGTGGAGCTCAGTATCACAGAGCAGAGTGATACATCAGGCTGTAAGACACACACACTGATAAAAATACAGGGCTTGATCTACTCAAAAAAAGTAAGGCAACTTTTTGCATCATTTTATCTCGTAGATCAAACAAGAGTCGTCTTTGTTTGTACAACATTAATTTTGCAAGTAAAGTCAACTTACTTTTGCAAACAAAGTAAACTCGGTTGTGTTAAGTTGAATTTACTTGCAAAAGTAAGTTGCCTTAACTTGTAAATGTAAGTTGACTTTAGCAAAAGTAAGTTAACATGACTTGCAAGATTAATGTTGTACATACAAAGACTCTTGTTTCATCTACATGATAAAGTGATGCAAAAAGTTGCCTTACTTTTTCTCAGTAGACAAAACACATTATATTTTTGTCACGGTGAGCCACTTAAATCAAGTATGTGATCTACGTGTTGGTCAATCTGTCCAATATAAAAATGACATGACATTTTTGCCTCATGGTGCTAGAAAAAAATGACAACAACAAAATTAAGAGGGTGAATTCTCTGGAAACCATAAGTACACTCAGCAAATTGTGTGAGAGTTGCACTAGAGGAAAGGTTATAATAAGGCATAATACCCAAAAGTACCCAGAATGCACCACACGGGGCGGGGCGTAGTTGGAGCAGAGTAAATACAACAAGCAAATAGTGTGTTGTGTGGCTCTGCATAAGAAAATGTGTTGAGCCACTTACATACAGCTTGTTAGGGAAAAAAATCAAAATGACTTGTGTTTTGAACAAATGTAGACTAATTCACAACTTGATATATTAATGTCAAGAGACAAACTTTGTTTTTTATTGTTATTATCACAGGCTTAATTATGTTACAACTACATATTCTTATATTCACTTTTTTCAGTGCACTGTTGTTAGAAGTATACATTCATTGTTGCTTTGTGTTTATCTGAGGTAAATAAGAAATGTAACGTCCTTTCATATGGAGTGATGCTCTGTCATAAAGTGCCAGGGAGCAGGAATGAGGGCGGGGGTCGAGGGAATCATAAGGAATAAAGGGCCCGGCAGTGAATCCTGGAAGCCCCGGCTCCCCGCCAATCACAGCCACGGCTCGTTAGCGGAGGAACTGCTGATGTGAAACAACACCCGATAAATTATAGGTGGGAATCGAGTGCTGCGAAGTGAATTGCTAAGGTAGAGCTAATGGATTTTTTTTTACTGAAAGAAACCCAACAGATACGTTTCATTGGCACAAAGTAATTATAAGACATTGGGGGGGGGGAGGGGGGAGTTAAAGGTGGCCCCCGCTTTAAATAACCATTTTCAGATGCTCCGCGGAACTTTTCTGCTTCTGGAACAAACGCTGAAGCGAGCAGATTTCATCGGAGTGTGGACACACACACACACACACACACACATGCTGACGTCCCGTGATGAGGCGTTATGGCGCAGACAGCTGCCGCGCTCTCCCGAGGAGCAGAATGGAGGGAAGTCCTTAAAAGTCACCCAACCCCGGAAAAGGGATCTGTTCCTGATGAATCACCCGCACCTCCTCCTCCTCCTCTTCCTCCTCTCGCTCCTTTCCTCCCTCTGCTCCCGAGGCTCAGAGCTTTCATATTGATTCAGCTCGCTAACTGCTGTCCCTGTGTGCCCTGTTAGAGAGGCTGAAGTCTTTCTTTGGTCGTTTACAACTCTGCGCTCCCCAAAAAAAACTTTCAACACTTTTCTCTTTTTGCACGGCGTGTCAAGATCTCTCAAGTAGTATCAATTTTAATACTGGGGTGTTTATCTCAAGGTAGCAAGTCTAAAAAGTATACTTTAGGAAGTATGAAATATAAAACAAACGGGACAACTTGTGGGAAGCGGAGAGGAAGCGATGGTTTTTCCGTTGCGCTCCAGCCCGAGGCCTTGCCGTCGGCTCGAATAGGAAAAGTGTGTTTACTCAACCTTCCCCTTTCTCCGGAACATCCTCTGTTCGCTTTCTTCGGCACGAGCCCGAATATTAGTGAAGAAGACGTAAACCCGACAGCTTAAAACGCCTCAGAAATTAACTTAAAAGGCACACAAATCAAAAACTGTCGGTTTTGAGATCCACCACCAGCAGCAAGTTGAGTTTTTACAGCAGTGGTACAACTTTCTAATTCACACTTAACACTTGCGTTTGCCGTTTTACAGCAGGCGCGTCCGCGGCGTCGTTAAACGGCGAGTCGCAATTGAAAAGGTGTACTGGCTCCGGCCGCAGCCATAACTGCTGATATACATGTTTATAAATTCACCTTGCAAGTGTCACATAAAATCTTTACGGCGTGCTCCAGCGACGCCCGAGCTCAGTTTTTATCAGCCTAATCAGTGGAATGAACAGCCGACGCCTCGGAGTCCGGTTATTGGACCCTCTCATCTGCATGTGGAGAGAGAAAAGCGAGCCAGGGGGAAGAGTTTCAATTGAACTTGAGCAAATAGAAGTAAATGTCACCGGCTCTCAGTGTATTTATCAAGCGTCTCAGAGTCCCACCGCGGCGCCGCGCTCGAAGTTAACGCCGAAACACTTGCGGTCCGAGTACGACTCGAGACTCTTTATGAAGCATCCTGCATTAACTTTCAGCAGGAGGGGGACTGCTCTTCTGAGGGAGTGAGCTGTTTTTGACACTCAGACGGAGAAATAAGATAAAAAAGAAACCAGCACCACATTCTGTGGTCTTAATGTTCATGGCGATAACTAAATGCCGGGATTATGCAAATCTACGATGCAGCAATGGATAAACAGCTTAAATCTTATAATGATATTTACCAATACGCCATTTACATGACAGACAAAGTAAACACTGGAAAGCGACCTGGCTCGAAGGACGGGTTCACATATTTAGAAGTGTGTTTTTAAGCAACACATGCATGCTCGCGTACACTGATCCTTCTTTTCATTCTGACTGCAGAGTTCCTAAAGAGCTTTCTGTGTCTGGTTCTGTCACTTATGCCGTTTTTCCACTGACAGTACCAGATTGCCTCGCCTCGGCTTAGCGTGACTCGACTTGGTTTGGTTTCATACGCATTGCGTTTCCATCTAGAATTAGTATCTCTTTAACGTGGGCGGGTCGTCATCAGTGACGTACTTATCCACGCGACACATAAACAGGGCTAGCTGTGGGCTACGCAAAACACGTACACCTTTTCATTTCTTGTCGCACCATCGAGCTCGTTCTGGATGCGTCTTCAGCGACAACACTCAGGAGCGTCTCCACCTCTGCCACGGTCCACGGCGTGTTCTTGCGTGTTGTTCCTTCCATGTAATCGCTATGTTGACTGAACGCAGATGCTAGCTCGTCATGAGTCATCAAGTGGCGTCACTCTCTGTCCAATCAGTGGCCGGCTGCCAGCTTACGTCACACAAAAGTATCAGCTCAGCTCGGTTGGAACTTACATGGAGGTGATACTAAAAAAGTACCACTTTAGCAGGTACCAGGTACCAGATTTTGGTAATGGGAACGCAAAAAAGGCGAGTTAAGTTGAGGCGAGGCGAGCTGGTACTGTCGGTGGAAAAATGGCTTTAGAGTGAGTGGATCCTCATTCTGTGTAAAAATGACTGACGTCACTGTGTGAGTAATTGTGGGTAATGAAGGCACCGCATTTTGAAAAGCAGTCCACTGGTCTGCATTACACTTCTGTTACACTGTATGGACAGTTTAAAAATGAATGATCAAAATCAATACAGCAGAACGGAGATACCACCTTTTGTATTCCACGCACTCTTCTTCCTTTTCAACACCTGAACCCTACATTATCTACAACGCAACTGAGCCACGGGGTGACATCGGTGGAGGCAGTTTATCAGATCACATGCAGCTTCCTCTGGAGCAACACAAGGCTTTATACTACTTTTTAACATATGAAGCAGTACTCCCCAACACCTGTAAACACACTTTCTTGTGTAAAATTGGTGGAGTTACCCTTTAAATAAGCTCATCATCATCACATGTTCTTGAATCATCTCATGGAATCTGTCTGTGTGAACGCCACCTCATGGCAGGTAAGTCAAGGGAGTTACTTACTAAACTAAGGTTGAGCTCATACCGTGTCACTCAACTAGTCCAGTTTGGACTCTTCTCCTACACTGAGACAGAAACTGTTTGTTGGACGAACCAAACTCATTACTGCTGAAAAGCAAAAGGTTGAAGGTGATGATTTCATCAGGGACAGCCTGTGTTCTCACTTGAATCCTGCATAAAGTAAGACAAAATACAATTTTTTGTTCAAATAATCTTTTAATAAAATCATTGTAATAGGTATTGTATAAACATTTACCCTCCCACAGGATCTCTGCCTCACCTTGGTCTTCTGCAGTGATTTCCTGCGTTAAAAAAAAGTTCATCAAACAATCCTCGGCAATATGCATGACTTATTTTACAGTACAACTGGTGTCCTACTCTGGGACACTTGTTGGACTCCTGTCTCTACCTCTGCAACACCGATCACTCTCACTGCTGTGACCCCCACCTAAAGCCAACCTGTGAGCATCACAGTCAATAGATGGAGACAGGAGGCTGTCAGTGAAACCAGAGAGTCTGGGATGACCTGGGATGCTTTTGATTGAGTGAGCAACTGTTTTGACGTACTGTCCACAGCATACATGTCCCTGGAGACATCAGCGCCCCAGCGCTCAGATTGGCAAAGAGCTCTGGGAATTAGAGCTGGAATTGTTCGGCTTTTGAGGGTGATACTGATACTTTCTTGTGCTATAACTGCCAATAACTCTACTTTTCGGAGAGATATTCACCTTCTTGAAACATCTGTGGAAAAAAAATATTACTAATAATAATAATAAAATAATGAAAGACATCTATATTAAAATGATAAATTAACCACAATAAAGTAAAAATAAATAAATTAAAAGAGCACACCAGTTAGGAGAAGGTCCCAAGATAGAATAACATTTTAAGTGATGATTTAAAAGTGGACACAGACTTGGCTTATCTGAGATCCAATGGCAGGAAATTCCAAAGTTTAGGGGCCCGAACAGCAAATGTCTGGTTGTCCTTTGTGTAAAGGCCAGATTCAGGAACAGACAGAGCGTTCCTGCCAGAGGATCTCAAACAACGGGAACAATTGGGCTTGTAAAATGTTAAAAGATCACAAATGTAAGGTGGTGCCTGACATGTAGGGCTTTAAAACAAGTAATAAATCTTTTAAAAAAATTCTTAAACTAAACCAGACATAAAACGATGTCCTTCCAAGAGTTGGAGGGAGTGAATATAATTACTTCAGTCTTTGAGTTGTTCAGACTGAGAAAGTTTTTAGACATCTAGCATTGATGTCATTCAGGCAAGACAATATAGAAGACATGCCACCACTACTTGGTTTCAGTGGGACATAAAGTTGGGTGTCATCAGCGTACCAACGGTAATTAATGTTGTATTTGCTGATTATCTGACCCAGTGGGAGCAAGTAGATAGAAAATAGCAAGGGACCTAAAATGGAACCCTGAGGAACCCCGGAGTTGAGGGGGGCACTTGAGGAAGAGATGCCACACAGATGCCAACATCAATTCTCTAGACGGTTCAAAATGTTGTGGTCGACTGCTTCTAAAGTTGAGCTAAGATCGAGAAGAATTAAAACTGAGTAAAAAACCTGCATCTGCATTAAGCAGTATGTCATTAGAGACCTTAGCCAGAGCAGTCTCTGTGCTATGGAGAGAACAAAAACCTGACTGGAATGTGTCAAAGATGAGATTAGCATTCATAAAGGAGGTCTACTGTACAGAGACTATTTTTTCAAAAAATTTGGATAACAATGGTAGCTTGGCTATCGGTCTAACATTGCTTAAGACATGAGGGTCAAGGGCAGGGTTCTTAAGAAGGGGATAGACAGTGGCGTGTTTAATATCAGAATGGAAATACAGCAGTGGATAAAGAGTAATTTACAATAACCAAATTAACTGTCTCAATAACTTCCTTAAAAAAAAGGTAGGAAGACAGTCAGCTACGCAGGTGGAGGAGATTAAAACTCCAACAGTGTCTAATAGAGTTTGCAGAGAGATTTCATGTAGGACAAGAATATATTGCAATATCTCTCGAGTCTGGGGACATAAATTGTCTAATCTCTGAAATTGTATTTTATTTTTTATTATATTTTGACAAGGACTCTGGGCTTGTGACCCTGGGAGGAGATGAATTGTGAAGTGCTGAAATCTAGCATTTTAGACGGCAACTTGGGAAAGTAACATCAGATTTTTGAGATCTGCATGACAGTCAGAAGATGTATCTTTTCTCCAGCTGCGCGCTGCTCATCTGCATTGCCTTTTTAAAAGCTACACATCCTTGTTAATCCAGGACAGAGAAGGTGGTTTAGCTTTTTTATATTTACAGGGTGCTATGGAGTTTAAAATGATCTAGCAGGTGCTGTCAAAAACCTTTAAAATGTAATCAACAGATTACAAATTATGAACTGAAGAAGCAAAGGAGCTGGCCACTGAAGTAAAGGTTTGGCGAATGATGCAAAACGATGCACTAATTCAGAGTTTGGAGGGCGAGAGAGGATCTGATAAAGTGGCCTTGAGGGATAGGGGGAGAGAGCAGCCTGAAAAAAGTATGGCCATGTGGACGGACAGTGCAAAATCAACTGTATTAACTTCCAGAAATCAGAAAACTCTTGAATTAGAATTTGGGGGCCTGTAAATTAACACACACTACACATAAAATATGACCATTAGCCTTTAGAATAAAGCTAAAAATCTCAAAAGGTGAGAAACAGCCAAAAGAGGTGGGTGACCAGCTAAAATTATCTTTATGGATAACTGCTACCCGGCCAGCCCGGCTTGTCAGACCTGGTGGGTGGAGGACTGAGAATCCAGGGGGACAGGCCTCAACCACAGGAACACAGTCACCAGGAGTGAGCCGAGCCTCGGTAATCACAAAAAAGTCAATGTTCTCGGTCATTATAAAATCCTGACAGATATAGGACTTACCGGTGAGTGAGCGGACATTGGTTCGTTGCGGTAGTCCTGATATTAATAGCATTCCTACTGAGAGGACAGGAGATAGATCTTGGAGAATTACACTGTCTCATAGTAATTCTGACAGGAAAGAAAGATACTAGGCCAGGTGACATACAGCCGCTGCCAGCAGGAGCCATAGAAGAGCTGAAATGTGAGGAATGGTCCTGCTGGGTAACAAGTCGGAAATCATTTAAAACAACACAATTAATAAAGTTAGAGATTAGTTTAGTAGTTCCCTTATTTGGATGAAGAGCATCTGACTTAAAAAGATCATGTCTGGTCCAAAAGGTGTCAAAAGTACTGATAAAACCATGTCCAGTAGCCATAGTAACCATAGCTGAAGGCTGAAAAGACGACTGAAATGTTCAGAACTGCGAGACAGAGAGGCAACAGGACCAGAATAAAAACAGATCGGAGTGTCCCAGAGAGGGGTCGCTGGTGTGAAGACAGTTTGGGGTGCTGTTGACGGACGGTGACACACAGGAGGGCTGATCAGCTCGGTTGCCGGCGTGATATAACTGATATTTTCTCTATACTTCAAACGTTCACCTTCTCGAAACCTGTCCACTTTCATTACACACGCATTCGATATGTCCATCGATATTAATAATGAGAAAACATCTGTGGAATCCGATCAACATACCACATTAAAATCTATTTAGGTTAAGGTCATCTCATAATCAGCTTCCACAGCACTGATCAATTATACGATAAACATGTAATAAAACTGTGTCAGGTCAATGCGTGACAGGACGGCCGGTCTAATCATTAAAGATCAAGATCATCAGAGTTGTCAGCCCACACCAAGGCACTTAAAGCTGCAGTCTGGAGTTTTGAGAAAAAAGTGGACTTAACCAGAATATTTGAATGATCACAGCTCCCAGGTCAGTCCTTCTTCCTCCCTGCTGCGCTGCAGCCCACAGAGGAACATTATTTCATATTTTATACTTAACATTATTTCTAGAGCTAATTTTCCCTCACTATAGGCCTACAATACAGCAGGCTAATAGATCCTGCACGAGAGTGATGACACCTGGCTCAAACTCTCCTTGGCTCTGATTGGTCGTATTCAGCCGGGAGCGGTAGATTCTTGCAAAATAAATTACAGCCACTAGGTGGAGCCACAGACAGTGGACTTTCTTCACAGCTGACCTGTATCATATTCTATTCTGTCACATCATAATGACAATTTTAGCAAATGTAACCAAAATAAAGTTACAGACTACAGCTTTAATAGACCTGTGTATTTACAGCAATGGGCGATACTGACAAGAGCAAAGGAGAAATGTAGTTTATAGCCAGGGAGAAGACGGGGGATAGATGGGTGGGTCAGTTACAGGGTAGCAAGGGTCCAATTCCATAAAAAGCCCTAAAAAGCATAAAAGTCACCAAAACAGCACTTATGTGGTGTTATCCTCAGGAATATCAAGCTTTCTGAGTTCAACAGAATGCATGGGTTGTCTAGCAACAAGAGTGTTTTTAAAAACTGAATTTGATCTGATGACCAGAAAGTGGCCGTCGGGTCAGTGAATACGAAGCTGCAGAGAGACGGGGAGCTGCAGTGAGCTATGGAGCCGGCTGCTGCTGGGCTGCTGGCCTCCAACACACACACCTCCCTCGACCACATTGACAGATCTGGATGGGGAGAAATAAATAAATCAGAGGAAAAAACCCCCACAGTTTTTGGAAACGTAAACAACGTTTTTACCAGCTGAAATCCAAACTCAAGATACGGTCAAGTGTAGTTTGACGTGACGCGGCGTCCTGAGGGAGCCGGTCACTCAGGACGCCGCGTGAATATGTTAAAATTACATTGTGATCGTTTGTTGACAACTTTGCTAACAGCCAGCCACCAAGCAAGTGCAATCCAGCTATTATTTCTGACTGTTTAACAGCGACAGGTCCAGCTCTGCGTCTGTCTGCAGCCTTTTATTTCACGAAGCTCTCACCAACAACAGCCAGTCTGAGATTTTCTCTTGTTTCTTGTCTCACTGGTCACCGTCTCTCTTTCCCATCATCAGCATCCGCCTTAGTGTCTTCGCCTTTGTCATGATGTCTGTGAAGCTGCTGATCACTGATAGTTGTGAGTGATATACTGCTGTAAATTGTTACGCGACGTGATCCTACCCTGTCACTGACGTTGCATAGAGCAGAAACAAGTGATAGAAAAGCCATCCAACCAGTTACAAGACACTGTACCATCCACGTGATTATGAAGCTGATCATTTAAGATAAAAAAAAGTTATGTAATGTTGCTTTGGCTTGTTTCTGCCTCACCAACAAGATTCTATCATGTCTAATGTGGCAGCTACAACACCGCTGAAAGAGACATGCTATCACCTGACAATGTACGGTAGCTCGTACGTGCCAAGAGAACCAATGGCAGCTGCAGTTTCCATCTAAAAGCCATACACGCTGCCACCAGGGTTTAAATTGGCAAAGGAGATTGGGCAGTTTTCCTAACTCACACACACACTGGATGTTTCGTGATCGAAGGAGCAACATTTTAGATGCGAAAGAAGGTCAGAGGGATCAAACCAGAGTGCAAAGAAAGCTGCCTTGTCTTGGCTTTCTTACTCTGCTCAGTGTGTCTGAACAGCAAGAGACGGTTTCCAGGCAAAATGTTGGCAGAAACACTGGAAACAGCGTCGGACTAAAAGGGTCTGAGTGAGCAGAGTTCTACTTCTGCTGGATGCCGGACCACAGCGCAACAATTCAGCCGAATTCAGCAGAGAGCAGACAGGAAGTCACACCCCGAAACAACAACATAACATCCGGTTCATTTTAATAATAAAAGACTCCATGTTGACGCCAGCACAAAAAATCTCAGAAAGAGACAAAACCAAGCACTTCTTCTAATCCTTCAGTTGGGAACACTTATGACACTGAGGTCGCCGATGATTCATTAATGGTCGCGGGACCTCTTCTGGCTCGCAACTCCAGCTGTCCGGCGGTGCTGCACTCAAAGCGCAGCTGGTGGGGGTTGACGGACGACGGAGCAAAACTGTAGCGGAGCCGTTGTGCAACCTACATGCAACCAGTGGAATTCCCAAGTGAAAGCTTGTCCAACTTTGAAACAGTTACAAAGGACGGCAGGACTTTGGATCGGTCAATTCTGGCGGCTGGAAGTAACTTTATATGTATGGCACAAACATGAGGGTGGTATTGATCCTCTCATCTAACCCCTGGCATGAAAGCCTGAAGGCATATTTTCCAAAATACTGAAATATAAAATCTGATCATTTCGATCACTGGCAGTTAGTTAGGTGATGTAAATGACAGAAACCAAACTTGAAACATTTCAAAAAAACATTTCTTGGTGCTCTTCTGGAGAGTTAGGTGTTAATTCTACCAGCAAAGCAGCATCAAGTTCAAGAAACACAACAAAGACTAAAGAGCTGAGGCGGGTGTGTTTAAATGAAATGAATTAGATAAGACGGCTGAGTCCTTGAAGCAGGAGTTGTCCCTGTGTCTGTTGGAAGTGAGAAAGAGCAGTCCTGGCTCTGTGATGAGCGCAGATCTCAGTCCAGGGTTTTGTGTACGTGTGAGTAAAGAATCTTTGATCGCAGCCGGTCTTGAAGGCCGCTACAGGGGTCGAGTGTTTGCGATGGCTCCGGTTTACACGCTCACGTCTCGTTTGAGAGTAATTACATAAGTGTGGGGTCGGTGCGTTGTGCCTCCAATCAGATTTCTTTCTATGTCGTGTCAGAGTAAATTTCAAATACCAACCGGCTCCACAAAGCTGCCGGGTTTATTTTAGCAAATAAAGTGCTGATCCACAGTTGAAATTGTGTCTTGATTAAAAAAAAAAGTCCCAAATCAAAGAAGTAAAAAAAAATGAGAGCCGTTTAGAGTGAAGCTTGATGGTACGATGATTTGTGCAATTACAGTGGTCAGACGGGGCGAGGTAGTGAACAAAATATTAACTGTGCTCCCCTGTAATTTTACTCATCACGCCGTACACCATTTTAAACGTGGGAAATTACAGGATGCGATCCACCAGGACAAAAGCCGAAAGCCTCCGCGGGTACTTATTCTCTCCGTGATAACTTTAGTCATGCTCTAGAGTCGGACGGATTCCACTGACCTCACGCTCTTTATCTGTTGTTCCGCTGTGACTGACTAACCTTGGATTTTTGGGGATTTTTTTAGCCCCGCTAGCGCTAAGAATAGCATGTTAGCACGACGTTGAGACGGAGCAACACTGTCCAGCTGAGCCAGAAAGAAAGAAATGACTATTGTGTCATCAATGACTGTTGTCAAGCCCAACAATTACCATCCATATGAACAGCTGCAAACCACCTCCCCCGACACACACACACACACACACACACACACACACACACAGCTGTTTGTGAACTATTATTATTGTAATTACAGATGTTGACATCAACCAGCAAACTGTTCTTTAAGTGCCGCTGTCTGCGCCGGCTGATACCGGCCGCCGCTTCATTCCGTTCCGCTGCAGTGTGTGAGCGCGTGCGCCTGCACGTGCGCACGCTCCGTGCCCGTGCGTAGCTGCATAATGCCCTCTCAGCACAGGAAGGCTGCTGCTTTCCTTGATTAATTATCGCGGCTAATTAAGAGGAATAGCTATGCCCACACAAACACACACACACACACACACACACAAACACTATGAGAACTGGACAGGGTCACAGAGGACAAACGCACATATGTTTGTGTAATTATTAACTAGAGGTTTCACATGTATGTCTGTTTGTGTGCAGAGACAGCAGTATTTAAATTATGTATTTAATTACTTTTAATGTTCTATAAAGTCACTGGGCAGAAAAACACAAGATGTCATTCGAAACAAATTTTGCTACATTGGGATTTTGACCTAGCAGTGGCATTGTGAAACCTGTGTAAAATCTAAATTCTTCAGGATACTTTGTACACTTGGGGCTCCAGTTCTCTTGCAAAACTGAAGGTCCAATTATGGGACATCGCCCAAACAATACAGGAAAGGTGGAAACTCTCCACTGTGAAAGAAAAGGACGCCCGCTGATGGAGGAGGCAAAGAAGGTGAAAAGACGAGAGTGAAACTGAGGTAAAGCAAGAGCGAACGGACGGACATGTTGTGTCAAAGTCTGTTCCCCCGCTGATGTGTGTTTCCTCGTACCATCGGGACTTGCGACAGGTCAGAACCAACATTCTGTCTACTACATCAGTAAGAGACAAAACCTGCCTACTTTTTAGAAACAAAAATCTTACGGTTGTTTTTGGCTTTGGACGTTAGCCAGGCTGCTAGCTGTAGCCATGATGCTAACATTATGTATGTGCTGTGTTTGTCTTTGCGCATACGGGTGGAGAAGGGTAGAAATGATCCATTTCTGCTATGACCAAGCAGAACCAACCAAGACTCTGCGATTCATAAGAGCAGTAAATGTTATGGATACGGTTTTGGATTGTGATATCAAAGAAAAGATAATAATGTTAAACGGAACTTGACGCTGTGACGTGATCGCACCAAGCACAGAAACAGACTTTTCTAAAGCTCTTGCCGTTGTCTTGATAGAGGAGACATTGAGATTGAATGTGTTTTTAATATTAAGGTATTTGAAATAAAATGTTCACAGTCTTATACACATGTTCATTTACAGCATGCACCTTTAACTGTAGTGCTTGTAGAACTCTCAAAGGTTCCATTATTTCAAAGCTCCGACAGAAATCATGTCCTCTGGGAAACATCTTGCAGACAGGTAGACAGTGTACTGAACTTTGGCATCTGCATAAATATCATAATATTCCCAAATACAAGATGTTGTTCCCTTGATACCTGTGTTGTCCTAAGGGTCGAAAATGACCCGCCACTATGTTGAACAGCCGTGAAAACCCTCTAAAGGATCTTCTTGAAAAACTTGAAATTGTTTGACTTTTCCTAAAATGACTCAATCATGAGTGAAAGCCATAACTGCGCATTTCACGATAGAACAGTATATCACTATATCATTTCCCCTCAATAAAATGCACTATAAACTGTTTTTTTACACATTTCTGCTATGTTCTAAGGTTAAACAAGTGCTATCTAAAAAGAGTAAAGTTTACACCTATGCACTACCTATAGCAATAAAGGTAAGAATCATCAACCTCTTCCCGATTAAAGAAAGAAATTAGGACAGGTGTGTTGTAATAAAAACGACTGGTGTGCGCTGACAACACGCAGTCTGTCTGGACTGTGGAGAGGGATAACGCAGATATTCACAAAGCCTGTGGTGAGTGACAGGTTGTTCCTTCATGGAAAACAGATTTTTGGTTTAAAATTCAATAAAGCTGCTTCATTTAAGGGGGTTTAGTGTCATTTTTGACCCGTAGGACAAGAGGATAAACGCAATGTTAAGAATATGCAAGGTTTAACGCTTGCTGTCATCTTCTGTGCACTAATAGTTCAAAATCAAAGATTATCAAAATAAATAAAAACAAACCTTTATGACATTACACATTACTGTGCGCCTTGTGTGAAAAATACAATATATAACTGGCCTATTTTTACCTGCGTCACGTGACTCTGCATGGCTGACTTGTTCCGCTGCACAGAACCATCAGATGACAGTTGTAACAACCACTGCACGGCTCACAGCTGTACTTAATTTTCTCGAGCGTGTAGTCAGAATGTCCCATTTATCTCTCGCATATGGGCGAAGCCCTAACGTTAACTGACGGTATTAGCACGAAGGATCACACGGGCTGTCATTTAAAGACACAGTGGATAAGGTTTAACCGCCGCAGCTTAGTGCTGAAGCCTCCGGAAAGTGGAGCAGAGAAACAGCAGCAGCTCCAGGTACGGCAAGTACTTCCAGGTCGTGCCGCAGCTGCCATGCCAGTTTTGTTGTCAGGGCTCCATTTGTGTTGCTTCTCATTTAGTTGGAGAGTTAGATTGTATCGTCCTGGCACGATTCCTCCACTTTGGACTTTTATTCTACATTTATTGTATGTCAAATTCCATGTGGGCGAAAGAAGGCAAAGATTTGCTTTGCCAGCAACTTCATTTGAATAAATTATATTGTTCGACCAACTCGAATAAACTCAGCAATAAAGCACACAAACAACCCAACTTCTTTTTCACACTTAATCATCTTTTACTTGAAGAAACCATCAGATATTTTCACGTTGAAAAAGCAAAGGGCCAAACACAAACTGCTGATACAAAGTTGGAAGAACATTACTGTCAACATATGTATATACACATATCCAACATATATTCTATTGTTGTCTGTCGCATGAAGCTTTCCTTTAAAGCTAGGATTGGTAAGATTGTCGATACCAGGAGGAGCAAGGTCAATTTTGAAGGTATCCAACTAAGAACTAAGGAACCTCCTCACTCCAGGACTCCAGAGCCACTGCTCTGAACATATGGAGGCACACTGCTTGACTACACCAACACAGACTGACCCGTAGCTATATATAGGCAGCTGGGAGATACAGTATAATTGATAAAAAAAAATCAATTCACATTAGAACCGGTATCTTATCTCCTACGATTCAGAATCTATTAACAAATATCAAAATTAAATTTTTTAAATGTTAATTGACAGCCTGATATTGGACAGAACAAAAATGGCAGAACTGAACTGGGAGGGATGCGCAGCATCCAGACAATTTACAGCGCCCACACGTTAGAGTTTTCTTCAAGTTCATCACCTCAAACAAGGCAGCGGTTTGAAGCACGTCTTTTATTTGATGACAGGATAATTACCTTCACAAGACAAATACCAAGCAGACCACGTTTGTGATCCCTTTTTTATTCCGCAACATGATGTTACAACGTAACGTTAACGGAGCGGTGCAGCGGTCGGCTGTAATAAACAAGACCAGCATGCAACTGCTAACAAGCTAACAGAAAAAAAGGCTGCAGGCCGTTTATCTAGAGCAGAGGACTGAAAATAGAGCCCCCTTTTCTATTTTCTTGTTAACTGATGATCAGTTTTTGAATCGAGAGAGTCATTTTGAATCAAATCGGCCACCCAACAATCTGAATGGAATTGAATCTTGAGCTTGCTAATGATTCACAGCGCTATACAGCATGTGTGAGCAGCTAGTTTGCCAGGTTCCATGAGCTCTCTTAGCTTTTTGTCTAATAAATGGGAGATAAAAAGCCCCACTAAATGTAGTGATTATATAAACGCAAACAAAATTGCCGTCACGAGCGCACCTCAGTCCAAACAGGTTGCCCTGTGTGTACTTTGTGCTAATGTTAGCCGCTGAAAGACGCTGTTACTGCCGTACAGCTCTGTTCTTGGGCTCAGGGGCTGTGCAGGGCCTATGACATTGTAATCACTAACTCTATCCCACTACTGTACGTCTCACATGTAAGAAAACATCTACAGTTATGATTATAATCATGGCCGTTGTTAGCACTCACCACTGTTTACATGCTAACATGCCAGACATTAGCTTTGGGACATTTTGGCTCTGTTTCTCTTCCATTCTTGTGCAACTAGCTCGCTAATAGCTTCAGCAATATATCTGCCAAGTCTTGATGAAGACTGAGCTCATGCCAGTCAGAGCATTTGGTATGTTAAGAGATTTTCAGCATATATAACAAAAAAATGCTGATACAATCACTTACCAACCCTAGCTTTAATCAACAGCCCCAGCTTGGAGACATCTGTGAATGCACTTTTGCATCGTGTAGCACATTGTTTTTGGGGCCTTAAACAGGCTCTTCCTTTGATTAAAATCAAATATCATTATCTCCTACTCGGGCATTTCCTATGACACAGCCGAGCAGATGTCCTCCACCATTACACCCCTGTAAAGTTCGGGCAATGAGGCAAAACCCCTTGTTATGGCTCTCCGGGGCAACATCTTCTGAAAAGCAAAGCCTTCAACTGTAACAGCGAAAGCAGTTGCTTGGTTTCCATACACTTGAAAGCCTTTACTATTTGCTCTGTGGAAAACAAAAAAGCACGGGTCTGGTCACAACCCGGCCGAGGAGGTAAAACACTTAGCGCACAAGTGACTGCAGCACCGGAAGGTAAAGATGCTCTGCAGTCTGACGTCTTCATGTGTGCACAAGTGTTAACGTGCTGAGTGCCGGAGGATGGCGGTCTCCCTGGAGTTTTTAGAGGGCAAGCTGCCACACGATTGGATGGCGGGCGCACCAGCGTGTCTCCTGGGCTACCGGCAAAAAATAGAACCAAAGCGTCACGCAGCCACAGCTTGGTTTTCCGGTCATGACTAAACACTTCCTTCCTCAAAACACTGTTTTCGAAAAAAACATCAACTTTGAAAAAAGATGACTGAAAACTACAGAATACCTGTTATAACGATAAAAAGGCTGGAAAAACTTGTTCCGTGACTGTTTTTTAACTTGATCTACTGGATGTGACCGATTATAACTCAGCCACTTCTGTGTGGGGGCGTCTGCCTCTCATCACATTTTTCAATTTCGTTTCCACACACCAAGAAAAGACTCCAGAGCACATCTCTCTCTTTTCAGTGCCCTTCCAGTGCCACAGTTGCTGCCATTGGGAGCCATTCAGTTCCTGATTGGAACTCATGCCGCTGCAGACAAAAAGTAGTAAAATAGCTCATTTGGCGAGCCATTATTCGCTTCGACTCCCATTCTAAATGAAACACCTGGCTCAGAATGACTTCATTCATCAGAGTTCTCTTTAACTCTACAGCTGGCAGCGTTTCACCTATTACAGTAGATATAAAGAGCCGAATTTCAGAGGGCATCAGAGAGGGGAAAATGGTCACATCAGGACTCCAAATACATGTCAATTTAAGATCTCTGTGTTCACACAAAGCGCTCCCTACTTCTGCAAATACTCCCAAAGATTCCTAAACCGCATCGGCTGTTCATCTTAGCGTCGTTAGCGGCCGCGGTGGTAAGGCAGAGGTCTCATTCAGCTGTTTACATGACCCATAATGTGGAAATGATGTGGCTATCCGGAAGGAACAGTGCCAATTAAGAGGTGAAGCTTCATTCATTTCGCTCCACTCGCTGAATTTCCAAACCACCTCTGGGGCTTTTCCATTGACACGAGCTGACTTGGCCTGACTCAGTCCGACTTGGCAGGGCTAACTTCACAAAGGTGTGTCTAATGACTAGCTAATGACACGCTCGTGGTGTAGCGGCGGCAGCAGCCTCTGTAAACGCTCCTCTTTCGGCGTTATTGCTGAAGATTAGTCGCCAACAAGGATCCACTAATGTGGCGATAAACACAATTCACATTCCTGCAAATGCTTCCCAATAAAAGTCCCCTGTTATGTAAACGTTTGTTTTTCACCTTCACCTTGTGAATTGTGAAACAGGTGAAAGTGTGCGTAATGAAAAAGTAAAGTAGACGAGAGGAGACACAGGAGAGAAGCTACAGTTTTAACCACAGAGATTCAGTTACAGCGTAACTGTGTCGCTGGTCTCTGTCAGGCCGGGCTCGATGCAGGACTCAGACGCAGAGATAGAGTTTGTCAGAAGGCACTTTATTTGTAGACTTAGACAGCAAGAGGTAATCCCCGAACAGAGGAAACAAAAGGGCTATGAAAATCAGGCTAGAAGACCTAAATCTAAAATTCCCTGAAAAGAGATGGAAAAACACAAAACACCTGACTACCCTGAATCTCTGAGCAATCCTATCCTAAGGGGATAAGGAAAAAATCAAACCTGACAAGGAAAGGGGAAAAAGGGACAAAATAAAATACTAATTAACAAAAGGCGCTCCAAAAGGGAGGAAACAAACCTAACAGGAAAAAGGACTAAACTAAAAATCACTCCGCAAAACTGGAGGAACTATCTAAGGGAAGATTACTAAATAACTCAAAATCACTCCGAAGGAGGAAAAACAAAACGGCTATCTATCAGCAAACAAACTAAGGAAGCAGCTAAGCTGTGAAAATTTACAAAAGAAAATCACTCTACACACTTGATGACGAAGCAAGGCAAAAGACTGTGGCGGTGGCGAGATCTGTGGTAAGGCTGGCGAGACGATAAACGACACACTGGCACAAGACAAGGGAGACGCAGACTATTTAACACCTGGGGGAAGGGAGCACCAGGTGAACACAATCGGTAATTAGGGGAGACACTCAGACAGGTGACACACAGGGAAGGGCAAGTGACCTGAAACGAGAGGAGAGTTACTTTTCAAAATAAAAGCAGGGAGGAGGCAGGGTGGGCGTGCTTCGGCCTTCCCCTGGTGACGGTCCATCCGGGTTAGGCTCGGCTTCACTCAGTGTCCTCACTGGTAATGAAAAGGAAAATTCAGCGCTGCGTGGTTTGACTCGTCACTGCTAAAAGGGACAACGGAGAAGCTCCACCCAGGATCAGCTCTCTGCGACGGCTGTTTCGCTTGTGTTAACATGATTGTGGCGGTCAGCAGACTTCTTGGAGGGGTGGCTGTGAGGGAGGAGGTGGGATCTTTTCAGCTGGACACGTCAAAACTTTCCCCGCTCTTCAATTTCTCTCTTTCTCCAATCTCGCAACCCCACCGTGAACCACTAATGACCAAGTGCACAGGGCTTGATTGGTTCATTTTCTGCTCCAGAGAGGGTTTCAGTGTGATCATACAGCCAGAAACCGGCGTTGACAGTTTGATTTTTTTTCAGTCTGTAGTCCTTGATGTGAATCAGTCATCGCAGTTTTTCCTTCCCTACAACACATGTTAATTTTTCATGAGCTGGGAACATGTTGGCTGTGTGAGCCGCTAATGGAGAGGAGCAAACAGCGCTTTCATTTACATGAAAAGTTTGTTGATTCAATGAATTTTAAAATTCAGATGGCACAAGCAAGACCTCGCAGAGCCCCCTGCAATGCGGCGGTGTCGATTGGGGTGAAGCGGCCTCGCTATGGAACAGATTTTGCATGTGGGCACATTTAAGCGGCATTCACCCTGCCACGTAAATACACTTCACAGTCGAAGCACATCTTCTGTTGTTTCTTCAGAAGATGAGAAACATGAACGCGTGATTTCTTGTGTTGCGGCAGTGTGCTCATTAACGAGCATTATTCATGACAACCCTCTTTCGACCGCGCTGTCAATCAATACCTCCAAACTCGAGAGGATTTTTAAAAATTTCAGCCTCGGTCCGGCGTTCGTCATAGCGTTGTCAATTAAAGGTCAAAGAAATAACAGCTCCTCCAATATATTCCTTCTCGAAAATCTGAGAAACGGAAAACAGAGAGTAAACAAGGAGGCAGTCGTGTCAATCTGTCAGGGCTGCAGCTGCAGGATTTTGTGGATTTGTTTGCCCGAGATAATTTGGTGTTTCTTTTTTGTGGATCCAGTGTTGTGTGGTGTTTCAGCTCGGGTCCTCTTTTTTTCACATGTTTTCTTGTGCTGCCTCTAATATCTGTCAAAAAAAAAAAACCACAGGCTGTTTTCTTGTGCTGCATGTTTTCTTGTGCTTTTTTCTTGTGCTGCCTCTAATATCTGTCAAAAAAACCAGGCGCTGCTGTGAACCAGGCTCTCACCTGGACGAGTGACCACCTGCTCCCCGGCTGAGCAGCACACATGCGGCCCCGTCTCTGTATTAATGGCTGATGGCAGCCCGTGCACCTCACCCTGTCACCCGAGGGCCCGGCGGATGGGAGCGGATGGGTGTGAAAGCGGAGACGGTTAGCACTTCCATATCTGTCAGCTGGGGTTGGCAAATCACACCCAACATTTACGTAGGTGGAGAAATGCAGCGGCAGGCAGGGTGGGCAGGGGGAAGAGAAACAAATGACAGGATTACTGTGTGTTGTGTCATTTCAAACCGCCGTTTCAATGCCAAGACAAATGGAGAGGAGCTTTTAAAATCGATACAAATCAGCACGTTCGATGGGAATTTAATGTCTCTTGTAGTATGTGTGACGGTTTATTTTAATATTTTGGACCAAAATTTAAGGTAGCTTAGGACTGCTGATCACTTACTGGACTTGCTATTCTTTACTGTAGCTATCTTTGACTGTAGCGACTAGCTGTTGCTAGCACCGGTAGCTCTGCTAGCCGTGGAGCTAAGTGCCTGCAACTTGGATGACGGGAGGAGTCACCGAAAGGCAACATGGCTCATCTCAACCAGCCCCCCCAGTGAACACGGCTGGACACCAGACCTGGACTGAACTCAGCCCCTGAGACTGATGGAGGGATACGGTACAGAGGCGATTTACGGCAGCTCTGATCAGGACTATGACTCCGGGGACGAGGAGACACGGCAGGCGGGGATCAGAATATTTACACATCTTACTCTGTGAACTGAGGATTTATTTGGACCGAACCAGACGTGATTGTGGAGACAATCAAACACTGTTCTGGTGGATTTGGTTCAGTTTATATCCAGTTTGAATGAAGTGTGTTTTACAATGAGTTAATGAGGCGATTAAGCTCGTTTTAGTTCAGTCAAAGAAAGACACTGGAACTCAGATTGTGTACGGTTTTTCCTTTCTTGACATTTTGCGAGTTTATGTTGTTGACTTGAACTGGCTGCTTTTATGTCTCACAGCTGAAAGTATGTATCAGACTATAACCTTTTTAAGGAACGAAGGATGTGGGGAGTGAAGGCTCCGTGGTCAAATTCGCAATAATATGTTACATACAACATCCAGTTAGACTTTTAAAATAAAGACTCTGTGGTCAAGTTAGCCGTAATATGCAATGTGTTGTTACATATTATGACTTTCAGACTGTTATTAACGTTGTCATAGTTTGGTTAGGGTTAGGAAAAGGTCATAGTTTGGGGTGAAATAACTACATTCAGTCTCCTAACGTACGTTATGTCATATATGATATTTACTCACTTTTCTGTTGAGGGTTAAACGACAACAGGTCAACACCAGTATCACTGGTGATGGGAATAAAATGGGATGATGTAATCGGTTCAAGCTGGGGAGAGGAGCTCATTTCAGCTGAAATGCAGGGATGGAAAGTGCTTCTCAACGGCTCTTACAACTAATTAAGTCTAGAAACTTGTTGTGTTCAAGCATTGCAGCTTTCCCTTCTTCACCACTTGAAATTAATCCATTTTTGCATAAAACTCAAACCTGATGAGACCGAGGCAGGGAATTTTTTTGTCTTTTGTTTTTCAGAGACCTATGACTGATTTGAAACAGCCTTGAGTTAGAATAAGAAAATGAATTGCCCTTCTCCGGCTCTCTCTCTCTCTCTCGCTGTTTATTTTGTGCGTTTGCGAGGCTGTTTTTTGCCATTTACATTTCCACCATTTCACATTATGAAGAGCTGCAGGTTAGAGTCCGCGCACCTCCCTCAAGGTTAAAACAAAAAAAGAGCCATTGATTCCGACTGAAGGCCAGGCTGCGTTATGTAACCGGTGGGAACATGTGTATGGGCGCGCACGTGTCTGCTGTATGCATTTAATTCAGCCGACTGCACTGTGTTAGCGGCAATGCACTCAGACTCATCTTATTGTTCCTTTTGTTTTCCAGTTTGTTTCACCTCAATGCGTTTCACTTGTCATGCTATTTAGAGCCCGACTAACACGCTGTATCTGTCAGTTTGTTGGTATAATGTATATGTCTTCAGATATGCGCTGATATGAATACACCAGGCAGAAAAAGATGCTTGGGATGACTTATGATTATCAAATCCCCAGTAAAGGTTACTGTTTCAGGGCCCTGATGTCATTTTGGACAATAAAGTGTATTGTCAAAATGATAAACACTATACCTGTGTCTGATCAAATTTGTATTACTGTATATATTCTGTGTACATGAGAATACAGGCCGATAAATCAATATCAGAATTTTTTGAACTCCCTAATTTTATGATCAGAATCAGCCCCAAAGATCCAACACTCCCACTCACTCACTTGCTACAGAAAATTAGGGCTGCAACAATTAATCGATTAATTGACTGGGCGTCAGCTACGACATTAATCACCAACTCCTTTGGTGATTGATTAATGCTCTCATTCCTGCTTTTTGTGAATACTTTCTGGTTTCTTTCCTCCTCTTTGACAGCAAACTGAATGTTTTATGGATGTGGACAAAACAAGACATTTGAGGACGTCATCTTGGGCTTTGAGAAACTACGGAGCCCCCTAAGGGTCATGGCGAGATATTGTTTCTGAAATACCTGTTTTCCCACAGTACTTTTGTCCTTCTGGGCCACGTTATCATGGATCCGACACACCGACCTCTTCTGCCTCTACCCTCCTGTCAGGGTCACTCATTCTCCGGAGCTGCTCCTCACTCAGCCCGTCTGCTATACTTAAGGTTTAGCAGGTAGGGAAGAGCAAACGGGCTGAGTGGCGGAGCGGTGGGAGGACAGCCAAAGCGCCGCTGTGTTCACCAGCTGGGCGGCGGGCTCACAACCTGCCGCATCAGCTCTGCGGCTGGCTGTTTTTTTTATAATACAAGCACAACACATTAACACCAGACTAGAACAAGCAGTTAGAAAATAGCACTCGAGTCTCTTTTATGGTGTAATTGAACAGCAAACAGATGTCTGATAGCCATCCACAAGCTTCTGGTCCTCCTCTGGCTGAATTTTTAACCAGTCCTCTTGACAGAATCGGCGAAGTGTCGTAAATTGACTTCTCTTTTCTCGTTTGATCCATTTCAAAGGTCAAAAAAGTCATGGCAAGAGTCTTCAAGGCTGAGTGCAGTGGAACTTTATTTGCCGGCAAACAAAGCACGAGATCATACACGGACAGCGTCCACGAACAAATGAACTGATCTGAGGTTCTAAGCATTGAGCGTCCTCTTTTAAGCTCAAAAAGCTTGGAGTGTCTTCCCATGGCCTCATGGTCTTCTCCAATCCCTACTCTTCTTCACCTCTGCTGACTCGGGTATTTTTCCCTGGAAACCCCCCGTTCTTCCCTCCTCACCTGTTCCCACCTTGGTGCACGTGACTCCAGTATCTCCTGCTCTTGGCAACGTGCATAGCTGCACGTACACCAGTAGCTCTTGACCTCACTCTCTTGGTATTTTTTTTAAAAACCAGGTACTTTCCTCAATAAACACCATTAGCTCTTAGAGACTCTGGCCTTCAGGCTTTTAAACAACCAAGTTCCTCTCTCAATATATCCCATTATGTCTGATCACTTTCTGCCAGACAAGATAAAGTAAAATCACAAAATAGTGTAAATGGTGTGGAAACAACACTGAAACAGTGTTTATGGAGGTGGCTGAGGATGACAAATGTTCACTTTTAGAAATACAGCAACAGAAGAGTGCGACTGACTCCATCACTTCCTGTTCTCCATTGGTGAAAGACTCGCCGACTCTAATAACAGCAAAAATTACTACATTATTTTAACAGTAGTTACACAAAGCAAGCTAACGTTGGCATTGCTAACCATTATCCATTGCCTCTATAGTGATTCATCATGCAAGCAGCTAGACTACACGAATAACTTGGAGCAATGAAGGCCGAATATACTCTTACCTGAATTCCAAACTGAATCATTTTCTTTATTCCGCCCTTCAGTGTCTCTTGTCTCGGGGGAGATGGAGATGAAGGGCGAGCAGCTTGAGGTGGAGGCTGTCTCCGTGCTCCTCGCCAAAGCAACAGGCTGCGTTCAATGATCGACCGCAAACTAAAGTAGGCCCACGTTTCGCAGTATTTCCAACATCGGGAACAACAACCATTGTGGTCTATGATCTGCTGTTTTTTGTTGACCTGGGCCTTGGTATGGAACACACCCCAGCCCCACAGCAGCTGCGTCATTTGGTCATAATCTCCCGCTGTCGTCTGGATCTGACTGACGATTTCAATGTCGTCCTGAATCGTCAGAAGTTGGCAATCTCTTCATCATCCCTCCAGTCGCACAAAATCATCGTCATGCCCACTCACACAGCTTCTGTGGGATACAATGCATGTGTAAAAGGGGTTTAATTCTCCAGTTACTGCTATTTTATATACTTTTTTGATGTTATACTACTTATCTTTAGATTGATCGGCTGTTACTCGTGACGTATCTGAAAATTGCTTGATCCCTACAACAAACTAATAGATTGATTGAGAAAATAATAGAATAGAAATCAACAATGGAAATGATCATAAGCCGCAGCCCTACTCCAGGTTCTTTGTTTCTAAAGCCCTGATGAAGACCTGCAGCATTTGAAACATTTCTTTTTGGTAATTTAGCTGCTATTGTAAAGGCTTCTTCATTTAATACACACTTCTTGTCTGAAATAAAAACTCATTTATTTCATATGTCCAGAGCTGTTTTTAGCACAATGACCATGCAGGAAAAAAAGAACCCGCTACAGAGGAGTAATGACCTTTTCATTGATTTCTTCGAACTCGTTGCTTCACAACTCATTAGAGGTAGAGAAACACTTCAAGGTTATATACAGAAATACAGCAAATATACAGATATAATAGAATGGGTATATGTAATACGCAGACCCACATCTCATATTACAGTTGTGATCAGGTTAATGCAACTGAAGCTGTTTCATAACTGTCACAGTTTCCACAAGACGAGTAACTCTGAATTTAGTCAGAACAGCGGCTTGGCTCAAATTGGCTTACAGCTGTAACTCCATAACCTAATACAAACCTTAAATAAATCATATCTACGAACTAAGAGCGAGTTTCATCGTCCCGACAGCTCTGACTCAGACTGCTCCCTCACCAATAAAGATCAGTGCACATATCATCCAGTGGATGAACTGATCAGAGCGGATAAATGCTACTCAGCTCGATGGAGAAGTCGCTGGAGTCCATTTCCTGGTTGCTTTAACGAGGCAGAGAACAGTGGCCGATGTCAGTGTCACTTTAGTATATCTTTAGCTTTTATCACGGGCGCAGAGGAGACGTGCTTTGTGGCAGACGTTTTGTCCGGTGGTACAAAACCCTGCCGCGTTTACATCCGAGTCTCGGCCTATTTCAGTGGATCAGGAGATAGTCTGTCTGCAAGAAGGTTAAGAAAGTTAAACGGTCAGGTAAAAACACACGCCCTGAAAGTCTCTCCTCTAACCATCATGCATAGCTGCTGCTTCTAGCCTGCTCCCTTCACTAACTGTGCCTCAGTCTGGCTATCAACCAGCTACATACAGCAGATTAGTATCAGATAATTCAGACACTGGTGGAAGAAGATTGACCCAGACTCCCCCTGAGGTGCCCCTCTTACAATATGAGTGCAGCTGAGCGCACCGATTACATTTGAGAAAACGTACGCTGCTGCAAATTGCTCCGACATGCTCACATGCAGTGTAGTGAAACTTGATGTATCTCTGGATTATTCCAATTATGCCATCCCACACGGAGGCATCGCTGGGCTCTATGGGTCATTGTGAAAACCCCAAACTGTCTGTCTACCGGTGGTCTATTTGAGTGGTCAAAACCTGTAAATGGACTGGTATTTGCTGGATCCTGGATCCCGGTGGTTGGTCCTAACCTGACTCTCGCCAGATGAATTTCGTTCCGCCTTGCTCCACTCATCCATCTGGGATCGCTCCATTGGAGATGTGTTTCAGAAGGCTGGGCCTTATCAAAAATCCTTGCATATGATTGGATAAACCACTTGTCTGTCATCTTTATTGACGTGCTACTTCAACCACTCACAGCGGAGCCATTTGGTCAAGCTCTTGCCATATCCGGTCGGGAGAAGGGCAAAAACATCGTTTCCACCAACAAAAGCCTTCAGAGCTGTTCTCTGATGTTCTTTTAACGAAAAAATATTGGGTAGATTGGACAACACGGATGAAATAGCAGCATCAATGTTGACGCTTGCTTCCTCGATGCGAGCCGCCATTGTTGTCTGAATCAAAACAGTCGCTTCTCCGCTATGTCACATCTATGAAACTCCCGCCCGGTGGTCCTGATTGGCTCTACCATAAAATCTGGTGCCGAAATCCCTCTCAACGGGAGCGATCCCAGATGTATGTGAGTGGAGCTAGCCGGAGCTTTGCGGAACGAAATTCATCTGGCGAGAGTCAGGTTAGGTTGGTCCAAGTTCAGCGCACAATTCCACCAGAACTGGTCTTGGGTATTTAAATTGGCTCAAATCATCGTTACATCATAGGCCTGAGAATCTTCAACCCTGAACACAAAAATCCTACGACTGTGCTAAAGCGTTGGACATCACCTGGCCCTTTAATAGGCCTTTCACAATCAGTGGAATGGCTTAACTCCTCGAATCAATCAGTGGTGGCTAATTGATGCTCCTTGTTTACAATAATCAAAAGTTAATTGAAAAAAAGAAACACAACCAAGGTCCTCACTGTGTGTTGATAAGTGCTGGGGTCGTATAAGGGCTCATTTAAAAAACAAGCAGGAGTCTTTAAGTGGTCTTCATGTGATTATTTGTGACCGTATGAGATTTAGGTAGATAACTGAAATCACATGACAGCACACGGAAAGGGTTCTTTCTAGGCTGCTGAAGTCTACAACACGAAAATACCCACCCACAATATCCAGCATCACTGTGTTAAGATATGGTTGAAAAGAAACAAGTGATAGAACAATGTTAATAGGATAGTAAACCAACCTTCAACACACGAGCTCGTGAGTCAAGATGAGCCAGTCGTGACTCATGCTAAGCATTAGAGATCTATATATGAGAACATGAATTAAACTGGAACCAGTTGTATTTTTAACATTATTTTATCCATATACATTTTAAAACAAACTCAAGTCATTGGTTTTATTTAGTTTTTTATCATTCTTTTAACGTGCAACATATTTAATTCATATATTTTGCACAATTAAATACCGCCCCCTGTCAACTACAGGATTTTACACAGTTACATTCCTGATACACAGTAATGATCGACTTATCTACTGAAGATGTCTTTGTGTACGTGTTGTGGACTGTCGCTCAGCCTTGTAGTGTACTGTACACATCTGTTTAACATAATTTCACAGCAGAATCAGCCGCAGGCAGTTTGATGACGGAGAGCGAATGTGCTCATTGGTTAGTTAACATTTCTTGGTCCAGGCTACTTGTCAGCACATTGATAACGAAATCTGTTTTTAAAAGTTGACGGGGACGAAATTGGCTGTTTCAAAAAGTGGTGTGGACATGCCCCCAGCGTCACCAGCGTAAATTGCACATTTCAAGCCCTTTTTTATGCTTACACAACAGTTATAAATGAAGCTCCTGGGGTGGATTTCTACTGTATGATAATAAAAATTAAAAATCACAAGTTTTGAGCAGAAATCCTGTGATCCAGTCTAAATGTTTGGAGCGTGTGTCGGAGCGGCCTGTCAGGGGAACATGACTCACGATATCCGGGGTTAAGCCACATTACCTGTAATACTTTGAGACAACAGTGGCTCTGAGTCACGCTTCACACACTTTGGCTTCGAACTGCAGTTTCTCATGCTGTGAGGCACACACAGCAAAACACTGCACTTGGTCTGGTAGGCCCGGCGTTCTGATAAACCTTGTCTGGATTCCACATCTTACTGACATCCTGTAGTTCAGGATCTCACCATACTTTGTGAGTTTTTGCCTTTCGTAGCTGCGAGGCTCCACAACTCAACAGACTGACGTGACTTGTGATGTGAAAGATCCTCTATTTGGTTTTTGTTTAAACATAACGAGGTGATGAATAAATGATGCATTCCTTGTTTGAGATAGCTGTTGAAAATGACACATGTAAAAAGAAGGAAAAATATATTAAAATATACCTGTAATTTAGCCCCGGGACATGTTTAATACTGGGTTCCTGTGCACACCCTTAACTGGACTTCCACACACACTCAAGTCCGTTTAACTTCACAAAGGACTTCAGAGAACCATGTTCACTCGACGAAACAGTTGCCCGGAGTGAGGAGAGAGAACATCATGGATAAAAATTACGGTATAAGATAAGTTTATCCTTTATGAAATCCCAAAACGAAGAAATTTGCGATATCACAACAGCAAAGGTGAAAATAGAGCACATCCATTAAAAACAGTAATAATAGGTAAGTAAAAAAAATACAGAAAATATAAGTAAAAAAGCAGTAGAAACGATATAGATCACAAACAAAAAAGCTCAAAATAAATATTTGTTTCGTTGGCCGGTGACGGCAAAGAGAAGGAATGTGGTGCCATGATTGGTTGAACTCTTCTTCTTCTTCTTCTTCTTTTGGTTTTCAGCAAGCTTCACGCTTGTTAGCCCCTTTTCCTGCTAACTCTTGCTATCAGACACGAGTACTGCCGCACAACTGGTCGGATTAACAAGGCACCACAACCTTTTTGTGTACTTTAGGGAGACAAAATGCACCAGCATACTTTGTCATCAAAATGCGCACTGACTCAGATACTGGGGCAGATCAGAGTCTTGAACAGTGGACACTCCACCACCTCCTGACATGAGGTCATTAACATGTAACGTGACCATGATAGGATACGTACTGTAGAAGTGTCACCATAGTACCCCTGACACACAAAAGGCATGAGTGGTTTGCAGAAACGTTAACTGGCTTGACCTTGACTGGCAGAAATTTCCACTTCACAAAGTTTGAATCTTCGGGCCGACCACTACAAGGCTGTCAATCATCAGGCTTTTGTTCTGTCCTACAGCTTCTTAGCTCGAGGAGTCGTGAGCGTTTCAGTCCCAGAGAGGTGCTCAGCCTGACTCAGGACGTCCTCATAGTAAATCACTGAATGAAGTCACATCAGCAGTTTAACGGGCTGATCAACACTTTTTACCTTTCTTGTAAGCCATAAACCCGGACATCAGATAAAAACTCATTTTCTGTGATAATGCCGACTATACATACTGTGTTATCAGTCGTGACTTGTGGTTTCCCGCTCACTTATGGACGTAAGGAGGAGAGTCCCCTCATTTCTACTTACGTGCTGGAGACCTTGACTAATCCATTGCTTTTATGCAAATCGTGTTAAAATACAAGGTTCAGCAAAACTCATGGTCCAGCGGCAATATTGCATTAAAATACACACCACTGAATAGACAAAGGTGAGCTGATGCAATTTGGCTGGAATGATGACACAGAACGGCTGAGCTTTTTACAGTACGGAGACTAAACAGCTGCTGTGTGGGACTGTAAGGTCACAGCAATGTGTGATCTGAAACACAGGAGTGGAGGAGGCAGTGTCTGCAGCCTCAGCCTGGAGGCTAAAGTGTGTTTAACACAGAAGAGTGTGAGCCTGAACCGCCGCTGTTGAGTGATGATCATTTTGATAATTCTTGTTTTGGACACATCGGCCTTGCTCTGTCCCTCGGCCCCCTGTCAAAGTTACAGTCATACTTTAACACCAAGAGTGACGATTGAGGAAGTAAACATGAAGCCTTTGTCCAAGAGTCGACTGGATGATTATTTTAAATTGTTTGGATATTTAATCCATGTATGTATGTGTTTCAAACACAGATGGACTTTTAAATGGGTTAGTGTTAGAGGTAACGCTTTATAATAACCAGCATTAATGAATGGCCAAATTTAGTTAACTAAACTTTAGTTCATAAACTTTATAAACGGCATTATTAAACAGTTGTTTATTATAAAGTTGCAACTGCTCTTTGTGAGCCCCATAGTTTAATTAGCTCTAAATGAAACTATTTATTAATAATGCTTTTTATAAAGTGTTATTGTGTTATTCTTAAAAAGAAAAATGTTGGAACTGATCTGAATATGATAAACTGTATTGCCCCTGTAGAAATTTGTCTTGGACTGTGAACATAATAGCAACAAAAAGAAATACCAGCACAAATTACACATATTACATAAACAGTGATGGTAAGAGCACTATAAGCCATCACACAGTCTCTGCAGCCTCCAGCAGCATTTAAAAATCTTAATTGAGGAAGGCACAAATGAGTTTTTATAATGGTTAAGTTTACACTGGGGTCTTCTATACATCTTCAGCCGGAGGGCAACAGATCATACTCGGCGTGGAGAAAAGACGTTGGGTCAGAAATATCTCCTGTGCGTGAGAACAGACTGTTCATATATTGACTGAGGGGACGGATGTTCTTTTATTTCCAATAACCTTCATGGCAGTCTGTACCAGATGAGCAAGCTTGGATTTAACTGTACAGTAAGATTGCCATGTTGACATCCCATAACTAACGTTGCTCTCCAGAAGAGCCTGGCAGAATGAACACCTTATCTTCTGGTCCACTCCATACACCCTGAGTCTACATTAAAAATATAACACTGTCAGTGCAGGCCTTCCAGCTAAAGCTGCTGTTCAAGTGGTGGCCAAGCCACTTACAGGAGCACACCTGACTGGTTCGCCGTGCGTGACCACTATTCCCTTGCGGGCCGAGGCTCAACACCCATCTACTCACTTTTCCTGACAGTTATAATGAGATGGTTGGCATCACACCACTGCACTGCTCTAGTTCAGTGAAACAGGCCGAAGGATTTGTGTCCTTGAGTGCAAATTATACAGTCAAATTAATTCGTTATAATCAAGTCAAAGAATATTTATTTTATGGTGGAGTGTTGAGGATCAGTTCAGAAGTCTCACAGCTTGAGGAGTGAAGCTGCTGTATACCCTGGTGGTACAGCAGCGGATACTTCTGTATCTGTTGTCAGATGGCAGCAGGGTGAACAGACCGTGCCTGGGGTGGGTGTTGTCTTTCAAGGCAGGAACACACTGGCCCAAACGTCGGACATCTGAAACGTTTGGGGAGACTTGGTCGAGTTCGGAAACAAATGTGTTTGGTGTGTTCAGCTGTGTTGGAAGCTTTTGGAAGCGCGTGGATGGCGTCTGGTCAGATTCTACTTGCAAAGTCTGAGAGAGTTGGTGGTCTGAGGATTGGATGCCATCGGATACTCTGACTGGTTGTGTGCTAGCTGTTCAATGACCATTCTGATTGGCGTTGTGCTAGCGAATCAGTGCGGTGTGTGGGAGGGGTGAAAGTGACGATGGTCTGCACTCCATTCCGTCATTTCCTGTTTTCATGTTTTGGATTACTGGCATGAGACTAGCGCCACCAGTAGTCGAGGCGGTATGTTTCAATACAACTTTTCTGCCAAACGGGTCAGACGAGAGGCAACGGAGTGGTCGGATAAAGGCAGTTGGCCGTTGGTTTGAGTCTGGGCGGTGTGTGGGCCCCTTTAGAAAGACATCTCCCTTCATTGATGTCACTGATGGTCTGCAGATGTGTATAATCCAGTTGCAGGTTGTAATATGTGTACCTATTCGTTTGTTAAAAACTACAGATGGAGTGGGGTGCCGTTTAGCTCACTTGGTAGAGCAGCGTCCCATGTACAGAGGCTAAGTCCTCGTTGCAGCGGACCCGGGTTCGACTCCCGGCCTGGGACCCTTTGCTGCATGTCACTCCCCCTCTCTCTCCTCCCATTTCCTGTCATATCTTCAGCTTGTCCTATCAATAAAGGCCAAAAAATAATTAAAAAAAAAAACTACAGATGGAGAAGCAGATTTATTGATGGAGGAACAGAATTAGAAGAAACAAGCGACTATGCTCTCTACATCCCGACCGTGTTGCTGTGGCAGCATGGCTCAGTATACTGATCCATGTCCAGTATTCATACGGGAGCAGAAATATCCATAATGTCGCTCCCGTGTGAGTGCTGTTCAATCCGACTAACCTTTGTTTAATCTCTGACTGGCTCCACTGTTCAATCTAGTGTAATTAGTGGTTCTCTAAAGAAGCCGAACCGAGGACAGTGTC
Organism: Lagodon rhomboides; assembly: GCA_039737535.1. Lineage (NCBI taxonomy): Eukaryota > Metazoa > Chordata > Actinopteri > Spariformes > Sparidae > Lagodon > Lagodon rhomboides. The sequence continues at coordinate 6,840,351 of CM077803.1, read as the reverse complement.
AATGAATATTTGCAGTCGAGCTTTAACACACTCATTAGTGCTCAGCATAGAGAGCTGATAACACCTGTTCTGCTAACACATGCAAATTGAACACATACATATTGAACCTATGCATAAAGCTAATTGGCTGCGTGCAAGGCTTTTATTTTGGCAGTGAGAGCAGCAAGGAAAAAAAGGAAGTCAAAGCGCAATACTCATTAAAGCCTGAATCTGATTTTTATTAATTTTTAGTTCAGCAGACCATACAAATTGCTACTTCGATGTGAGTGGGGGGGGGAATGATTGCATGACTTGCAGAACAAAAATGAGAAGCCTGATAGGGAAGCAGAAATAATCAGCAGCAGCATCCCCGCCGGTCTTTGGTGTTTTGTTATTCTTCAAGATCTGCCGCCTGAGAAAGTTGAGAGATGGAAGAAAGCCAAGCTTCCTATTAAAAAGCCTCAGAGTGTGTGTGCAACATCCAAGGAAGCGTTTTACATCCGCCGCTGTATAGGTGAGCTTTTCACAATCTCAGCCGCCGTGTCACCCGGAGAGGTGGATCTTGTCAAACGCTTAAAATGGACGCTTTTCTTTGCATTTCTGCAAGCGAGTTTTAAACCTGGAAAGAGCAAAAAAGAGAGGAGGATGAGAGGCTGTGCGACCGAGAACGGGGAGAGGGAGGGCGAGAGAGACAGAGGCAGGCAGAGAATATGAGAATGGAGCTTTCTTCAGGTTATATTTGGGGTCTCTGTGACAGCTGAATTCCCTTTGCTCCCTATTCTTCCAGGCATCATGTATCAGTCTCGGCTGCCAGTGTTAAGATAGAAAAGGCAGCTGATGAAGAGAGCAACCTCAGACAGCCTTCCGCTTGAGCTGCACTGCCTCCAAAACCGTTGGGCTGTGTTTGCTACAGCGGATCATGAAAAGAAAAGGGTTCCTGCGGGCTGACATCAATACTATTTCTCAACTCTTTTTTTCTTTTTCGCTGCAAAAGATCCAGTGTCGCCAAAGTCCTGCATCTGTTCAATGCAACTTAAATCCGCAGCCTTTATCCCGAAAGAATCAGCGCCATCGACCTCTTTTTATGATACACGCTCTGTTTTTTTGCCTGGAATTTAATCAATTCCTATATAAACAGCTCGGTTCTAGGGGGAGATTCACGAGTTTTTCAGTTTATAACACAGATCGATAGGTGCAGTCAGATTAGATGAGGTCTCCGAGGCACGAGCATTACTTCACTCCGGAGAATTTTTCCAATTCAAACATGGAGGACTCACGCGGCGCTCTACACCTGTCAACACTTATCCATAATTGGGGTGAATGAATCCGGCTAACATATGTGCATGCACGCACGCACACACACGCGCGCAGACACACATCCCGAAAGTGTTTTTAACGAGTGATACCGCCGGCAGGAGCAGCTCTCACCCCAGGACACGCAGCTCTGGCGGGAGGCTGCGGCTTCTGTCTGAAGTCGGCATGTTGCTTCAGTCAATACTGCTCACTTTCTCTGCTGTGTACACTTTCCTGTCCGCCGCGAGTGAGCCCAGCGAAAACCATCAATGACAAGTAATCGGCCTGAAAGCTCTGTTCTCATCTATTGTTCATCCTGAAGAGATTTTCATGCTCAAACGCAGCCACGACTGCAATGTTTTGTATTTGGCTTCTTTATATCCAACATAAGGCTCTCAGAGGGTCAGCTCGCCTAAACTACAAGAAGCCCCGGCGGCCTGCAGTCATGCTGCCGGTTGGTTTTATTTGTGCAGGATTTCTGAGATTTCTGCCCTCACCTCAATATGATAGTGTGATGAAAACTGTTGACAGCCCGGTCTGTGACACTTTGTCTGAAAACAAACAAAAGTCATTTTCCAACTACAACGATTACATTGGCCTGTACTGTGATAGGGTGAAATCAACAAAAGGTGTCAATGCCCATGCAGCTGTAATGATGTAAACTAAAAAAACAACAACTGAGGACTGAACTAAGCTTTACGGACCTCACAAGGGTGAAGTTTAGGCTAGAAGAGAACACACAATCACATCAGTGATAGTTGTTAAAGAGTGGTTCAAAATGTAGGGACGCTAATACATGAACAGATTGAGGTGCTACCCTACATCTCGTGTTTGTACATTAAATGGGAAGCTTGAGTTAGCTAGCGGCTAGCTTTGCTTAGCTTAAAGACTGGAATTTTCAGGACACATCGAGCCTGGCTTTATCCAAAGCCACCATGGTCTGGGTCAATCCTCCATTCTGATTGGTAGTTCCAGTGAAACTGATGTTTCACTGTTCTAAATGAATGCTCTTTATCTAAAATGAGCGGCACTGGCATCAGATGGCTGCAGACAACTCAACCTTTGAAATTAATTCCAAGAAATACATTTACATTCAGCAGACGCTTTTGTCCAATGCAGTAATTCGTACACTGATGGCGATGGCTGCCATGCAAGGTGCCAACCAGCACATCCGGAGCAGTTTGGGCTTCAGTATCTTGCCCAAGGACACTTCAACATGCAGACCAGGGTAATCGAAACCAGCGACCTTCCGATAACAAAACGCTGGCTCTACCCCTGAGCCACAGCCACCTAACAAGTCTGAATATCTTATTCATGTCTGAGTGCAGCCCTTCAGTGCATCATCCTCTGAACACCGCAGGGTGGTGCTGTAACAAGTAAGCTGCAAGGAGTAGCAGACACTCACCCCAGTGTTTGGTAATGGTTAACTCATTAGGGCTTTTCCCACTGCGCTTAGCCCCGGGCTAACGGAGCTGTTAGCACAGGCTAAGGGAGCTGTTAAGGCCGGGCTAAGGGAGCTGTCAGCCCCAGGTAAACAGCTATTTTTGGTCTCACTTAACCTAAAAAATACCCAATAGTTTTTCTTCTCCCTCACAGTTATCTATGGATTTTCAGAATGATTAATTAATCACTTTTAAGGCGGTATCTTCTCAAGTATGCACTTGCAGTTTGTGTTATGATTATAGACACCTACAGCTGAACAGAGGGAGGACCAGGAACTCAGGCAGCGCTGAAGCTTTGTGCAGACCTTCACGGAGCATCAACAAGCTGCCAAGAGGGAGTTTATGCAGTGGATGGAACAACAGGAGACAAGAAGTGAGAGAAGAGAGGAGAGAAGGCGACAGGAGGACATGAAACATGAGCTGTGGCATGTGGCATGCTGGGACAAATGATAATGGGGCAGCCCGGTGCATTGTCTGAGAATGGTACAGAAACATTTGCACCTTTTTAAATCCTCTCAGTTGCTTTTTTCACACATCAGTTTCTGATTAATCTCCACGCTTACATATCTGCATCACCATCAGTCACTGGCTAATCTCTTTTAATCTCAGCTCAATCCCGTATCAAACTCTGTTCACTCGCCACAACAATTTATTTTTCACGTAATGGAGTTGTGATTTTTTGTGTATTACACACTTTATGAGTGTTATGGTGTAGTTCTTAATATGTAGGCGTCTGAATGAGGATTGGAGGGGTGAGGTTGGGCGATAAGACGTTTGTTTTTCACTCAATAAAATATTGGATTTCAACAACATCACTCAAGGAAGAGAAATCAATTGTTCTCCAAATAATTTGGGACTGTTTCTATTTAAAAACACACAAAGAAGAGCTGCAGCTGCTCATACTGGAACTACTTACTTCCACCATTGGGAGGCTGTAGCCCAGGAGGTAGAGCAGGCTGTCCAGTAATTGGAAGGTCACTGGTTCAAATCCTAGGCTTCTCTGGCTGAATGCCACGTATCCTTGGGCAAGACACTGAATCCTCCTGATGAGCAGGTTGGCACCTCGCATGGCGCTCTCTGCCATCACTGGGTAAATGTGACGAGTGCTTTGAGCGCTCAGTGGAAATGCCATTACCATTGGTACATAACAAAATGTAAATCTGCTCTTTTTTAGACTTTACATGTGAGAGAGCAAAGTCTGGATTCAACACTAACCTTCATCATGGTTTGTAATCTTTTCATTACTGTGAACAAAACAAACCACCATGGCTTCCCTGAACATTAAACACACAGCAGGTTTTCATCAGATACGATGCCCAACATTGCGCAGTTGTGAAGACAGGTAGGCTCGCAAAGTGCTGATCTGGATCCTCTGGACTCACACAAGTTGTCTAGCACACAGCAGGCGATTACGATGTTCCCAAGCTTCTCCATGCTGGTGTAATTTCTTCTTTAGTAACCTCCGCCTCTAACCCTAACCTTGTACAGGGATGTGTGGGAAGCCCCACATTGCTTCAAATCCTTCAAGCCACCTCAAGGGCAGCTTCTCTTTGTGGAACCCAGAGGAGTACCCTGGCCAAGACCTGAACAATGGCCTCACAAACCTTTACTGAAAATTGTCAGGAAAAAAACATCTGTTCATATTTTACCTTAAATTATGGATATTCCCATGCCCCTCTTCAATTGTAGGTCAAGTCTTTTTTTATATACATAAATGACTCTCACACTGAAATATATGAAATCAATTTGACTAACTAGCTCATTTGCAGTGGTGAAAAGTATTAATTAACTAAATTTAATCAAGTACTGCACTTGAGCACAAATTTCAGATATTTCTAATTTCCTGTAATGCTACTTCAGTATATTGAATTTAGCCTTTAATGCCACTTTCTACTTGTATAAAGTGATATAATGTACTTTTTACTACACTACATTTATTGTAGGGCTTTAGTCACCAGTTGGCTTCACAGATGTGCAGATTTGCTGCTTTTCTCATGAATGATTGGCCTGTTGGTCATGTTGGATAAAGAATACACTATTTAACCGCAGTATTGTTTAAGTAATGATGCATGTACATATAGCCATGTGGATTGATTGTGTATAGTTTAATGTCACTTTACCGCACTTCACCTCCTGGATACCAGCATCTAATAAATGACAAAAAATAAATGTAGACAGTTTAGTTTAGTTGACAGCATAGTGCCACCACCAGTCACTTTTGGGTAGCAACCAAATATGCCAGCTAGGTGATGGTCCTTCCTGGAAAAGGTTAAACACAAGACTTTTTAACACCACTCTCACATAAAGCCCTGCTAATAGTGACATGTTGCTTCTAGCAAGCAGCTAGCAAAGAGTAACATTAGTCATGTGACATTCTAGAAAGTCAACAGTGGTCACGTGTGCCAACAGACCTCCAACCCAGGGACTTAGTTATCCAAGAGGCTAGGACTTTCCTTAGGGTTAGAGTTAGTTTGTTTGTCAACTCACTACTCATTTGCTCATTTGCAAGGGAAAATCTTGATATTGATTTGGAAACAGCGACATGTCCAGCTAGCGATCAAGTCTTTTTATTCAACACTACATCAAATTATATTTACTGCATAGCCCTGTGCACCGTACACAATGTTAATTTACCTAGAATCTCGCAAGCGTAACGTTAGCTTTGTGGCTAACAGCTGAATCGAAGGGTTCTATGACTTCAGCTGACTAGTTTATTTTTGTATCTAAGGTCTGTCCTAATTACAATGGGCCTCATTCACGAACCGTTCTTAAGAACAAATTTGTTCTTAAGTCCTACTTACGAAGATTGTGGCATTCATTAATTTTTTTCTTATCCAGGATTTTTCTTAGGTAAGAACAAATCCTACGAACACTCAGGAGTACTCTTAAGCACATTTCAGTGCTGACATGTTGGCATGGTTGTGTTGTCTTCTTTTGTTAAGTTCAATAAAATACATTACAGTGAAATGTCCGTCATATTTATGTATTTATTTATTCATTTCATTTTTTTTTCATTTTTCATTTTAATTAAATTAAATGTGCTAACACTTTAACATGAATCAAGTGGAAATCATGCCGTCAATTAGTGATAGGTGGCATTTCTCCATCCACGGAATTCTCATTAATTTCTTTAAGTGTTTGTGATATGGTTCCCAGTGTTGAGGCAATCTTCTCCAGCGTCTCCGCTGTCCGTTCCGGATTGTGTAGTAGCCTACTGCGTCTGAGATCAGGCGTGGTCGTGGAGAGGCACGGGCGCGAGTTCGTGTGGATGTGCTGCTGCAGGAGGGCTCTGTCCGTTCTGGTTCTGTTGCAAGTTGGCTCTGCGGGACTTCATCTGTGATAAAAGAATAAATTAAAATAAAATCAAGCCAAGGTTGCAACCCCTCAGTCCAATACTAAAGACATATTTTGAGCTTACACGTTATGGTAAACTCCTGCCTTACAGGGCACACGTTTTAAATATAGGCTATATACTCCTAAAAAGTAAGGTGGGAAAATTTAATCAAATAAGTTACATAATAGTGATTTTGATTTTTCCCATATAGCCTACCTGAGAGTGCGATCTCCCCGATGATGTCCCCGATGCGCTGGTCCAACTCAGACATGGGTGTCATGTCTGCTGTCCCCCCTCCAGTCCGTTGCATCTCCCGACAGAATTTTGCTATATTTCTTTTTGTTTCGCATTTAAGGTCGAACCATTTCTTTTTTACCTCCTCTATTGTGCGTCCCTCACCCGACACTGCATCCACTGCACGCGTAACTGCCTCCCAGGCCTCCTTTTTGTTTGTGTCGGTGCAACCTGCACTAAGGCTACTAAATATAATTTTCTTCCTCCGAGTGTCTCCTGCAGCAGAACTTCTAGTTCTGAACTGCTAAAGTTTTTTTTTTTTTTCTTTTTACCTGTGCTCCAACGGATTTACGCTTTGCTTTAGGCATTCCGTTGCTGTTTCCTCTGTGTGGCATCTTCACACGGCCCTGCAGTCCTTTTTATGGGCATTAATGGGCGGTTACCTATGCTAATCCTATGTTAATTAGACTCCCCTGGCACGCGCGCTCAATTTACGAGGAAATGGCATTCATCAATTTAAGAACACGGCTGCGAACAATTCAGCGGCTTAAGAACACGTTGATGAATCTGACGTAGGGTCTTCTTAGAAATCTTCTTAAGAAGGACTTAAGAAAGAATCTAAGAAGATTCTTAAGAAGATATTGGTGAATGAGGCCCAATGTCCTTTAACTGACGTTAAGACATTTTCGCTCAGGTGTTGTCAGGGAAACTAAGTTATTGCTTGTGGACGCTTGCCAACCCAAAGCATCAGTACTTCACAAACTAAGAATGAGACCCAATAATCAACTATCTTTCTGTAGATAGTCCATTATAGGAATTAATGGACTCCATTCTGGCCTGAACTTCGTCCATTCATTCCTGATGATGGACACCTCATTGCCCCCCAGGTGACAACAAGACTGTGCCCTGTCAAGAAAATCCAGCATGTAGCTCACAGTAAAACAACAACTTGTCATTAATACTGTACATTCCTCCTGTGTACAGGTTAGGAAAATGTGACACAACCCTGTTAATAATTAATAAAAGTTAGAGGTGCTGCCCCCCTGTTTCCAACCTTTATGCTACACTAATCCAACCTGCTCTAGCGTCATACACAGTGCACTACATCAGGATAAAAAAAGCAGACCATGAGACAAAATACTGTTGTGCATTTGTTATTGAATTTACTAGTTTTTTTATTATTAAAATGATGTTCAGTTCGAGTGAAAAGTTGAACCTTTGAAATGTCCATGAAAATCTCTTTTTGTCCTCCTTCATGCAGTCAAGTTGCGTGGACTCAACAGAATAGTGTAAAACCTGCTGACACATGTTCTCCAGCATGATGTGACAGTGGTCATGACGCTTCTTGTGATGTCACAGAATGCTTGGCTTTCTCAGTCTTCAAGTACTCCCATAAATATTGAATGGTGCTGAGGTCAGATGACTGTGGAGGACATGGCAGCCAGGACTCCTCGGTCTTCTTTGGTGTTCAAGAATTCATTCAAGTGTACTCTTGGCTCGACTAAATGGTAACAGATTTGCATTTCTATAGTGTAACACTTGTCACATTCACCTATTCATTCAGACACTGATGGCAGAAGCTGCCATCAGGAGCAATTTGGGTCATATCTTGCCCAAGGATACTTCAACCGGGGATATTAACCAGTGACCTTCCGATTACTGGACAACCCACTCTACCTCCTGAGCTACAGCAGCCCGACTAAAGGTTTGTTGGAAGAAGAGCTGTATCAATCTTCTCAGCTACCTCAACAAGAAAGTGATTATCACATTAAAAGATCTCAGCTGTTGGTTGTTTGGTTGAACTCCCCCTTTAACGGCTTTCATTTCATACATTTTGAAACCTGAAACAGATATTTTGGTTTTTGTTTGTGCAGAGTGAAGGAAAATACATTTACAGAAATCTATCAGTGATGAGGTTGTTGGCTGTGTAAAAAAATGTCCAAACATGAGTTGGTATGCTGTGTGATCGGACAGTTTCAGAAAAAGTGTCTCTTATACTTACGACCCAACCAAATGACCCCGGTCAGTGCAGGCCGCTCTGTTGCAGAAAACGAAGCAAGCAGACTGCTGGGTACTGCATCACCAATCAACCCCAGCATTCACTCCCAACTCTCTTCCTGTTCATCCTTTTCTCTGTCTACCCCCACTCTCCACCCAGCCCATCCAGATTTGTCCTCGTTTCACCTAGTTGACTCGGTATTACTCATACACTTCAGTGCCAGAAGAACTTGTTGAATTATGCAAATGGATACTGAGCAGCAAAGCTCTTTGGGAGCCACTAAGACAAACTGTTGTGTGCATTAGGAGAACAAACTCTGAGAAATTGTATTCTTTCCCGGAAAAACCTTGAAACGGATGTTAACGGCAGTTTGCCGCCATCAAACAGAAGAAAAAAAAACGCGTGTTGTGTAAATCGCCTCCATTCTCAGCGCTGACATTCGTCTGATTTCACGCTCATCTCCAACATGGCCTTTTACACACACACTTCATCTCTTGTCTTCCCTTCCATACTCTTTTACTCATGCAAACACTTTCATTTCTGACTATGTTGATATACTGTACATTCTGTAATATCCGTCTTCGCTGCACTATTTATATTGTACATACTTTCCACTTTACTGCTTTTTGCACTTCTGGTTAGACGCTTACTGCATTTTGTTGTCTCTGTACTTGTACTGTGCACAGTTACAATAAAGTTGAATCTAATCTAATCTAATCTAATCTAGTCTAATGACCCTGGAATATCTGCATTCTTACAAAAGGCAAATAATGTGTATAGAGTGGACATCCAATCCTGTCGGGCTACAAGAAAAGACTTCACTCCGTACTGTATGTCAAACATGTTGCACACAGCGGCATCACAGGAAAATAAGACATGCGGACTAAAGAAGAAGAGTGGCAACAGGCTTCAACAGGCCGGTGATTAGACAACAAAAGAGAAAGAAAAAGAAACTCCATGGTTTGCAATATTTTGACCTTTTTCTTCGTATTCTTATCAGAAAAGGCCACCTTTGTTAACCACTCTTTAATGAGGTGGTTCCTGTGGCGCCAAACCGCCGTTTTACTGATTTGTTTTTCACAGCAAATCACAACACGAAGTGAGCCCGCAGCTTTTGTCCTCTGGGCACCGTGAAAGTCTGTACCGTATTTAAAAAATGTCAACAACATGGTGGCACTTAGGGAAAGAGTCCTGTTTTAGCCTGTTTTAATACGAGACTGAACTTTATTAATCCCAAAGGAAAATCTTGTTTTTACAGAAAATAAGAACACGTACGTAAAATAAAGAAAAAGGATGAAAAAAGCAGTCAGTAAGACAAAGAGCACCTCTGGTCGGCTGGTGCCTGGGATGGTGTTGGAAGTGAAGGAAATCATGTTGAAATTATGTAAATTGTGAACAGTTATAAGTTATAGGTACTTTTTTGTGAGCTGTGATTTTGTCTCTACATATAACCATATAATCTCCATGATTGGATGTTTTTTCCTCATGATGGATGAAACACTGCAACGCTCCAAAATTCCTTAAATTATTCCATAAGCTTAGCAAACCACTGATATGTTCGCATTTGAATGTGTCATAGGCTACAGACCATACTTAAATTTCTGCAAGACCAAGTCCACGTCCCATGTTTATGACCTGACCTTTCATTTCAACATCGAGGGGATGTTGGGTGGAGTTACAGGCAAGCCAGTGACCACGGTTGGAGACTGTGTTTCAACATTTGGAAGTGTGACACCACTGGATGTTTTGAAGGAGACTTTGACGCAATGTCTTTGTGGTGACAAAACAGGATCTTTTCTTAACCCGAACAAAGTGTTTTTTTGTGCTTGAGCGACATAACGTAACATTTATTTTGGCGATTGGATTGTTCATGTGTAATATCAGACTGGATTAATCACTTATCTACATCTCATGTCCATACTTGAATAAAGCTTTTTAATTAGTTTACCTGAAATCTGTTCATCAATAACGTAGACTGAATTTTTGATAAGCACGCTCTGAGACCGGTCTTCAAGAATCGTTCTGCGGTGTTATCCCACCATTGCTGTTTTTCTGCTTTTGTCAGCCGTTCTCACAGTGAACCTCTGAGATTTATATTATTATTTTGGTCCTGTTCCCACTCTCGCATTGTTTATGCATCATGTCAGCACATTTATTAATCACCATATTGACTCAGATTAGTTCTTTTGTAATGAATATGTGCAGCGCGTTTCACTAATCATCTTTGTGCTGGAGAAACACACACTGATGAATGTGAGTAGTCCTTTCGTAACCCCTTCATCCTGAGCCTTTGTCTTTGACGTCATGCAGTAGATTAAACTCGTTATCTACCCACAGAGAGGTAAAACCCTGACATCGTCTACTTTATATAACATTTCTGTACACGTGATTCCTGATCAGATCGGATTCTAAGATTCCCTCTCTGTATTTGTTATTACATGTATTGCTCAGTTTAATGTAAAAAAAACAACAAAGATGCTTTAAATAAACCTCAAACAATGCTGTTTGCCCTTACAGACAGATTGATTTAACCTCCTGCAAACTGACTGCAGCATTTACACGTGCCAATTTAAATAAGATAAGCCACAGGTGAGGCGAGTCGATCACTGAACCAGACCTGCTGTCGGCCATGACAGAGAGACGGCAGCGAGGTTAGAAGTTAAAACAGTGATTGCACTGATGCTGTTTTTTTGATCCGGTGGCGCTGAGGGCACAGCTCTAAGTGCTCTTCACAGTCTTCTCTTACTTTGCTGGAGCGCTCTTTGTCGCTGTTTTGTAAGTTGTCGTATAGCTGTAATGTAACAGAGAGAGAGAGAGAGAGAGAGAGAGAGAGAGAGAGAGAGAGAGAGAGAGAGAGAGAGAGAGAGAGAGAGAGAGACAGCTGCAGCTGCTGATTTATTCAGATGATGTCCTAATGGATCATCAGCCATTAGCCCCATTATAGAGGACTGACTGTCAGAGAGGCACGGTGACTTTAATAATGTCTCCTGATACAATTACCTGTTTAAAATGTAGTCAGTGACTTCATGCAGGTTCCACAACATGTATATTGATTACTTTCCATTACGTTTGTATTACGTCAATACCAAGTATTCAAATGAAGACAAGGGAAAAGAGACAAGTTGCACTGTATTGTGATAAAGAAATATACAAAATGAAATATGAAATAAAACTAAAAAATGTCTTAATAAAACTATGGTATATGACAACATACATCCAGAAAGAGATACTACTAGAATGAGAAATTAAGTTAGGATATGTGCCTAATACTACAGTATAACGACAGTGTAGATAATGCTGAATAATTCATTAGTAGTATTAGAAAAGGTCTTAATTGCTGGCAGTATAAATAAATGCTACTGTATACGAGTATGTGTCTTCACACAGGTGAATAATTCCTGAAACAACAGTAGAATATTGCACTAAATTGTACTGTTATCAGGTACTGCACTTCAGAACTATAAATAAATGACGAAGTTATGGCTCATAAATTCTGTGAAAGAATCAAAACGTTTGATCCATCGAAAAATGCAAATGAAAACAAAGCTCATATTCGGAAATGTTCAAATGAGCCACTGTAAAGCTGTGATGTCACAGAGCTGATGCTGAAACATGGTGGCCGATGGTTCAGGCCTGTGAGAGCTGACCAATCAGAGCAGAGGAGGGGGGCCTTAAAGAGACAGGCACTAAAACGGAGCATTCAGACTGAGGGGGAGTGGAGGGGCTGTATCAGTACATGTTATGATCCCAGTTTTTCATGTTCTCCTGTTTCCTGTTTTATTTTGAAAATGTGCCCCCTTGCTTTTCTTTTCCTCCTTCCAGTTTTTTTCCATTCCTTTCTCTCACCTGTCCTTTTCCCTCCTCACTCCACCTGTGCTTGATCCCCTCATTAGTGTGTGTGTGCATATAGTATTTGTTCTCCCTCATGTCTGTGTCAGTTTATTCTGTCTTCCCCCGTGATGCCACCCTGTGTCCTCCTCCTGTGTCTCCTCCTGTGTTTCCTCCTGTGTCTCCTCCTGTGTCTCCCCGTTGGTGGGTTTCTGATTTCTGATCCTTGAGTTTTCATTGATTTGTACTTAGCTTTTGTTGCACTTTGTCTTTTTGACTCATCTCTGTTTTTTCTGGATTCCTTTTTTTTTGTATATTCAGCTTTTGTTAAATAAAGCTCGCCTTTTGTTCCCTTATTCCCGCCTCCCGTGTGTGTCTGCATTTGTGGTCCCCACCTTGTTAACCGTAATTTAAAACAGTATAGGCATGTAAACATTTTTGGAAATTAAAGTACAAACCTAAATAATGACAATAACACAGGAGCTTTAATGTTTCCTCTTTGGACCATTACAGTCAATAAAAAGACTTGCATGAGGTGTCCTGACGACCCGTTATTTTCCTGTTAAGGTACGTCTGAGAATGAACTTTCTATATACGAGTGTGCTGCTCTTGTTTTCAGTTTAAGTGAGATTAACAACAATGTCTTTCTGAGGAAGGCCTTCCAGTTTGCATATCCTTTCCGTGTATGTGTGGGTAACTCCAGCTTTCTCCCACAATCCATTAAAAAATAAAGAATAAAAAAATATAAGTTGCTCTAACCTGTCCGTAGGTGTGAATGGTTGTTTGTCTCCATGTGTCAGCCCTGTGATAAACTGCCGACATTTTCGCATCTCGTTAGTTATGCTGTCAAAGTATGTAAAAGAAGTTACATGTTGTTTGTTCGAGTGCAAGATAAGAACCGATTAGATATGGGCACCACCGCACAGTTTCTGCTGCCAAGGCTGGAGGAGGTCACTGGAGGTCCAGTGCGGAGATGTAAATGCATAAATATCAACTTCACGCTGTCCAGTCGGCAGGCCACAGCGGGCAAACACACTTTATTTAGTCTAGGAATAAAGTTGGTTCCTCACCAATACTTTAGCCAGGGTTAGGGTTATAGTAGGGCAAGTTACATGAAATCAATAGTCAGAAAGAAAAACAGGGACAGTTTCCACTCCTAGAGAGTCAGTGTGGCAGCTTGGTCATTGTACCTGACATTCAAATGATGACACTGTAGTTACATCTCTAGTGTCAGTAGGAGTAGTAGTAGTAGTATTAAGAGTGAGGAAGTCTGCATTGGGTGGAGGTCTGGGTGGTTGGTTGGGTCATAAACAGCATTCAAAACTGAACGTACAGAACTGATGTACTTATTTTATTGTCTTTTCCTAGACCTAACAAAGTAGTTTTGGTGCCTAAACCATGAACAATTTGAAGTCTAAGAAATCTTTATTATTGCAACACGTGCAAAACTGATGCTTAAAAGAATATTATAGCGGCATAGATCAAGCCGCTGTATTCGATAAGTTGAGTGGGAACATGTATGATGTAGATGTGTTTGGTGTATCTCTGGTTCAATGATCATGGAAAAGGAGAATAAGTCTACTACTCAGCATGAGGTTTCCCTTGAAGAGGCTTTTATCTGATAATTCAATCACGTTTCCTTCTGCTCTGATCTGTACTGTTCTTCTAGCGTCTGCGAGGCTCTCGGGCTGCCAACAAACTCTCCCAATAGGTTACAACAAATGTACGCAGCCGGAGTGGTGATACCTGAGGTGATCGGATGAGCAGATGGCACGTATCTGAGCTCCTCATCTGGACTAGAGCACCTGTAAAGACAGGGGGCGATGAACAGAACCATCAACAGTCCCGATGGTTCAGACTGTGCCGATGTGTCTACGGTGTTTTTATCCGGAGAACGGTGGAACATCGGAGTGCTGGAGCTCCCCCTCGTTCCTTCATCAGCCATCTTCATCAACAGAGCAGACAAAGAAATCTGTGCGCCCATAATGATTTCTAATTACATCAAACACTTAATTAAAATGTATTGTCCTTGTTAGAGGGACTGTTGCGCTCCACTTTTATGGGGAGATTGAGGAGCTGAATTGGGAAACTGATTGTTTTTATTCCATCTACAAGTAGTCGACAATTCCAGCCATCGATCCAGTATTAGTTATCCAAGCTGAGTTTCACTATAGCGTTGGGACACGGTAGACGGAATTGCAGGGACATTATTTCAATCTTCTCTGTAAGACAGTTACTTAAAGATGAGCACGTAGGAACCTCATTAAATTGAGATGGTGATCAGGAGTCACTGAGAGACTGTTGAGTTATTTAATGTTTTTACGTCCATCCACGGTCGTCCATAAAGTCCTCATGGTGGCATCTGTCCGTTTGAAGACGCCTTTGTGAAGATAACGCAACGACATGATAGAGGCCTCACCACGGGACCCTCCTATGGACGGGATGGTTTAATTAGATTTAAGGGCCCGAGCTGCATAAATCAGCATACTGATGCGGAAGAGCAGATTCTCATGAAAGATTCTCTTAATGCCTATGATTCATTTCTTATGGCCGTGGCGTCAGCGTAGATTTTAAATGTTATCATTATCATTCAGTTCGAGGCGGCACGTCGAGAAATAAATACGTGTTACTAAATGCAATAAATAGCGCAATTAAAACGGCGAGCGTGTCATAAATTTGTCTTTATTTTTGCGATGAGGCGGGCAGCTGAAGTGCCTCTCGTCTTCTTCATTTACATTCTGTACTTCTTTATTTAAAAAAAAAAAGCCCCTGCAGGACGGGCTTGAGGACAAACGCCGCGGCTCACAGGAGCTAAAACACAAAAAAAACGATTGAATAATTTCGGTTGGTGTGCAAAATGATTCTCCTCTTGTGCTGGCGCAAGGAGAACCGCCACTCCCCTCTCCGACGGAAGAGTTGTGATGCGCCGTGATCAGAGAGGCAGCTGTCTGAGCCGAAACGGACGACACGGCTGATTAATATGTTGACAGACATAAAAAAAACAGGGTTTGTAAAGCACACTTTGATCAGAAGACACTCGTAATTTGAATTCTAAACGACCTAGGACGAGATTTACTGTGAAACGGCGCAGCACAGTGTTTGCCACTGAATTTGCGGCCGAAACCTGTGCGTGCTCAGCGCCTGATTTACTAAGACAGCAGCTCATTACGCACTCAGCTCCTGCACTTCGCCTGGTGCCGAACCTCCGAGTGGCACTCCTGCCTGGGAGAGAGAGAGAGAGAGAGAGCTCGTACATGCAGCTCGGCGGTGGGATTTCAATCGGATCGTCGAGTTTAGAAAATAACCGATGGAGAAGTCGCGTTGAAAAAGTAGAAACGGCGCATCGCGATTTCGCATGCGTTTGATTCCAGCGCAGTCAAACTCCATGTGGGTATATCTCAGAAAGGTCTGACAGTCTTTAGGTCTCATGGTACTAATCCACCGACACACACACACACACACACACACACACACACTGTACGGGAAATGCAAACGAGATTTGGAATGAGTCACCCAAAGTCTGTGTGAGCCTTCACCAGCCAGCAGACAGAGATAGAAACGTGGAGCAGCAGCAGGTCAGCAGCTTCTGGAGGAAATTTTCATCTTTAGGCTCAATGTAAAATGTCCCGGTCTCCTTTGGAGCGAGTCCAGCTCTGTGTCCGGGTCAGCCGAGGCCCGTAGATGTGATGTGCTCGGCCTCAGACTCTGACAGACAGACAGACTCCTATTGGATTGAGTTACATGTGCCCGTCTTGTGTGTCTGGCAAGGGTTGAATACTTCCTACTCGTCGCCCTCATGGCTTCTCTCCTCGATCGGGCTTCACTAAATGTTTCATCGCGAGACATCTACTGTAAGGCCTCCTTCACAGGTGCGTTCTCAGGAAGTGAACCGAATCTTTCACGCGTCCAGATTACAGTAAGACTCCATGCAAAGACGGGGCTCGGAGCGGATGGAAAAATGAGCACCTGGAGTCACGGCAGCCTCTGCCCCTGATCTCAGAGCTCAGAGGTTACTTTTAAACTTTTGGGATTAAAAAGTGGATTTATCTCCACTCCTGCTTATTAACCCGCCCGCAGCGGCGATCGGCGGACGTGACCCTTCGTTGTCGGGTGTTTATGCTCCGTGTTGACTGCAGCCGACAGGAGCTGGAGGGGAAATGTACTGTATGTTATGAACGTACAGGAGAGGCTCACTAGTTTATGGATCATGTACAGTAATCTGGTTATTTAGGGGCGGATGAACACTCACACAAGTCCAGCCAAATAAACACAAATGATCCTGTGATCAAACTCACGTGAGTAACACGAGGCACAGCTACGCGTCTTTTTTTCGGTTTGAACACAACTTTAGAGCAACTGAGAACAGAGAAAAACTGCAGCGAAAGTCTTAGTAAGTCTGGTCCCATGTCCGCATGCTAACATGCTAAATCTGCTAATGTTAAGGAGGATTAAGGTATCGACCCAGAGAACACCGAGGCTAATGGGAATGTCATTAGTTTAGCAGGTAATTGAAACTGAAATTGTAATCTGATGACGGCGTTAGAGGACAGGTCGGGTAATAACCAAAGTCAAAACATCTTTGTCCGGACGTCCAAACTATTGTTTTAAAAAGGCCAACAGCTCAAGTGCCTTTTATCTGCAAAAAAGCTCTCTACAGTTTCTGCACAAAAGCCATAATAACTTTCCTATTTTCAGATTTAATTCGCTTGATTCCTCTCTCTCAAAACCAAGGTTAACCACCGCACGGTCACAGAATTGTAAAGCAGCCGTGATGAGGGTCAGTGGGGGTATTTGCATGTCTTTATTAGCCAGCACCATCATGGGAAAGACACAGCAAAGATCCCCGGCTGAACTGGAACCCTGGGTGTTTCGGTTCATGGTCAGTGTCCTGACCCCTAACATTGGTACTCTAGTCAATGTCTTAATGCTAATTCTGAGTGATGATCCATCTTGTAGATGGATAAGCATTTACTGACCGCCCTGTGGCACTGAATTAAAGGTTGAAGATCAGCTCTGAGCTCCACCTCAGCTCCCAGAGGGTGAACTGGGAAAACAACATTTCAGGGCAATCCATCCAACAGTTGTTGAGATACTCACTCTGTACTGAAGTGGTGAACTGACAGGCTGACTCACTGACTGACATTGCAATCCAAAGAGCCTCGCCATTAGCAAAATGTAGTCCACCAGCCCGGCCCGGGAGAGCTAGGGAAAATTATAGTCATGGGAGCAGAGCCCAGCCAGCTGGCAGCGCTCGCCAGACATCAGTCAGTCACAAACATAAAGTACAATGGTGTAGCAGCAATAAAATCATGACAAAAGTCTTACTGTAGAGCGACATGTTAACAACAAGTGCATCACTTTAATGCAGAAATCAATGAGTGGTCGTTACACAAACATCAGGGCTGACATGCTCTGGTTTAATGCTGGATTCACACCTCGAATTTGAAAATCATAAAAAAAAAATGATGATTGATTGATCAGAAAAAGTTTACTGCTGCAGCTTTTCATGCACTCAGTGGTCTTTTTTACAGTCCGGTGATTGTGTAACCCTCGCGGCCTCACTGGAATCCTGCTGTAACCAAACCTCTTCGGATGATATACAATGGAGCCGTAAAAACTTTGGACGGGAAGCCAATACTGTATTGGCCTCATATATCAGTCTAATGTTCAAAGCTGCTGCGACTGCAGAGGCCCCACACTGCTCTGCCTCCTTCTGTTGAGAAGGATCCTGAGGGAACAGGAAGCTGCCACCTCTGACCTGAGAGTGCTGCTGATGAACGACCTGCACAACCTCATAAATCTGATACATGCACTACATACATCACTCCATAAACCACTTAGTCCAGTATTCAATTAATTTTTTAGACAGACTGTGGTAGAACAGCTGAACAGAAATTGAGATTCAGCTTTATTATGAAACCTTTTCAGTTTAGCTGCATTCTGTGCTTCCATGGCAACAAACAATGATTCTCCACAGACAACTGACAGCATCACTGGCTGTGGTCAGAAGTGTGCCTTGTCACACCTGTAGCCACACCCTACAGTGATGTCATGATGTACTGACACTTCATGGAGCATACATCTGCATCAATGCAGCAAGCTGAGAAGTCATTTGACAACACATGGTTGCATATATTCTAATAGTTTAATTCCTGATTTCTTTTGTTTTCTAAGAATATTTGATCGCATTGTGTCTTTAATTTGGAAATAACATAAAAAAGGGGGCGGCTGTGACTCAGGGGTAGAGCCAGCGTCTTGTTATCTGAAGGTCGCTTGTTTGATTCCCTTGGTCTGCATGTCGAAGCGTCCTTGGGCAAGATACTGAACCCCAAACTGCTCCTGATGTGCTGGTCGGCACCTTGCATTGCAGCCACCGCCATCAGTGTATGAATGTATGTATGAATTACTGTAAATCGCTTTAGACAAAAGCATCTGCTAAATCCCCTAAATGTAAATGTAATATATGGCAAACTTGTGCATGAGACTACCAGGCAAGAGCATATATCCATAGATAAAAGAAGTGGAGCAAGTATCACGCCTTGAGGAACACCATACCTTATTGTGTTAAACCATTAACTGCTCTGTACAGGCAGAGCCAGGTTTAAACAGCTGTACTATTTCAAATATTTGGTAACCCTTTCTTTCACAGTCCCCTATTTACCAGGTATTTACCTGGTAAATTCATGGTAAGTGTTACTAGGTAATTACCAAGGGTAATAAGAAAGTAAATACAATGAAACTGTGGCCAAAATACTGGGCATTTACCTGGTAACTATATGGTAAATTATAGTGTGTTATTGGGTAATTAGCTACATAGCTACAGTCCCATAATTACTAGCTGTTTACCCAGTAAATATGTGGTAACGAAAATGTGTTACTAGGTATTGTATTTACTTTCTTATTACCATTGGTAATTACCTAGTAACACTTTTGTGTTACCATGAATTTACCAGGTAAATACCTGGTAATTAGGGGACTGTAAAAGAAAGGCTTACCGGATATCGTATCATAACAGTCTCTCTGTTTCCATTTAATTTGTTGTTTGTATGCTGTAGTACAATTGCAGACAACACAATTCCTCTGTACACCTGTGCTCACCATTAATGTATCCTAAATTCCATCAGTACAACAACGGAGCCACGTCTGCCGCTCCAGGAGTTGCTTTTCTGCCAAAAACACTGTTTTATGTCTCATTTATTTTTAATTTGCTGTTCTTTTGAACCATGCTTGTAATGGTTATAGTAAGGAACAGGTGGACCCAAAAGTAATGGCAAACAGGTAGTGACTTGAAAGGTGAATTTATTGATCACAAGAATGATTTTGCTGGTAGGATGATATGGTGAGCTCGAACGCAGGATGAGAGCTCCCTGGGTGGTTGACACGGGAGGCTGGCTTAGGCAGTTGAGGTTGTGTTGCGTGGCAGAGGTGCGGGAGGCTGGGTGGTGATACATAAACATTGTTTTATGTCTCATTTATTTCTCATTTGATATTCATTCAAATGACAAGATATATGTCAAATAACCTAGTCCTTCCTAGATCTATGTATCGGACCATAATCTCTGTTATATTAAAACCAGGCAAGTCTGGAGAAACCCCCTCAGACTTTAGACCCATACGTTTGATTAATTGTGATAATAAAATATTGACTAAACTTCTAAGTAGTAGATTAGCAAAGATTTTACCAGATCTGATCAAACTGGGATTATTAAAAACAGGTATCTACAAACAAATACAAGAACATCTTTTAGCATTATACAACATGCAAACAAGCACAATATAGATTTATCAGTGATGGCAGTAGAATCCGAAAAAGCATTTAATCGACTTGAGTTTTATTTAAAGTTTTGGAAAAAATTAATCTTCCAGCTAAGATCATAGATTTTATAAAATTATTACATTAATATCCCACAGCTAGGATTTATACTAATAATTTACTATTTGGAGAAATTACATTAGAGTGAGGCACCAGACAGGGTTGCCCACTTTCCCCGCTCCTTTTTGCTTTAGCAATGGAACCATCTGCAGAGAAAATCAGACAGGATCCAGAAGTTCCAGGTGTCAGTATAGGTGAACAACAATATAAACTTAATTTGTTTGCAGATGATCTTTTAATGTACCTAACTAACTTTGAAAAATCTATACCTTCCTTGTTTAAAATTATTTCTGAATATTCATTCGTCTCAGGTTATACAATCAATATGGACTAAACAGAAATAATGGCAGTAGGGAAACAAAAAAACATAACACAGGAATTACGACACAATAAGCAACAGATATATAAAGATAATTTCATTCTGAGTAATATGAAATCAGACTTGAATAAATGGATGAACCTTCCAATAAACTTTACGGGAAGAACCAATTTATTTAAAATGACATGGCTTCCAAGATTATTATTCCTATTTTCACCAGTACCAATGACTCCCCCTAAAATATTTTTTAATAAAGCATATTCTATTATTACAGACTTTATATGGGGGAAGAAAAATCATAGAATTAAAAGGAAAGCTCTACATCTTCCAAAGTTGGAAGGGGGATTTAATGGCATCGCAGCATTCTCCTAAACAACTGAAGTAGACATGTTAAAAACTACTGGAAAAAAACAACAAAATACTGTAATTGTGTTCAGTGCGGCCTCAACGTAGCAGATACTTTGTGTAAGGATATACCTTTTGAGATGAGTCATCTTGTCCTTCAGATAGAAGCTGTAGGCTTAATGCCATGTGACGTCTGATGATCGGCGGCAGCACCGTCTCTCTGCGACAGTCAGATGATCAGCGAGGCAGGCCGTTTCATGCCTCTTTCACAGGCCTCTCTTCTGAGTTAAATACGATTTCGGAAGCATCAAGCTGGTTTCAGGAAGTGGGCTGAATACCAAGCATCTCTTTGGCACCCCAGCCTTGTGTGACCTCCGGGCTCCCATCGATCATCAAATGGTCCCTACTGAGCAGCCGACCACAGGTTGACACTGGTGAGCCGGAATAATAAATCAGCAACAGGCTCAGTCAGATGGAGAGACCCGGAGAAATGGGCCATGGTAGAGTCGGTGGATGTTTCGGGAGCGCTGGTTGAACTGGAAGGAGGTAAATCTCCGCAGCGCATGGGATTTTTGAGACGTGGAGGTTCTTTTTCAGCGTCTGTCATTTCTAATGCAGACACTGATCTCTCTGTGACACACAGATGCCATCTTGTCCTTTTTCTTGTCCTTTTTTTTTCTCTCCAGGTTTTCTTTGGGCTGTATTTTATTAAAAAAATTATCCGTATACTTTCAAATATATAATGGCTTGGGAGAATATATCTCTTTAAAAACATATTCAAATAAATGACGGCTAACAGGGTAACGTGCGAATGGATTTGAGGAATAAAATCTCACATAAGTGCAGAAAGGAGCATCTGCTGCAGCTCCGGTGATCAAATGATGAACTTGTAGGCGTTCTAGACGGCGCGCCAATTTAAGTGTTCAGCAGCCGGGCCCGACGGAAGATTCGCCTCACTTAAGGAAGGGCTGCCACTCAAGAGTTGAGTGTGAAATATCAACTGAAAAAAATAACCTGTCTTTTACATTCACATGTTAATGTGAGATTTGATGTTATGATGTGTTAAACGTTCGTGTTTCAGCCCGTGTCTGTCAGGATTACACAAAAACTACCGGACAGATTGGGATGCCATTTGGATGGAGGACGGGTCTTGGCCCAGAATAGACCTCATTAACTTTTAGTGATTCAGATAAAGGGGAATCAGTCAGAACCTTGTTTTTCAACATTTTTACTTGATTTCTCAGCAAATGATGTACAGATCTTGATAAAAACATATCCATACATCACTCCTTATTAGGCCTTGGCTGACGTATGCGCATTCTAGTCATCTGGTTTGAAAATGTTCACACGTACGATGCCGTTCCTTCTGACAGATCTGCTCTGTACAGCTAGCGTACGCATATCTGACATTGATATGCTTTATGCGTTCGGCATGGTTACATCATTTTATGCAAGCATATTTTGCATTGGAATTTTTTATGTTCTCATATTTGTCTCCACTGCATTCATACTGACACCTCTTTATATTTACATAACAATATTGTATACACAAATTTATGCATAGCAGATATTTACATATATATGATGTATACAGACAGCCTCACAATTGTGAGAGGAAGAAAATCCATAAATGCAAGAATGTCATTTTCTTTCAAGTCGAGGCTGCGGGTGGAGTCCATAGCGCCGTCCGTAGGGACTTGGTTTGGGGACTCGATAGCCGCTGGTTCAAGTCCAACTCTGACCAAAAAAGTACAATGTATACGGATGTTCACATCCTGGGCATTGCCGAGGTGCCCTTGAGCAAGGCAACTGCTCGTTGGGCGCCGTGGCTGCCCCTTCACTCATCTCCTCTATAGTGTGTGTAGAATTTCCCGTTGCGGGATTATAAATAGTATAATAACAACGTAATATAATGTGTCAACAGGCTTAACTTCAGTTGGTGGTCGGGCCAAGCTCGATAAAGAGACAAAGAGAAAAAGTTGAAAGGGAGAAACATCGGAAGAGGTAATTGAAGGGGACATGACAATTATTTGAGAACAGTTTTTACAATGCAAATTAGATCCAGATTATTAGATCCAACACTAATTTGGAAAATGTAGTTCTCGAACTTTCATGAAGTAAGAATATATCCATCATTGGTTCTTTGCAGAAATAAAGAACCAATGATGACCCACCATACACTGACCCATGTCAGTGTATGGTGGTACAGTGACATGTCACCCATGTCATACACTCTCATGGGTCAGTGTATGACATAGGTGACATGTCATACACTGCGTGAGCAGACCACCAACGGCATTAAGTTGGTGGTCAGAGCGGAGACTTCTGGCTTTCTCCACGTCAAAGCTGAAAAATAAGTTTCTCCGTGGCGCAGCTGTGGTTACTCCTCGACTCTGAAGCTGCATCCTCAAAATCACTGCAACTCAACTATCTCAGAACCATTTATTTTCTTTGCTCTTTGGCTTCATCTCGATTTTCTAACTTTCATTTTGAGGGTTGAACACTTCAGTCTGCTTTGTTCGGAAAGATTTGTGTTCTCAGTCTTTTTCATCTGCTTCTTTCCCCTTTGTTTCTTTCCTCAAAGCTCTCTGTGACTTCTATTTAAAGTTAGTTACTGAACAGTAATATGAATGCAGGTTGTTCGCTCACCATGAAACGCTGTACCAACGGAAGCGGCGATTGCAGCGGGAGCGTGAGCAGACCATCAACGGTGTTAAGTGTAGTGTAAGGTAGGATATTCGTAGCAGTTGGCTCGCAGGCTTCGCTCCCACAAACACATATGGCCGAATAACAATCAAGGCAAATAAAAACCAATTAAGTAAATCTATTTAATGATAAAGACCGGGCCATGTCATACGCTGACCCATGTCAGTGTATGGTGTAGGGAGTGAGGCTCTTCCCAACAGCCCAGAAAATAAGATGCAGATGTAAACATCTTACGCACTTTGCATCGTATGTTGTCGTCATTGTGATCATGTTAACATGCTAACGTTTGCTGTGCCCGTGCACAGCCTCATAGCTGCTATAATGGCTGTACACTCTTAGTCTTGTTATTTCATTTTGTTGAAGACTTTCTCTACAAGTTTGAAAATGGAAAAATCTGGTGGTGTGGACTTTAAAATAAATGAGTTTAGTAGACCTCTGTAGTCTGCTCTTCATCACTGCTGGAGGTTAGCAGCTCGTCCTCATCAGAAAAACGAGGAGCAGGTTGGGATAGATGGCTGTGTAAAGCAAGGACAGGACTTTCACCGAGGAGATTGCTGTTTGTGTCCGGTGTGAAAGTGTGATAGCCAACTGTGAACGTAGTTAAGTCATATCAGGTACATCACCTAACTAACGTTATTTAATGTATGTAAGTAACAGAGTTATTACAAACCACAATGTTCTCCTGAAACCTAAGCAAGTAGCAAGCCAAAATGAGACCATACAACAAAGGCCTGGTACGCTCCAAGTTGTTTTTGACATCAGTGATATATGTGGACAAACTGAGACGTTTTGGTATGAGGATGTGTTGAGGCTACATTGACAAGAAGAATGATATCTGTATTTCTGCTGCTTGATTTTGATCCATTCTTTAAATCCTGTCTGCCGTGAGTCTGACGATAGTGCGTGAGTGTGACGCTAAATCTGTGGAGTACTCTGTAGAGTGTGATGGCGCCAGAGAGACCGGAGAGAAACGCACCGGTGTTAGCCGATCCTCGTTTGAAGAGGTTTAAGAGCTGTGACGTAGATTGGTTAAAAAAGTAGCGGCTGTTCATTACCCTCCTAAACATTTTAAAGGAAAGAAAAGAGAGAAGTTGTTGGAAGTTCTGATTATGTGGATCTGGAGTTAGCCTTTTGAAGCGCAGTGTAATATCTGCAGTTCTAAATGCAGGAGGCACAGCCTCCGTGGAATGTGATGTATTAATATTTATCAAACTTGGACCGAGTATTGATCAGAACTCTTTAAAAAGGTTAGCTGAGAAGTTTATCGCTCTCTCTCGAGCTTTTCCTCTCATCATGCACTTCTATGTTTAAACAAACAGTAAACACTTAAAAGAACCACCGCAGAACATCTTAGCTGAGTTTATTTCCCTGCCGTATCCTGTGACCTTCGCTGTGCCAACACCTCGGTCTCAGATCGATAATATTTCAGCTGCTCCCTTTTCCACAGTTATTGATAAGCCTGAAATTGGCTCGGGCTTTCAGCTGCGAACGCAACGGCAGCATCAGTATCTCGGTGTCGTCGCCACAATAGATTTGTTTCTGCCACCGTTCGTCCCTCACGAGCTTGTCATCCGCAATTATTTACAAAGTCTTTTTGTCCCGGAGCCGCTGTCGCCTCCCGCCTCGCCTCTTCTGACAACTGCGACGCTCTCTCCCTTCCGCGTCGGATCCAAACACACCACACCCCTCGAACAGCCGAAGAGGCTAAGAGCTCTGGGTTGCGATCACCCTTGAACTACAGAGGTGGTGCCTCTCGTATTCTCTTTGAAAGCGAAATCCTGTCTCCGGCCCTTGACATCAAAAAAAATGCAGCAGATCAAGACGAGGAGGAGGAGGGGGAGGGAGGAGGAGGAGGAGGAGGTGGCGGCAGGGGTGCTAATTAAAGGCATGGATTATTTATTCGCTTCGCGGTGGCATTTTGCTTGTTTGCCAAACAGCTGCTGTGGGCTGAGCACTGCCTTAGCTTGGCTGAGTGCCTTACACTGGCTGTATCGTAGACACATATGGTCACACACACACATTCTCCTGCTCGCAGATGCATTCACTGCTACCACACACACACACCAGTATTTCCCCAAGATTTTTTTTCTTCCTGTCAGGGTGGGAAAACCTCTGAAAAAGTGTTATGATGGAACTCGCGCTGAATATTAAGGCCCCTACAGTGCGAAGGCAGGTAATGAATTTGAATGAAACAGAATATGAATTGTATATTCTAAATTTGTAATGTTTGCAAAGTGAGGAGGGGCGACTCTTAAAATAATCTTGAACGCCTTTGACTTTTTTAAAGATTTGCCTCCTTGTCAGCCGAGCTCGCCAAAGTGTGCCAGGTGCCTCGAGTGAGTGATGTAAGAATGACTTATTGTCATGGTAACGCTGACAAATTATAATTGGACTGTTCAAATGCAAGTTGCATGTAGGTCACTTGCCCCGGGGATCAGATTTGGCACCGTGTGTTACATATCCATGTGGTCCAGATGGAATAAAAAAAAAAAAAAAAAAGGAAATACAACTCCATGAAGCTTTTTTGCTCACACTGATTAAAAAACATCAGATCTGTGTCACATGTGAGGGGACTGAGAACTGGGACACTCGAATGGAGCTCGAGCCGAAAAGCTTTGAGAGCCAACACTAATGAAATTCTCGTAGTTGGGTTACTGGCGTGTTAGGACACAGAAGGTTAGGACATTTAGGACGGGGCTGTATTAACTCTGTTAGAGGGCAGCATTATGTTACCGACAGTCGGCCATTTGTTGACCTGACCTGGTTCAGGTTCAGTGAACTTACTGGACTTTCTGGGAGGCCACAGATTCTAACTAATTCTTTTTTTTTGTTTGGGGTTACTGATAGGACAGGTTCAGAGATGACAGGAAACAGGGTGAGAGAAAGGGGGGTGACACACAGCAGAGGGCCCACAGCCGGGACTCGAACCCGGGGCCGCCGGAGCGAAGACAAAACCTCTGTACATGGGATGCCCGCGCTACCAACTGAGCTAATCGGCGCCCAAGATTCTAACTAATTCTATCCAAATGAGTTAGCACAGAGGTAAGCAAAAACAGATAATATAAAAGGACATTTCAGTCAACCAATGTTTGCTCAGCGGTCTCGAGTTTCAACCTCCCAGCTGGCACCGGACGTCAATAGACGTTGGTCTTTGGTTGGATTCAAGTCATGACGTCAGGTGACCAAAACCCAACGTCCATTGACATCTACTTTCAACATCTTTTGACATAGGAATATTGACGTCAAATGACGTTGATATTTTGTTGTTTTTATGTTGTGGTGTCTGGCAACCAAAACCCAACGTGTGTCAGACGTCTTGTACTCACACAACTTTGACGTTGAATAATGACCTTTTTGATGACAAAATTCTAATGTCTGGACAACATCTATCAACAATATTGATCTGACTTAAGCTAGCCTACATAACTGATATCCAACGTCGGACCAACGTTATGTTCAGATGCTAACCCAATTTTCATTTTCAACTAAATACTAACGTCTATTCAACGTTGGAGGCGTCTCAATTAGACGTCTCTATGACGTCTAATTGACGTCTAGTGCCAGCTGGGCTATGACCAACTACCTACCCCTCGAGCGTTAGTGTGGCTCATGAAGGGCTCCACTCTCTCATGGGTTGTAGTGAGTTGAGCTGTGTGCTTTCCTTTGCATTTTGTAACTTGCATTTTGGATTTTGAACTTAGGACATCAGCTTATCATTAAAACCAGCTTTTTGTTCTTTCACCATCTTGCCTCTGTGTGTCTTGTGTTTGGGTCGCCTTAAGTAAAACCGTAACACACTTAGCAATGATAGACATGCAACTCGTGGTTAGAATTCTTTTAATAAAGCTTGCTGAAGAAACTATTATTACTTTTGGACTGTTAATAACACTTAGTCAGACACATTTGAAATGTTAACGATAGCAGCAAAAGATGGTCAGAGTTCATCACATCAGGGCTTCGGCCTCATCCAGTGGTGGAGCTGATAGGTTTCACTGTAGTCTACAGTATGTGTGTCCGCTGGGTTGTGTATCTACTCTGTTGCAGCTCCGGCAGGCAATGATAACTTTCCCTGTGTCACCTTGTTCATCTCCCTTAACGCACAAAAAGAAACTTTCATGGGAGAAAATAGTTGATTGTTAAGCCTCATCCACAGGTCGTAAAGCAATCAACGACAATCTACTACCTTTCTCCAGGTAGTTACAGGTAGTTGCTCTAACAACGTGTAAGTAGGACATCACACAGCTTGTTAGATTCTCCCCGACCGCTTCCCGTCGCTTCTAGGAGTGATTTAAAAATGTCACCCCTGACTTACAAGGCGTTAAGTGGTCGTGCGACTCTTTTCATCGCGAAGGCGCCGTGCCCCTCTTCTTCTTCTACCTCAGAGCGGGGACTTCTGGCTTTCTCCACGTCAAAGCTGAAAAATAAGTTCAGTGTCAGTGGTGCAGCTGTGGTTACTCCTCGACTCTGAAGCTGCATCCTCAAAATCACTGCTTTTCAACTATCTCAGAACCATTTATTTTCTTTGCTCTTTGGCTTCGTCTCGATTTTCTAACTTTCATTTTGAGGGTTGAACACTTCAATCTGCTTTGTTTGGAAAGATTTGTGTTCTCTGTGTTTTTCATCTGCTTCTTTCCCCTTTGTTTCTTTCCTCAAAGCTCTCTATGACTTCTATTTAAAGTTAGTTATTGAACAGTAATATGAATCCAGGTTGCTTGCTCGCCATGAAACGCTGTACGAACGGAAGCGGCGATTGCAGCGGGAGCGTGGCAGACCACCAACGGTGTTAAGTGTAGTGTAAGGTAGGATATTCGTAGCAGTTGGCTCGCGGGCTTCGCTCCCACAAACACAGATGGCCGAATAACAATCAAGGCAAATAAAAGCAGTTAAGTAAATCTATTTAATGATAAAGACCGGGCCAGATGGGCACAGGTACGACTTCAGAATGGGCATGTTGGCAGGCTCGGCGAGCCCTCCCGCCGTCAGAAGGTCGGATCACCTGCTGTGTTGAAGCGTCTCGCACTCTCCTATCATGGCCATCTTAATTAGACATCATCTATATTTTCCTCGGCGGCGCGGTGCACAGTGTTGAATGTAACACTTCGTCACGAAATGGAAATGAGGTCAGGCCAGGAAAACGTGCTTACTTTTAAACGTCGCCTTTTGTGTTTTAAGCAGCAGAGAGGTTTAGTTTGCCTCCATGGAATTCTGGGAGGTGGCTACGGCCTCCATCTGCATGGCTGCGTGCTACTTTTTTATGGGAGATGGGTCCGGTTGTCTACCATCAGCGTCAAACCTGGGTAAATGGTCAATTCACATAGCGTGTTTCTAGTCTTACCAACCTCTCAACACCATTCAGACCATGCTCTCCGTCACACTGGCAGGTGTGTCGAGATGTTGGCGCCGAAATAGTCCCGTCATGAAAACTACGCCGAGTCTCGGCCGTGTGTCAGTTTCATTAACGGGCAGGCTGCCTCTCTCCACAGATGCAGCGCATCTCTGCTTCTCTCAGAGGGACTTCACAGTGCAGAGCTCTCATTAAATAGCCACAAAGCTTGTTTAAAAAGGGAGACGTTTTTTTTTTTTTTTTTCTCTTTCTGATTTCCTTCACTTGTTATTACTTCCTTCTTTCATTACTGAGGCTGGCAAGATATTAATATTTTATCACCGCGATAACAATCAAGGCTATATATCCTCTTAGATTTTGGATGTTGTCATATGGGGATATGATAAAAGTGATGACTTTTCCTGGTTTTAAAGGCGCGTTGCAGTAAATAGATGTCGTTTTTCTGAACTTATCAACTGTTCTGCTTGATCTTAGACTTACACAGATGCTACGTTACTGATGATTATTTATCAGAAATCCCATTGTGTTAATATTTTGTTAAAGTACCAATAGTCATCCCGACAATATTGGATTAATATTGATAGATGTATTCTGTCTTTCTTTTGGGCTTTATTACTGAAACAAGTGCTGCCCGTGACAGAAAATACCTTCATCATCATTGGAGAAGAAAGCGGGTGTTTCGGATTAAGAGCAGCAGAATCTGAGACCATCACGACCCACAGTTCTTCTACCATCCAACCTGACCATTTGGACCGTCCCAGGGAGGGAGGGAGTCAGAATGCTGATCCAGCTTGGGTTTAAGGCCTCTCCTTGCTAATGTCTGCTCGCAGGAAAAGAAAATGGACGAAATGGGACACAAGCCGGACAATAAAACAACGTGAAATCAGAGACTGTTGCGCCCACAGAGACCTGTCTCCACCACAACATCTCGGATCAAGCCGCTGCGCTCGATAGTGTTCTGAGCGGACAGAAATCAGGACTACAGCCGGACAAGCGGAGGTGGACTCTGTGTTTACAACATCGATGCTTGGTGCTCACACACAGTCACAGCTGATGGACAGTGTCTCTCCGATGATGAACTTTTAATATGAAGGTGCCAACCACATTATCATCAACAGTTCGCTGCTGCTGCTTACATTCACCCCGACACAGATTCTAAAGATGCACTACGTCTTTATGTATATTTGTATATTAATAACCTTGAAGGAGTTAACAAACTTGTATTTCTTGATGTTGTAAAATGACAAATAAATGACCTTGTACCTTGTATTTAGTTAAAAATGTGTCAATATTTGATTTTGTCCCCCATTCCGAGCATTTATGAAGTGCTTTTTGGGGAATTATCAAGATGTGTATGTGTAGTGTATGTAGCCTAAAATATTGCTACATTATTTTAAGGATATATATATAAATATCTGATTACTGCATTATAATAGATTTTTGCACATGGTCACAACTTGCGCAGAAACTAGACTACTTTGTAATGCAGCTGTGACTACGGTAGCTTTTCATAAGGAATGGTACAACATCGTTGAACTGTTCAGTCTTTGACACTTATATACACTAACACATGCACATAAAGATCAGTGTTGGGTACTGTAACTTTTAAAAGTAATTAATTATGTTACAAGATTACTGCCATTAAAAAGTGTTAAGTTACTGCATTATCTACTGAGAAAGAAACATGTTAGAGTACTGTAGAGTTACCAAAAATGACAGTTGCACCTCTCTGTGACTCGTTGCACATGTTGATTATATCGTCCAGACGGCGTGTAGCCAACTGAACTGAATGTATTGACTCTGCTGTCATTCTGTAGCCTTCTTTACGGCCCGCAATCAGTAACTAACAATAGAAATGACAGATGCAATATCTCATTTACATCTTTATTCTGCTAACAATCTGACAGTGAACTGTGCGGAGGCAGACAGTATGAGGCACAGCTGTTTACATGAAAACAATGCAGCACGGGCTCCTATAGCCGGTATATGATGATTAAAAATGCAGCTAATGAGCCTGTAAACTGTGAGTGCTTACATAGAAAACATGAAGGCACAAATACCATGAAGGTGAAGGACTGATTCCTTCGCACAAACTATATAAGTGCATTGAGGCTCTTCAAACACACAGACTCAGCCAGCCAATGTTCTGATCTCTCTAGTTTACTCCAAAGTAGTGATTCTAACGCAGGAGAAGAAGTTCTACAAAACACATCCTTTCTGACGGTTCCTCTTAGGGGTAAGGACCCGACTTCCAGGACTGATAAGCCTCTTCACGGGCGCACTGGATGGCAGCAACGGATCACCTTCATGAAAAACTAACTAACTAACGGATTACTTGGATTGCAGAACTAGAAAAGTATTTTACAAAAAAAGTAATCTGAGTACTCTAGCAGATTACTTTGTAACTGATCCAGATACTCACACACACACACACACAGTGGCAGACCTGACAAGACTTTTGGCAGGGCCGGCATGAAACGGCGTCAGGAGCAGCAGGAGATCACACACAGAGGGATAGGTGGATCAGATTAGCTCTGTGTGTGTGTGTGTGTGTGTGTGTGTGTGTGTGTGTGTGTGTGTGTGTGTGTGTGTGTGTGTGTGTGTAATTTGCAGCCAGTGTCCGACTGTCCCGGAGCCACGCTCTGATCACTAATGATTCTCCCTCTTCTCCTGTTCTTCCCGCCGTTCTCATCTTTGTTCGTTATCATGTGTGCTTATCCGCGGCAATTAGTCAGTGATTTGTCCAGAGATATTGTGAGGCAGGCGGCGGCTTACGGTGATCAATCTCTCTGGTAGAGTCCTGCCGCACCGAGGGCAGCGGGATCTCAGCGCCATGAAGGGCTCTCTCCGCGGCTCTGATTAGCGCTCGGTGATTGAAGCTGCGCCTTTGAAAGGGGATGCTTTTAATTGTCTGCTCTTCAGCCTCGTGTCTCCTGTGATATCGGCTTCAGATGAAATACTGGATGAATCCTCGCGTTTCGTTTATCCGGAGCTAAAAGAGGAACGTGCCCGACCTCTCACGTGAGCCAGCACCCTTATCCCTCCCTCAGTGTCTTCAATTCACAACCAGATGGAAGACGCTGCGACAGATTCGGCGCTCTGTTGTCATCAAACGGCGACAGCATGTAACATTCGCCGAACGGCGGCCACTGTGACGGGAGATCAAGCCCTTTCAGCCCCAACACTACAGCAAACAGGCCTCCCGCTGAGGGACAATATGTTTGCGTGTTTCACTTTCAACGGCGATGAAACCCTTGAGACGTTCCGTGACACGCTCTGAAAAGAGTCACACAAGTCTTCCGAATCAAAGGACCATGTACGACGTTTGTAATTTCCCTTCCGGGACGCCACAGAGGAGTCTTCCGACAGCTCTACGGGCTCTATAGACGTGATTTGTTCTTAAAGCGTTACAAATCCCCGGTGCAGGAATAAAAAAGGGTTTGTGTTTGGGTTAAGAATAAGTGCTGGCTCAGGGTTAGGACACCTCCAACACCATGCTTACAGGAGAGAAACCTCGCTGTACTGTCACAGTTAGTCTGCCATCAACATGCACAGGGAAACAATGTGCCAACACTCTATAATAACCAACATTAATACATGGTAAATATAGAGGTAATTAGACTTCAAGTAACAGTTATTTCCACCTTGCATGGCAGCCACCGCCATCGGTGTATGAATGTATGCATGAATTACTGTCGCTTTGGACAAAAGCGTCTAAATGCACTAGATGTAAAAGTCTAAATGTAATTTTCAGAATGTATAAAACATCAGCTGCAATTTTACAATAAACCGTTTTTTAACAAATGGTTTATAAATCATTGTATGGTTTGTTAATGATGAAATAACTTCTAACTAAAGTTCGATTAACTGTACATCTACCATTGGCGCCCATTAGCTCAGTTGGTAGATTGGGCGTCCCATGTACAGAGGCTTTGTCCTCGCTGCAGCGGCCCTGGGTTCGAGTCCCGGCCTGGGGCCCTTTGCTGCTTGTCCCCCCCCATCTTTCATCCTGATTCCTGTCATCTCTGAAGCTGTCCTATCAATAAAGCCGCACAAAGGCCAAAAAACACCTATCCCTTTATCAATGTCGGTTATTGCAAAGTGTTACCTACAATTCATACAATACAATCATCCAGCATAATTTGATTGGTTAAGATTGTAAAAGTAACATTAAGATTGTTGTCAATACAGTCTTCAGCCCTGCTCTGATGACTGTGCGTTCAAAAGTCTCGTTCAACCTAGATTCGATGCGGATGACGCTCATCGCCACAAGTTCAACAAGTCTCTTGGGAGTAAGGAGGGAAACACACTTCCAGCGAGAGTGCAGCACGTACACACTGACCCCTCGCGTCAGCCTGAAGCTCACTTTGAAGAGTTCACCATGCAAACATGCGTCAGTGATTAGAAGTAACCGTTAGCCTGCTCGTTATTTATCTCTCAATGTGGGTTTGTTCAGCGCTCACATCATCCTCTGTGTGGAGGACAGAATTAAAACAAGAACACGATACAGTGCTATGAATAATCGGGTCGTAATTAAACTTCTAAAAGGAAATTGAAAAGGCAACTTTAAAAGTGAAATGATAAATCTGACACTGTAAAGTGAGTAAATGAAAAAAAAGGGACATTTTTAAATGCAAAGGCTTGTATGGAAATGCTCAAACCGTCGGCTCAAAGTGTAGAGATGGACATGAAAATACAACAAGGGACACATCAAATGTGAAACACAAAGTGAGGGATAAAAAAAGCTTCAGTGGAAATACTTAAAACATGAGGAATAAAATAAAATTAATTAAAACGAAATTAATTTTGTTTTGCATTTTAAGTGTGAGTAGATCTCTGCTATCTTTGTCATTTAAAGATATCCTATAGCTCTGCTGGTAATGAATAAAACAGAACAGAATCCATCCTTACAGTATTGTATGGATCATCCTACTGCTGCTTCACGTCAAAGGCATTTCGACAAATGTAACACAGGGTGGCTTTTATTGTGAAGGAGCCATGGGTAACAATGTGCTTGCCAGCATATCTATCTCTGACCGCAATCGTTAATCGGACATGCACAACGGTCCTTTTCTGCCTTTTTTTGACAGTGAATTTTTGCAGGCAGGAAGTGTTGGAAGAGTCAGGAGTACCTCTTCCTCTTCCTCTTCCTCTTCCCTCTCCTCCCGTCTCCCGCTGTTTTTGAAAACAGCATGGCATAAGATTGCGGTCAGAAGTGTCTGTTTACAGATAAATGAACTGTCCTTTCAATAAAAGAATCTCAGATACTGCCCCTCTGCGTGGAATGATGGCGCTCCCGTCGTGCCAGATCTGAGCCGCAAGCAGTCCGTAGCACGACTGGACCGCCCTAGTCGCCATCAGCGCAGGACCACGGGAAGTTCGCTCTCCGGGCTGCTTTGTTGTGCTCGGAGCTCTGGCCCCCGCGGCGGCGAAGTGCACTTGCCGTCAGCGCTGCGCCCCGAAGGTCACACAAAATTGGGGCTGAAGCATTTCGGTAGGTGTCTACACAATGTCACAGGCAAACACGCTGTTCACATGACTAAGCCGGGTCAGATGGAGCTTGGCACAGCGGTCTGCCCGTGTACTGATGTGTGCTCCAAACAAAAGAGCGACCGGAAGCCAACTTTAAAGCAAAGATCGACCGGCGAGAGGAAACGGCCGCTGACTGTGTTTCCTGTCTCGGCGCGCTCTAACGCACCTGTATATAAACCCCACGGTGACCCCTGAGCCGCTGTTCAAACAGGAAGGGG
Source organism: Lagodon rhomboides (assembly GCA_039737535.1). NCBI lineage: Eukaryota > Metazoa > Chordata > Actinopteri > Spariformes > Sparidae > Lagodon > Lagodon rhomboides. The sequence goes on along the minus strand of CM077803.1, from coordinate 6,805,905 downwards.
CGGCGGAGTGCGTTATAATTGCACTTTAGCTGATTAATGCAACGAGATACGGAACGGAGAGGCTGTTTGCCGTGTCTGGTGGGCAGGAGATCGATTATAAAGGGAGGCTTAATGCATGAAATGCTGATTTTTTGTGCAATAAGTTAGAATGCATCGCTTCTATCAGATATAAAGACGAATCATCAAAACACAGCATATGTAATGTGTATTTTACACCAGCTGCACTCTGCTCATGCTGAGAATGGAAATGATCTGTCACCCTTCCCTCGCTGTCCCCATCCCTCCTCTCACTTCCACCCATGGGAAAGGTCTCAATATTTGATCCCTGAGATATTTTTATTAGTTCAGTTCAAAGGTGCTTTGTTGGTCTATCTCCTTCATGCAGTCTTCTAAATGTCAGCGCCACGCAGGTTTTATATCTGTGAGAATAGATGGATAGAAATGTTGCGTTAATGGTGGACTGCATTATTTAGTTTTCACATTCAGCACCACATGAATGCGGCTCAGCGGGAAACGGCAACACGAAGACGAACGAAAAAACAGCTTTCAGAACACTCGCCGGATACTTCCTGTTTATGAGCTTTGTATCAATTCTCTTTATCGTTCACACGCGTTGCATTGTACTCCACAGAAGAAGTGGAAGGTTTCACTCTGCCTCCATAGACAAAATACTGTTTCAAAGGCTTTTAGACCCTCAAAAACATAAGCCCTACATATATTTCACATTCACTACAAAACCTTATCATCTCCACTTGTACAAAAATAATTCTAAACTTCCTGGGCATTATGAAACTCAGTTTTCAAGGCTGACTCAGGAGCTGAGCAACCGTGCACCACCTCAGCTGTAGATCCAAACTCCGATTCCGTATCATGCGAACATGATCAATAATCCCAGCGCAGAAATCTGTCTCACTTCTGGCTGTCAGTCACACCCGGCACAGGATCAATCTTATCAGAAAGTGGGGCCGACTGTTACTCCGAGAAGCTGAATCGATGGGTGCAGACTTGTGTTGCAGCTCGGAGCCTTTTTAACATTTCGATCTGGAAATATTTCCGCTTATTTTCATCCATCCGCTCCTCGGGTTCGCACCAGTCAGTCAACCAAGTTTAGAGAGAAAGTGAAATGTGTTCCTCGGGTGTACACAAAGGAGTATCAAAGAACTTGGTATGACGAACTGAAAACTTTATGATCTTAGTAAAATACACAATCTATCAATTTGTCCCTGATGACAGCGCCACCCCTTCCCGCCACCACCAAAACAATGTACCCTGACACACAGCAACGCTGCTCAGGAATGAGCTCATTGTGACAACCTGGCCTCACAATTCCCCAGATCCCAGTTCAATCAAGTAGCCCTGTCTTCTCCTTGGAGACCCCACCGTGGATCAGGCTCTGACCTGTCGAGGCATGGACACAGGATCTCCGGTGGTTCTGTGGCGTCTGGCACCAGGGCGTAGGCTGGGGTTTCCTGTGGGTTGCAAAGAGGGGCAACAGATGCCCGATGGAATTGAAATCTGGGAGAATTTTGAAGCATCATTCATCAGGCCATTCCCGAGCAGATTTTTTTGGTGTCCTCTCATCGGGGAGTGCCATTTCCACGAGGGAGTGCGTTTGGCGAGTAGGGTATAGCACAGTAGAGGAGGCTGCACTTTCAGGACCCCATTTCTAGGACCCTAGTGTTTCGCCACTGCGCCATCTACCAAGTTGGACAACCCCTTTGGACAGAGAGAGAAATAAACTTTTCCTTTTGTGTGATGCACGGACCGTCCACTGTCTGCCTCAAGAAACCAGGCAGACATTTCTATTGACATCTCAGTACAGTACAAAATACTTTACTTCAGTATTTCCTTATTTATGCTACTTTATGCTTCCACTACACTACATTTCAGAGGCAAATACTGTACTGTCTAATCCACGACATTTATTTGACAGTATTAGTTACTTAAAAAAAAAAAAAAGATGTTATTGAACTTGGATAAATTAGCATCACTGAAAACATTTTGGTGGACACTACTTAAAAGAATTAGTACTGGAACCAGACTGCACTGTCTTTGGGAGAGTGGTAAAATCCAACTATTCTGGAAGGAAACATATGCACAGAAATAAGTAGAGCTATAGGGCAGCAACTGCTCCCCGATTCACTCGTGTGCCTACTGGGGAGTCTACCAGACTCTCTGAGGATGCACAAAGACATAGTCCAGTCTCTCCTGATGTTGGCAAGGAAGAGTATAATGACAAAGTGGGTTGGGGATGATCCTCCTAATGTCCAAATGTGAAAATCCCTGGTATCTGTTTTTGAAAAAATGGGAAGGGCCTCTGGACCTTGTAGGGATTAGGTGTAGCCTGTCATGAAGATAATGAAGGGATTGCTCCACTCATGTGCATCGCCACCGCTATCTTTTGCTTCGATGTATGCTGTTCGCCATTTTCATGGACCTATTATGTATGTACAACACAAATACTGTACTGTGCACCAAATACTGATCTTTTTCCCTCTAAACTTCACATGGTTTCATCTCAATAAATGTTTAAATGAACCAACATCGCACCAAAAAAGCAAACCTTAGAGAAAAAGTCTACAAACTACAATCAGATCAGAACTTTTTTTCTTTTTCCTCTCACATTAATCATCTCAGGACCCCCCAGGTTCATCTGACGTCCCTGTGCATTAAACTAAAGTGGTTCAAACTAACTCCTATTTAATATCATTGGCTGGTTTCACCATCAGCAGCTTTATTTTATAATGTAACACTCATGTGGTCACACATACCCGTCTTCTCTCTTCAGAGGCACTTCTGAAGCATTTTGTTCCCACCTCTGCAGATCCTCGGCCACCTGCTGACACCTCCACCCCCGGCACCTTTCAGAGATGCAGCAGCAAGCGCTCCAGCCCCCCTCACCTCAGACAAGCCCAGCCATGCAGCATCAGCTTCCACCGTCCCCTCCATGTCAGCGCAACACGGCTCAAGCTCATTTGAAATTACCTGAGATCTTCTATGGGGCGAGAACATCTCAGTGGAGTCTCAATCATTACAGTAAATCATGTGGTCTCTCAACAGATGTGGGCATTATGAATATTGCACTGAGGTTTCTATAATAGAGTTTCAGTCTCGGCTGTGAGTGACTGGTGTGCAGGAGGTGATTTGAAGTGGGATGCCATCGGCCTTGACGACCTGCTATCCTTCTCTACAAAAGTTCCAGTTTGAATTTGTATTTCTTTGTATCCCACCATTCCATCAATTCTTTCTTGGTTCAATAACATGACATGACTCTATTGGTTAAAATTTGACACTCGCCTACCGGTGGCGAGTCTCGAGGCATCCACATGAATGTCAGGACCGAGGTTTACCTACAGAACATCGCATGGTAATGAGATGATCAATGTTGTTCACATCGCCTGTTATGGTTTTAATACCGTAGCTGATCCGTTTATGTTTGATATGAAACAGGGACCAGAATCACTTGATTCTACTTATAAGTCTCTGATTTAAAAAGTGTGATTAGCATTCAGCATATTCAGACTGCTCTTAAAAACTTTCTCATTGAACCAATCAAAAATCAACGCACTCCTTATTACCTCAATCAGTTGTTCCTCCATCTTCAGCCCAGGTGATTTGCATAACATCACCTCTGACGCCAACTCTTGAATAACTCTGTCTGGATACCCATGGGTGTGGACTGTTACGGGGCTGATCAGAGCATCCTCTCTCAGAACTGGGTGTTAGTCTCGGATGGGGACTACATCAAAGTTTGAGGAACCATTGATCAGCGAAGCTTTGAATCCAGCACAAACCCTCAATTCTTGATCACAACAACTCTTCAGAGGTAATAAGTTCACATTCGGCAGTTTGTTCAAGGCAAAAGGGACTGTTTTCACCTCAAAACAAGCCTGTCAAATCTCAAATCTGGGGGATAACATTGTTCAGTGGTGTCAGCTCAGTCTGCATCTGCGAGAATGATTAGATGCTACCGTTAAAGGAGCTGACAACATCTCTTGTTCTGAAAGAGAAGCAGCTGTCATGTCACCTTCATGCCGACTCGTCAATGTGACATCCGTGACTTAATTATTTGAATTTCCCTTCTCTCCTCTCCGCCATCTCTTCCTCTCTGCATCGCCCACTGTGTCTCCTCAAGCTTCACCTCGTCTATAGATCAACCTTGCCAGAGCCCTCAAGTCTCCGACACATATCACTTTTGACTGGTGAATCAATAACTGAATTACTTTTATGAAACCACACCACTAGAAGTGATGAGGGCTATGCGGCTGCCTCGAGCCAACCACTTAACATTTTTAATCTTGCCGGAGTTCAGAATGGATCAGCCAGTTGGGGAAGAAGTGGAGGGAAATCAGACACCCGGATGTTTTTTAATTAGAGGCAGGAGCCAAACAAGCAATGTCAGCTGGGCCGCTTATCAACATTAGTCAGCAATAGTGAATGTGCGGAGGGTGGAGGGGGGGTGGGCAGAACGTGTGATCGTACAGGTCTCTTAAATAGACAAAAAATACATTAGCTTCCCAGGCATTTGGCTGAGGCTGTTATCCACGGCAATTTACAGCAGAGTGATAGATAGACAGACAGGCACTTAGGATGAGTGGGCAGACTCAGACCGACAGACGGGCTGACAGACCGAGGCGAGTGATTCTCATTGCATGTACGGGAATTTGACGGCCCAGTTAGGTCAAAGACATCCCGAAAAAACAGGTCCAGTTTGGTCAAAAAGTCAACATTTTCTGGTTTCTGTTTTTGGTTTCACCGGTTTCATGGCAACGGCATGGCATTAGAAGGAGTTGAAATATAGTCATTGATGTCCCTGTAGAACCATCACATCCTCATACATAAACCACTAAATCGGTCAACTGCCAGTCAATCTCAAATCTATACCTGTCAACACTTGATTTTTACAATTTCACAGATTGTTGCTGGAGTCTGCCTTTTCCTTAACTGCTGAGCTTTGATTGGTAAATTCTCACAATAATCTCCCAATTTCATAGTCATATAAATCCAATGAGAGCGTCTGTGATCCTCCCACAATAGTGTTATTTGTAAAATTTTAGATATTGACTTTTTAATCACTTTTAAAAAACTGTATTTAAAACTAATGTAAAGTTATTCTTCTCTAACATCCTTGTATGTATTTTCTCAATCTGCTCAGGGTTATATGGCACAGGCGTGGACGATGAGGGCAGGCCATTAGCCGACACCCACAAATGTTCTATTTTCACAGCATTGTGTTGGCAGGTACTGGACTGGGCCTTGTCATCCACACTCCATTTGGTTGGGTTTAGGCGATGAAAGCTACTTGGTTAGGTTTAGGAAAACATTGTGGTTTGGGTCAAAATTACTGTGTTCCGCCCTTAACTTCAGTTACTTAATGTACATGATTTAACTTGACAACGCCAGTGAGTTAAAATAACTCACCACTGACTTTTGGTTTCACACTGGACACAAGCATCCGTCTTCCTGGGTGAAACTCCTGTGCTTGTTTGACCAGAACGTCTGTCCCTGACCTCCTCCAGCTGCACTGTAATATGTAACTCTTTAACGTCATTGCCTGACTTCCTCCTCTATAGCCGTAATAATTACCATTTCCGCTAGAGAACACCTAACAAGAGAAGTAAATACTGGCGGTAATGAGCTGCTCCAACAGTCGACCTGCGGTGGTTTTTGTGATGAAGACGAGCTGTGAAACAAAGTGTGAAAACATGCAGAAAGTAGGTTCAGTGAGGCCACCCGCTCCTGATTTCTAATTTGATGAGTAAGATATATATAAAAAAAACAGGTTTCCTTCAACAGGATGATGTGCTTGTTTGTATAGTGTTTATTACCGTGGTTTATTTTCCTAGTGTTTCTATGGTCACTTGAAATCCGTGCTGAAGAGTGAGCAGACACTGTTGACTAGTTAAGGGTAGGGGAGCGTGAATTCCTCCTGGGGGAAGAGTTTAATAAAGCCTTTATGTTGCTCACCTTGAAATATTGGCGCCATTTAATGTTTACTGTGTTTCAAGATCCAAGGTTCATTTATTTATCACTCCACAACACAGGGCTGCGCAACGAAAATGGAAGTTGTAGTCCCTTTATGCCATGCAAGAGAAACATTTTGCTATGGTTGAGTGTTGAGGATGAGATCAGGAGGCTGACGGCCTGAGGAGCGAAGCTGCTGTGTAGTAACTACTTCGCTGTATTTCAAACGTTTGTTATGTTCCTGTTTAGAAGGACTTTTCCTTTCTGGTTCACCCAGCCACTAATGCAGTTTCTCCATCAGGACTTTTGGCCGCGCCGAGTCAAACCGAGCTGCACTGATGTCCTTTTCCATCATCAGTTTTACCGCGCCGAGTTGAGCCGAGCCGGCAAAGTGCTCCGGACTAGGGCCGAGCCGCACCAGCGCCGCCTCCAAGCAGGCTGCGGTGACGTGTCGCGACTGCAACTAACAGGCACTCGTCTTCCCACTCAACTCACCTCTGTGCAGGAAACCTGAGAGGAAGAGGTTTTAAATAGTCGGTGTGTTCACCTCTCAGTTTTGTAGCTTCTAACTGAATCTCTTTAGTTTTCTCTCGTCCCGGTTGTTCTTTCAAACATCTGCTGTGTTTTACTGTTTCATCGTGTTCACTTTCAGCTGAGTCATGTTTAGTTACTACTGCTGAACACAACGTTTCCTGTAATGTTGCTTCATGATAAAAGCTTTAAATGACTAAATAGCAGCGGGGGGCTTTTATTGTGAAGATGTTAAAGGAAATGTAACATGTTTGAACTTCAGAAATAAGCGGTACTCGTCCACAGGATGCAATATGCGTATGACAGGGATTTGACAAGGTCAGGGGTCAGCAGGGACAACAATGGTGAAAGGTTTAGAAGATAACTTTTAATGTGAAACATCTACAGGACCCTCTGACCCTCTGAGAGTGGACGGACAGTGATGAAAAGACAACAGGCCGGCGGGAGTGATCGGAATCAATACGTAAATGAAAAGAGCAGTTGTTGTGGAGTGTGTCATGCTTGTGATGGTACACCGATGGAGCCGGTGCTGTGCAAATGTAAATTATCTTTAATTTACCACATGATCCATTTTAGTGTCCATCACTTATACATTATCCATTTCATTAAGCTTTATTTAGAGTAGAGCCACAGAGACACGCCGGAGCATTTAGAGGTGAGCGGGGCCTTGCTTCATCAGCTCTCTGTCTGACTGTCAGTGTGTTATTACCCAATGAAACAATTGGAACATTTCCACGGGATCCGTAATGACCCTGCTGGAGGAGGACGAGCCGTAGAATGGAGTGGTTGCTCCTCTCTGCGAGCGCACTGGAGGCTGATAACCTCTGTGTGAACCGACCCATCAAGCCAGCGCTCTCAATGGCCACTCTCAAACTCTTCACGCTCGCTGTGGAAATGCTCATCGAAGGGCGACAGTGATTTTATACCTGACTATATCTTGTAATGTATTTCTGAAACGAATCTGGAAGAGTTACTCGCGTGGATGGCTGGAGATGGGTCGTCTCTGCGTGACAATATTACTACACCCTATGCAGCGTGTTCGGAGGAGGTCCGGTCGCAGTGACGCTCTGCGACGATAAAAGCTCATATTGTGGGAGTGTTGACACCGAGCACACACTGTAATTAAACACAGCCTAATTAATTAACAACACGGCGTGATTAAAAAAATTGTTTTGTGTCGGTTAACCTGGAAATTCAATTAAAAGAAGATAACACTCGCCACGGCTCCGCCCCCCCTCCCAATGAGCCGGCAGCACGGGCGACCTTAGAAATGTAATTATGACAAAAGCAGCGTGATGAGTACACTCGTCGGCCCATTTCATTACGCACGCCCTGACCCCGGGTGTGTCTGCAGGACGGCCCCAGTTCTCTCAGCGAGGACGTTGTGGACGTGGTCAGAATGCGATCCGGAGGAGCAGAATCCGCACATAGAGATGAAGTTACCCCTTAATTCCACCGGTCTGGTTGACGGACGACGGAGCACGGAGCAAAACCATAGCGGAGCCTTTCCTACATGCAGCCGGTGGAATTCCCGGGTTAAAGGGATATTCCGGTGTAAGTTTAATCCATGGTCTAACACACCTTGACACCGAGTAAGACTCCCCCTCGAGAGGTCAAGTTTGCTGACCGCTAGCTTAGCTAGTTTTAGCAACCTCAGAAAAGACCGCACGAAAACAAAACACTGCAGCTTACGCCTCCAATTCGAAACTGCCATCAAAAAGCCACAAATAATGGTCAGAACAGCACCAAACTTCAGCAACAGTACATGTACAGTCCCAGCACACAGTACGAAGCATCAAACATCTGCTAGCTTTGCCGGATTTGTCTTAAAAACACAGCACAACTCACCCTCTCCTCCAGCAGCCTGCCTGTGTGGGGAAGCCCTGACGAGTCGATTACCGAGTGCAGTAGATTTCCGCAGCTCAAGGATGAAAATGTTTGATTATTACTCCATTACTTCCGTTATTTTCCCTGTCAACTCTCGATAATAAGAACTGAGCATTCCATGTAAGTTTGGTGCTGTTCTGAGCATTATTTGTGGCTTTTTGATGGCGGTTTCTAAATGGAGGCGTAAGCGGCAGTGTATTGTTTTCGTGTGGTCTTTTCTGAGGTTGCTAAAACTAGCTAAGCTAGCGGTCAGCAAACTTGACCTCTCGAGGGGGAGTCTTACTCGGTGTCAAGGTGTGTTAGACCATGGATTAAACTTACACCGGAATATCCCTTTAAGGGTCTGTTTTGGGCTGAAATGTGGAGCGGTCATAGGGTAAATGGATAACACTGTTATGTTCCGTAACCACCATTAACTTATTTGAAAATGTCCTGATAATACTGATGTCACGGTTTAATGGCTGTAGAAAGCAGATTGGTTTCACTAAACCTCACTTTCGCTCTGGTATTCAGTCCGCCACCAGGCTGAATTTTTGCCGGGGAACTGAAGGACAAGTTATGACCCAAAGAAAGCAGAAAAGTCTGCCATTGTGCAACCAAAACAACAGTGGAACAAATGGAATAACTGTTGAAAAGAAAAAGGAACCTCGACTTAATAGAAAGAGGTGGGCTGGGGGCTTGAGGACTGTTTTTTATATTTTGAAACTCAAGAAAAACGCTGAAAAAAGGGTCAGCACGTGAGACGAAAAAACAAACCTCAGGCACTCATGTGTGTGGAACAAAAATACTTGAATGGGGAAATGACAGAAGAGGGTAATTAAATTAATTAAAGTTGTCCGTTTCCACTTTTGTTATATTGTATTACCTTTCCTTTAGCCGAACGTTGTTGAAACAGTGGAGCTAATATTGTCAGTTGAAGTTGAAGTGAGATGTCCCGTTTGTCTGTAGAGACGAAATCTAAAATACTTCCACACTAATGAGTTCTTCCTGAGAGGGGCGTGAACATCCTTGTGTTTTTAATGGGTCGACAGGTTGTGAATATACAGTGTGTCACAACCGTCACTTTTTTTTGGAGTGAACTCAAACAGGCGCTCATTTGTCAAACTCTGATGGGGGAGAAGGGGAGAACCCTCTAAGAGATGACTGACAAATTAGATTCAGTGAAATTAATGTTTAATACTTGTCACTTATTTACATATTATTTACATCTTGATGTCTATTTGGCTTCTCACAGCTGTCTAAAATGACAGCCTGACACAACAGTAGATGCAAAATGAAACAAAGCTCCAAATGTATGCTGGTTTACTTTACAATGGACCCCAATGTGAAATGCAAACATACAGTATATTCTTTTAAAATTATGCATGCACATCTTATCTGCAGATTTATGCTATTCTATTTAATTGACTTTATTCTCTGGATAATATAGTGTAAATATTATTTTCCCCAGAGTCTTGGGTACATACATTAGCAAGACTAAGCGTCTACAGCTATGCCAACAGCTCTGTGGGGTTGCTCTTTTTTAATTAACATGCGCCACTGTTGTGTAATGAGCTTAATGCTCATGTTGATGAAGGTTCTCAGTCATCCAGGTCATGGTAACTCTGAGTGCTGTGTCGTAAACGGGACTTGTTTCAGTTGCTTGAAGACGTTTTAACTCTGATCCAAGAGGCTTCTTCAGTTCTGACTAACTGGAGGGGAGTTGCAGGCGTTGAAACTCTGAGTGGGAGTGTCCTTACAGAGTCGTTACGGACAGGTGACTTCTGAGTTTCAGAGTCGTTAGGGCCACCTGTGGGTCGTTGACCTAACCGGCCTTCCTGTGAGTTGCTAGGACTCGGTGAGCCTGGGTCTGAATTGTTGTTAAGCTGTCTGGGGAGGGGGACGGGACTCAGTATTACATTGTAGGTGGGTGAAAAGTAATGTCTTAGGCCACCTCCTCTGTTCAAAAGCAGTCATTCCAGTTTAACACAGATGGGTTCAATGCTAATGCTTAATGCTAATATTAGCAACTTTCTCTGGTAACAGTGACAATGCTAGCATGCAAATGTTAAGAGGGCACAATATTGTATTAGCATGTTAGCATAGCTTGTTCAAAACACAGTGTTTGCGTTGGGTGAAGACATCACCGGATGTCAAGATTTAACTACCCACAATTCATTGCAGCACTGGCATCATATTGTAGTAATTCCAAATGTGTGTTTAGAGGAACAAAACAGAACTTATTACGAATGTTGGAGGCAGTTACTTTGTTTAAACTTTAATTTAATAACGTGGGGCGTGAGAGGTGAGGTTTCGTAGTCCACAAAACATTTCTGGAGCCTCACAGAAAATCAGCATTTCAGCAAAACACAAAAGAAACCAGGGGAAAAAAGAAAGAAAAATGGCTCCATACAGCTTTTTGGTCGTTTTTCCCGTTTTAAAACAAGTCCCCAGCTGCTCCCGTTGTTTAGGAGAATGCTGCGACGCTGTTTCACTGTGAAGCTCCAGAAATGTTTTGTGGACTCGGAGACTTCACCTGACGTAGCTGTTCATCAAAGTAATGGCCTGTGGGAAGTTGAAACAGGTAGTGTCCAGTGTGTGATGGATCTGCAGTCATGTTGTCCTGCCGATTTCCTGACTCCGACATGTATCAGCGCTGAGCGCAGGCGAGTTGGCGCATATTGGCGTGTTTACTGTATATAAATGAATAATGGCCGGTTTGTGTTTGCCATCTTGCGTGGAGGGAAAAAAGAAGAAGTGTTTTTGCGCCTCGGCTCATCATCTGCTTCACGCAGGGAGTTTCCTCACATGAGCAGTTAACTCTGCGGGGAAGAAAATGGGGTTTCGGTGTGGGCGTCTGGTGACAGCGGAGAGAACAGGCCCTGGGCCTTTCTGTGGGTTCCACTGTTCGAGGTTACCCCAGAGAGCAGGATGGGGGGAAGGAGGAGGACCCTCCGCTGAGCTGGAGCCGCGAGCAGGCACAAGAGGAGGAGAGAACAATCAGTTAAACTCCAAGAGGTGTTTTCACATCTCAGGGTGAAATGACTGCTGGCCAATTGGAACTCTGTTTCGGGAGCTCAGGGGTCAGAGATGAAAAATAAGACTTGTCTGGGCTTGTGGTCGGTGTTACCGTCAAAGATGCTCTGTTAAAAAAACTTTTACCTCGCGTTGCACACTCTCATGTGGGCCCCATGCCAGAAAACAAGCTCCAAAATCAAACACATAGGTCTCAACCAAGCTTTCATTCTGTTACAAACATAAAGGGAACAGTCAAGTAAAGTAGTCCTCAGAGGACTTAACCTCCTTAAATGACCCTATAACTGACTACTCGTACATAAGGCTAGTTTCTGCCTGAACACAGTCAGAGTAAGATCACTTTGTCCCATTATCTTATTTTATAATCACAGACCAGCAGGAAACCGTGACAGTACTCATTTCTATTAGGTAAGATATGACTAAGATAGCCCTACACTCAGTCAGTCTGGGACCATGACGGCATTAAACGGGTCAAGCCGTCAGGTGATCGCTCAGATTCTAAAGACATTTTGGCTACATTAGTTCGGCCAATGTATTTGGAGGTAAAGGTGCATTTTATCAGTCACTCAATAACGATGACTCCCTCCGTGCTACAGCTGCTAAGGTGGCTTTGTCACTTCAATCCAAACATATTAAGTCATTTTGGGCTCTTGCTTGAATGACTGATGTCTCTTTCGTTGGGACAGTCTCCGGAGCCTGCAGTGACCTTCACTCCTCCTCAATCAGAGCACCTGCTGTGCAGCTGTGTCCACCGCCTCTGTCCTCAAAACTGTTGATGTGATTGTCGGTTTATTATTTTGGAGGGCCAAAGAAATCTCACTTTATTTTCTCTTAGAGTTAGAGCTATTGGAAAAAAGTCAAGTGAGCACAAGTTAACCCCAGCTGTTGTTCACGTCTGTCAAGTTTAGCCAGATAAAGTGTTAGCAGAACCACTGATGAGCTCACACTTGTACACAATATACATGATGCGCTCACATTACATGCTTATAACCTGACGATTTTTATGGCGACCTCGGGAAGATTTCCAGCCGTGTTTGTGGCGCCACAAAGACAGGCATAACCTTAACCAGGTGGTTTTTGCGCCTAGACTTAAAGGGATATTCCGGTGTAAGTTTAATCCATGGTCTAACACACCTTGACACCGAGTAAGACTCCCCCTCGAGAGGTCAAGTTTGCTGACCGCTAGCTTAGCTAGTTTTAGCAACCTCAGAAAAGACCGCATGAAAACAATACACTGCCGCTTACACCTCCATTTAGAAACCGCCATCAAAAAGCCACAAATAATGGTGAGAACAGCACCAAACTTCAGCAACAGCACATGTACAGTCCCAGCACACAGTACAAAGCATCAAACATCTGCTAGCTTAGCCGGATTTGTATTAAAAACACAGCTCAACTCACCCTCTCCTCCAGCAGCCTGCCTGTGTGGGGAAGCCCTGACGAGTCGATTACCGAGTGCAGTAGATTTCCGCAGCTCAAGGATGAAAATGTATGATTATTACTCCATGCAATGCTCAGTTCTTATTATCGAGAGTTGACAGGGAAAGTAAGGGAAGTAATGGAGTGTAAGGTTTTCGTGCGGTCTTTTCTGAGGTTGCTAAAACTAGCTAAGCGAGTGGTCGGCAAACTTGACCTCTCGAGGGGGAGTCTTACTCGGTGTCAAGGTGTGTTAGACCATGGATTAAATTTACACCGGAATATCCCTTTAACCAGAGCATAAGCAGTGCATTATCTCAAGACAAAAGAGAAAACTGAACCCAAGGAAACGTAAAGTTGCAACATGGAGTAGAGTTTCACTCCATGGTTTGCAGAAACACACGTCACGAAACATGGGTTGCGAAACGGTTCTCCGAACTTATTCTGTCTCATCCATCATAACCAACTCTCATTTGATTTGAGCGCTCACGTGCAAGCTGTAGCTTCATTATGGCCTCATTCATCAACACATTCACAAAAGGCAGACCCATTAAACATGAGCACCCAAACTTCATGACATACTCGTGCACGTACAGACTCATTCGCAGGCAAGCGCCACACACGGTTACGGCTACGTCTCTCTGAGCTCATCAGCTGTAGATGAAAGTGGCAAACCAAACAGAGGAGGCGTGAAAAACATCGCAGACAATGAGGTTAATATGTTTCAGCTTCCAGGGAGAAGGCGTGTGAGGAAGCTTCCCAGCGTGCACCAGCGCGACTGATGTCTGGACACGAGTCTCGTTTTTATATGTAATTATGCATCACTGCCGGCGTCGTGCATTTTTTTTGTGTTTCTTCACTTTGGATTCTACAACAATTTCGCAATTTGCATACATCATTTATTCCCGTAAAACGACTGCAGTTATTTCTGAGCAAACATGCCGTTAGATCGCAAGTAATGTGGTGCGTGCACGGTGCTTCGAGATCTCCCCGCAGATAACGGCCTGTTGTTACTCATACAGTCAGACTGCATACTCTAACACTGTAATCCATTAACATTTCATAGCCGAGATCCCGAGATTACCACAGAAAGATGTGAGATACTGCTGAACCGAACTAGTCTGTCGTCTACCAGAGGCTTGTCTAACAACACACAGAGGGACAGCGTGAGGACGCCTTTAAAAACTGAACAGATACTGGCCACAAACTACTTCAGTGCAATTCATATAATACATTACTGTCAGGCCGGGCTCGAAGCAGGACTCAGACGCAGAGATAGAGTTTGTCAGAAAGCACTTTATTTGAGTACTTAGTCAGCAAGAGGTAATCCCCGAACAGAGGAAACAAAAGGGCTATGAAAATTAACAGTCAAGACCTAAAACTAAAATTCCCTGAAAAGAGGGAAAATCACAAAACTCCTGACTAACCTGAATCACTAGGGCAAATCTATCCTAAGGGATAAGGAAAAACAACCTGACAAGGAAAGGGGGAAAAAGGGACAAAACAAAATACTATTAAACAAAAGACGCTCCAAAAGGGAGGAAACAACCTAACAGGGAAAAAGACTAAACTAAAAAATCACTCCGAAAACTGGAGGAACCATCTAAGGGAAAAATTACTAAATAACTCAAAATCACTCTGAAGGAGGAAAAACAAAAGGCTATCTAACAACTACAAACTAAGGGAGCAGTTAAGCTGTGAAAATTTACAAAAGAAAATCACTCTTATGAGGAGAACACACTTGAAGACGAAGCAAGGCAGAAGACTGTGGCTGTGATGAGAACTGTGGTAATGCTGGCGAGACGATAAACGACACACTGGCACAAGACAAGGGAGACGCAGACTATTTAACACCTGGGGGAAGGGAGCACCAGGTGAACACAATCGGTAATTAGGGGAGACACTCAGACAGGTGACACACAGGGAAGGGCAAGTGACCTGAAACGAGAGGAGAGTTACTTTTCAAAATAAAAGCAGTGACGAGACCAAAACATAAAATAAACCAAGACCTCACCGCGGTGTGACAATTACAAAAGCAGTTTCAGCATGACATAACATATAGATGGCATAGCTACATTAATTACAATTGATGTGATGGGTAATTATAAGTGTGATAACAACTGAATATCATTAACACATCCTCTGGATCTGCTATATTGAGCCAGAGGTGTTCAGTACAGCAGGACTTGGAAAAAAAAAAAAAAAAAGACAAAGCATCAACGGCTTCATGAAAGAATGAAATGAGCATGTTTTCTAAAGAAAAGCAGTCAGAGTCGGTTGCTGTGCCTGTAATATAAGAAGCAGGTTGTCTTCGTGTGTACCACCAGGGGTTTGTTGGTGGTTCTAAATATACATATATACATTCTCAGGCACAAGAAGAAGAAGTGGATTGACCCTGGTATGCTGCTGTCGTCTCTCTTCTTCAAGGTTCCCTGAGCTTTGTGTTCAGCAGTGAACTTTTAAGCAAACGCCCGCTGCATCGGCTGCTTACCTGCGTGTCCTTCCTGTCGGCTTTAACAAGCCTGGCCACTCTCCTCTGACCTTGCTGGCGACAAAGTGTTTTAGCCACATAAACTGCCGCTAACTGCGTCTTTCTGTTTGTTTATCATATCATTTCCCGTAAAGTGTGGACACTCCAGCGGATGAAAGTCCCAGGGGTAACAGCAGCTCGGTGACACCGCGGCCCCTGCGTCTGGCGCCGGCAGTCGCAACGCATTCAAAGTCACGCGAGACATCTGGCTCATTTCTGAGGTTTAGTCAAACGGGTGACTGAAACTCTTGACTGTGTCCCCGCGCTTGCTGTTTGGAGCTCGGGCCACGTCGCCTGCTGTCTGGAGGAGCAGGCTGTTTGCTTCACCAGGCAGGTGTAACTAATGAAGGGGCCACTGAGGGGATGTTACGCTGAGGAAGGACTACAGCCAGCTGGAATTAAACACAATCAGACTCTTTGGCTTGCAACACATGTTCGCATCTTGTCACATGTATTAACTTTGGCTTTCTTCAAAACAGACAGCATTGTGTGATTGCTGCAGCCACGAGTTATGATGCACAGGGGTGGGTAAAAACAAGATTTACATAAGTGTCTCGATTCCCATCTCCCACGTTTCATTATCGATTCATAATTGTTAAAGATTGATTTCCTAAATGCTAGTAACATGATGTTGATGGAACGAAAAAAGCCGGAACTAAACTGGGAGGGTAGCGCAGCATGCGGACAATTTACAGCGCCAGTGCTAGAGTTACGTTGACGTTCATCTTCAAACAAGGCAGCGGTTCAAAGTGTGTCTTTTGTTTAATGACACGAAAATTACCTTCAAAAGACGAACGTCAAGCAGGCTTCATGTTTGTGAACACTTTCTATGCCGTGAAAGAGCCGTTGCACGTAACTTTAACGGAGTGGAGCAGCGGTCAGCAGTAATAAACAAGACCAGCCAACAACCGCTAACAGGCTAACAACCACACACCTCAGCATTCAACTCGTTAAACAAACTCTGTGGTGAAGAAGAAAACTCTGCTCAAACCCCCGGAGCTAACAGTGAGAAATTGACAAATCCCTTGTGATTACACATTCTGTACTTCAAACATCTTTTTGTATGGGAGAGGAATAGGTGATGGCTACCAATATAAAGATCTGGGAATTGTGTACAAAGGTATGATTCAAAATCAAGTTGCAAAGAGGCCAGGTTAGCATTATAATATAGCTATAGTTACTATGTGTTAATGTGGAACGTTAATGTGTGAGCTGCTTCTTTTCCTAAGAAAACCCTAAGACTATAAGATCTTTGATGATTGCTCACCTGTTTCTAGAAAGTGGAAACCAGGTGTCTGGTGTCCACCTTTTAGAAACAGGTGAGCATCATCAAAGATCTTATAGTCTTAGGGTTTTCTTTTCGGTGAAACAATGATGGTGCTCAAAGGCTCAAAGGCAGGACATTCAGGTATCTGATGAGCTGGTCTGGAGGTTGTGGGTTTGAATCCTGACTCTTTATAAAGTTGCTGCTCAGAAGAACGAGTAAAATCCTCTGAGAGACTCTTTGTGATGTCATCCTGTTAGCTCAGCAGGGTGACACCAGGGTCAGCAGTTCTGAGGTTGTGGGTTTGAGTCTTGATTGAAATTTGAGGGTTGATGTTCAAAAGAGTGAAATCTGAAAGAAACAAAGTGCATCAGTCAGATCCAGTAGCTCAGGCTCATAGAGGCCTGGTCAGCAGTTCGAGGTTGTGAGTTCGATTCGTTTGGGTTTGATTCTTATAAAACTCAGTGAAGTTTGAAGTACGGACTGAACAGCGCCCAGAGAAAGACAAAACATTTCTTACATTTCACTAAGAGTTCTGGATTTTATTGGAACAAGAGCCAGAATTCAAAACAACACATGACAGAAAGTACAAGTCAACGCAATTTCCACAATTTAATGGAGGAAGTTTAAAATGTAAATGAAGAATCTTTTCAATCAGTTTGAATCATTTTGTACAAAGTTAACTGAAGAAGCTGAAAGATTGATGTGACTGTGATCCTGTACAGACTCAACTGTTCAGCACTGACAAAGTTTCTGTGACAGGAGGAGACTCTGCACACTAAACACCACACAGACGCAGTTCTGGGGTACAGGGTGGGGCAACGGGTGTGGTCTCAGAAGTTCTGCTACATCTCTTTTTCAATGGACTTCAAGAAAAGATTCAGTGGAGCAACTATACTACTAGTCTGCTGTTTATCACTCTGTACTGTTGGACAGTCAAAGGACAAAGTGAGAGAGAGAGAGCAGCACACAACCTTTAATTTCTAAAAACTTATTTATTTCTAAAAATTTAGCAACAATACTCACTGAAACGTCTCCCAGCACGGCTCACACTATGGCTGGTTTAGGTTACACAGAGTCGGAATCCCACTTACAAAATACTAACTAATAAACCGAACTTAAAACAGGTCTCTTTCTGCCCTCATGTTTATCCTTGCTCTGTCTGTCTTTGTCTCAACTAAGTCCCGCCCCTCACAGAATCCGACAGGTCAAAATCCTACCCTAACTTGACTGATTGGCACCTGTCTATCCAATACAGAAAACAGAAAACGGACATGACAAGTTCAAGGTCTGCTCTCAATGTGGGATATTTGAACACCTTAACGGAAATGCAGTTCTCCATATAAATGCAGAAATTAAATTACATAATTAATAAATTAGGTGGTATTTCACAAAATTAAACTTAATAATTAAACCTACATTACAGATACTATGTACTACAGAAAGAACTACAATTAGTAGGGCGCTACATTAATAACACAGCAGAGCACTGCCCCTTATGTTGTTATCCACATACACATGATTCTCTTTTCAGAGGACGCCATTGCCGCGGTGTTAAAGGTGCCGCCGCATGGCAGAAAAGGAGGGGGGACTTTAGTTTTATCCAGCTGATTTTGCGTCAGCCGCGGTGCGCACCAACAACCACCACATGTGAACAGTCCAGACGACAGAGAACACTTCTTCGTCACTTAATGGGCCATTATCCAACAGGTCTTCCAGCCCCCACAAGGTTCATTGTCACACTGAGAGCAAGAGCCTTTGTAGCGCTATTTTCTAAGTGCTGTATCACAGGCAACTGGATTTGTCTCCTGAAGACGTTTCACCTCTCATCCAAGAGGCTTCTTCAGTTCTAACTAAGTGGAGGGGAGTTGCAGGCTTTTAAACTCTGTGTGGGTGTGTCCTCACAGAGTCGTTAAGGACCGCGTAAGTAGTTTCCTCCCATGTTCAAAGACTTCGAACAGGGGAGGTGGCCTATGACATTACTGATCACCCACCTACAACGCAGTACTAAGTTTCCTCCCCAGACAGCTTAACCACCATTCACACCTGGGCTCACCTAGCCCTAGCAACCCACATGAAGGCCAGTTGGGTCAACGACCCACAAGTGGCCCTAACAACTCTGAAACACAGAGCTCACAAGTATCCTTAACAATTCTGTAAGGACACTCCCACACACAGTTTAAAAGCCTGCAACTCCCCTCCAGTTAGTCAGAACTGAAGAAGCCTCTTGGATTAGAGGTGAAACATCTTCAAGAAAATGAAACGAGTCTGATTCTGCATTCAACAGTAGGGGTGTCACGATTCTCCAAATCCTCGATTCGATTACATTTTCGATTCTAAGCTCACGGTTCGATTCGAATTCTCGATTTTTACATGTATTTTTGTAAAGCACAGGTTGCTATGCTATTTTAGACTAGACTTTTATGCAATATAATATCTGACCTCTGTTCACAATGAACCACACTACTTGTCAAATTTAAAACATTTATTAATAACATAATGTAACAATAACTTATATCTTAAGTCAACTGGAAACTTAAATTAACCTGCCATCTAGTTTCTCTTTTGTAACTGCAGTCTTCTTCACAGAAGATGACATTCAAGTTCACAACAAAACAAACAAAAACAAAAAACAGCCATGTCCATAGTCTTCTCTGAACAATTTAGTGTCTTAACAAACTACTTCCGTACAGTTGAAAATATACCACACAGATAATTGTTGCAAGAGTGGCGTAGCCCCTTTCAGGAACAGGGCGGCGCGTGAAGGTGCGTAAGGTGTGAGTGGGCGAGCGAGAGTGAGGGAGCGTGTGTACGTGCGGGCAGTGAACGAATGAGAGAGAAAGGAGTCGCAGTAGCAGCGACAGCAATAAAGTGTACAATATAGGCTGCAGTCTGGCTGTGAATAAAGGCGACGGCTCCTCCAGATACAGCAAAGCTCCCTGGTCTTATTTCCCGACCAGCTTAACACGTGAAAGGGGGTTCACCCCGAAGGGAAACAGAAACTTCGGCCCTGGAGGAAATCCTCTCCCCTGTGCTTCCCGACCACGGTCCGGGAGCCGAACAGGAATGGTGTAACACCATGCTATCGTTTGACCGGCTGTAGCTAACAGCTGCTGGCTTAGCTAGTAGCTAAGTTACAGGAGGCTGACTTGCAGCACTTCAACACCTGTGTTTTTTTTTCCGTTTGGAAAGCCGACCGGACGTGATGCGGGGGCGAGGCAGCATCGACGATTCTTTTTTTTAATTCGAAATTCGAGATTGTGACTTAATTTCGGCCAATTCCGATTAAAAATTGAAATCGTGACACCCTTACTCAACAGTATGTCAGAATCAGGATTTTACTGTCATCATCAGGATTCAAGCACTGTGCTGCTACCTAGCATCTACATCAAGCGGCGTCACTGCGGTAACGCAGCAGCAAGCAGGTCATATAAAAGGAGGAACATCCGTTCATGCATGCTTTCAGATTAAGTAATTCATTCATTATTGCTGTTAACTTTTTTAAATGAAAAGGCTGCAGAATGTTTATCTTAATTCCCAGTTGTTTTTCTTATTGTGTTCCTGCAGACTAAGAACACCAGTGGAGGACTTAGATTACTGTACACATCACTCAGCACAAGCGACAGCAGCAGATGCAGCACAACACACATTTTCTTCAGGAAAAGCAGATATTCTCCCTTCCATGTGATTTTCCTCCGACCATTATCCACTGATATGTCAATATTTGTAGTATATATGTCATATCACGGTCAGTTTACGTGTTTATTTGCTAACTTTGATGTCCTCAGGTGGAGGAGATTGTGGTGGTCTAACATCGAGGCCAGGCGAGTGATTGCAGTTTCAACATTTGTGTGCGGCACCAGGCATTTCAACACAAAGAGAGATCTTTTCCTGATGGTTTCCTGTCCTTGGATTTCCTAATGCAAGGACAGCTGTGTCGCAACATAAAAAAAAACTAAATGGAACCTACAGAAACATATAGCTGCAACACAGCTGTGGTTTGCAGAAACATACGGTGCCAGGAATGTAAACTGGTGATTGGGTTGTTCATATTTCTGTACCATTATATAATGTGTAGTGAATCACCAGGCTGCATTACACAAGACTAAACCATTTTGGAAACATTACAAAAAAACACTGTTCCGGAATGTTTTTAAAAAAATATAAACACTGTGATGGAAAATTTAAATTTCATATGTTTGATGACACCAGTTATGTTTTAGTGACTGTTTCCAGGCCTACAGACAATGATAAGACTCTACTGTGGCTAACATCAGTCAGCTTACATCTGGCTCCTGACCAGTAGTAGTTGCGTGACAGATGGCTCCATCACTTAACTACCACACCGTAGCACCGCGAGCAAACCCCTAACCCGCTCAGTCTTTGGGAGTAATTTTTCAAATAGGCTTTTAATGACTTTATTTATTTACCGCCTGTGCAGGCAGGCGTAACACTGATACCTCTAAATTAAGGAAATTAATGAAATCCGGTCAGAGTTGATCAACATGATAGAAAATTATAAAAGCATAACGAGTCGAGCCTGTAGGCAGAGTAGCCCGGAAGCCCCTGGGTGTAAACACTGCGGGGATAAATATTGTTTGGCTCTCGCGGAGCTGTAAAACCGAAACAGTGAATTGGCTCATATTTTACGAGATGAGCACACACTGTGTACTACATTAAGAAATTAATTCCCTGCAGAAAGACAGATACTGGCCCTCCAAAGGCAGGCCCGGCTCGTTTAGTCGCAGGAAAATTAATTGCGCCGGTTACGGCAAAAACATACAACCTACATATCATTTGTGCAGCGCCTGCAAATGTTATATCACTCTTTATAGCCAATTAAGGCAGAGTAATGATTTATTGAATTTAATTTCTTAAGGCTCGTGTTGTGACACAGTGGTGTTCGGCTCGCGCTTTTAAACAAATTCACGGCGAAGGACTGCTCACTTCTATCATCCTCATCTCGGAGCACTCTACCTTCCCACCTCACTGCACCTTAATACTTCTCACATTGTTTTTATTAATATCAGTTCTATGGTGTAGAAACACCAACTGACGGGTGTTTACATAAGAGAGGATGCTTTTCATCTTCTATCAAACACACACGGGGAGACTGATTTTCCACTCGGCCTGTGAAGGAAGCCATGCGTGCTTCTTTCTACCAATGTGTCCCATTGACCTCCATACTAATAGCTAGCTCAGCCAAGATAACATGGGTCATATACTGCAATTGGAATAATTATCAGACAAGACAGCACCTCTAGATAGAAATCTCTGACTGAGAGACTACAGACACAACGTCCAAAGTGTCCATCAGCAGCCCCGTCACCAGGATAAAACGTCGGAAGTTGGACGCTTCTGTAGACCACTGATACCTTCAAATTTGAGTGCATCATATGCTACCATAATGACATTTCAACAATGTATTTATTACCTGACTGTCATATCAGGAGGTAGTTGCCAAGCCAGTGACCACAGTTCAAGACTGTGTTTCAACATTGTTAAGAGTGACACAAAACTGGATGTTTTTAACGAGACCTTGAGACGTGTCAAGCTGCGTTTGTGGAGAACAAAGTAAGTATTTTAAGCCAAAACACTGATCTTTTCCTGACAGTGTTTTTTTTTTTACCCCCCTTAACCTAACCAGAACATAAACACAGCAGTTGTCACAACATAAAATTGAAAAGTGAGCCTAAAGAAATGTGAAGCTGCGACATAATGAAATGTTCATTTTCAGCATAAAATTTGCAAATGCTGTCTGGCAACTGTAATTCCCCGCAGTGCATATTTGAATGCAGGCCATGATCAAGTTACTTTTGTGCCAAAATCCAACCAGATGCTCACACTGTCAAATTGGAAAGCAATGACGTTTGTGCAATGAATTATTTAGCACATATACTGTGGCTAGAAAAAGAGCATCCTCGACCACGCTTCACACTATGTTGTGTGGAGTCAAATATGTCTACTTTCATTTTATTTGAGTTGGCAGGTAAAAGTCTGGGCCTACATAAGTTCAATGATGTGAACAACCCTCTGAACCTCGTAGCCTGTTAAGTTGGCCCCATATGTAGCTTACACACAGTTCACCAATCAGCCACAACATCAAACCACCTGCTTAATATTGTGCAGGTTCTTCTTGTGCAGCGAAAAAGCTCTGATCTGTCAAGGCAGACCTCCGGGGCTGTCCTGTGGTGTCTGGCGGCGGAAGGTCGGGGGGCAGGGCCTCCACGGATCGGACTTGTTCCAGCACGTCCCACAGATGCTCGAACAGATTGGGATCTGGGGAATTTGGGACCAGGTCGATGCCTTGTGCTCTTTGACGGTTTGCTGGAACTGGAAACTTGCAAGTATATTAGCTTTCTCATTTACACAACAATGATTGTGAACGGTGTGTAAACAGTCTGCACTCAGGCTTCTGTCAGATGCAGTGCTGCACCCATCCAGCCTGAGGCTTATCCTAAAGTACATTCAGTGTAAATAAAGCAAGAACACACAGCCTTAAAACCGATGACTCGTGACCTTCTGCATGAGTAACAGCAGGAAGTAAGCGAGGTCAGTTCTGTCCCCCATATATTACATTCATATGCATCTGCCTATCGTAATTTATGTTCATTGGCACTATTCATTTCTAATGCAGACGGAAAAAGTAATGATGTGGAGGTTGGCTGATGGATTGGTGCTGAGGGTCTGCTTTCAACACGACTGTAGGTTCACATCTGGTCTCTTAATAACAGCTGAGTTTAACATTCAGTCACACCCTCCATCTTTTGTTAATGCTAACGATGCATACATAGTTGCTGCAAGATAGAAATGATTCACTCTCCTCCACTAATATGTAATTGTTGAATATTCATCTCAGAGTGTTTGGATCAAGGTCCTGACTGCAGGGATTTGCTCCCATTCAGCCACAAAGGCATTAGTGAGGTCCGACACTGATAAAAGGCCTGAGGGCCCTCTACAGGACAGAGCCTCAAGATCAACCCCTGCAGGTGTTGGGCTGTTTTGGTGGAACATGCATTGTAACCAATCTAACTTACAATGATTCACACCCTCAGGGGTCTGGGGTCCAGGGGCAGTTACCCACTCGTCCTGGTTGGACATCAGAGGCTGGCTACACTTGGCATTAACATTCATATTGGGTGATCTCATCACAAGTGGACGGCTCTAAAGCCTGTCAGTTCACACCTGGTATTATAATGTGTCCCCGCTGGCGTCACCAGTCCCCACTTGTGATCGTATCTCACTCCGTCACTCTTGAAGCAAATAAATACTAGTATGTCTGAGACAAACAGACACAAAGGTTTTTAGACAAAGGAATTAAGAACATCATGTCGAACATTTCCTGAATTTACAGAGAGGTCCAAATAATGAAGAATGTGTCAGAGACAGCATTTCACAGAGTTTCTCAACAACTCACTATGTTGAGAGATTTCTTATGGGAGTCTTAAGGGAGACCGTCTTCATAGGCTACAAAGAAGAAGCCTATATTGTGACTGTCAATACAATGTTGATAGAATTTACAGTAACAGGTCAAATTAGTTGTAACACACAGTGTGTTTCCAAAGATCTGCTGCTGATCTCAGCAGGTCAGACAGGCCAAACACATCCGTCATTAGTACAGTGGACCACATGTAAATCAGACAGCATGTCACCCATTCTGCTTGGTGTTGTGTCTTCTTCTTCTTGTTTCGCAGAGGACGTCAGCTGAGTAGGCGGTCCTCCGGTGTGGTCCAGGACACATGTGTACACTGCTAACGCAACATGGTCATGTTTGGCCCAGACCAGCATTGACAATCCATATTCACTGTATCTCAGGTTCAGTAACTCTTGTACCTGAAACTGTCGGACCACCGGGTCACACAAGATTGACGTTAAAGGAAAAGTTCACCCACAAATAAAAATTCCGTCATTGTCTGCTCACTCCATGCCAGCCAGTGGATAGTTGGGCGACAAAACATTTCCAGAGCTTTTACAGCAAAATAGCGTGGCAGCATTCTCCTAAACAACTGAAGTGACTGGTGACTTGTATTAAAATGTAAAAAAAAGAAAAAGAAAAACTGTGAAAAAAAGAAAAAAAACACAAAATGGCTCCATGCAGCTTGTCGGCCATAATCCAGAAGCCCCGAGATACTCGTCACTGTAGCTGCTAAGCTAAAAACGTTAGCGTACACTCTGTCTGAAGCGGGGGCGCAAGCTCGACCGCACATCGTCGATGTTAACTTATCCTTTAATGCCACGTATTAACAGCCTGAACCAGACCAACTCACTGTAAAAAATATGTTGCCGCTGCAGAAACATTCAATGTGATATCGGTAAAAAATAAAATAAATACAAGTCAAATATCGACACTGTCTGTGTCACTGTGTTTCTCTTCTTATGAAATGTGCTCGCAGTCTCTTCTTGTGCAGAGCTAAGCACAAGGTCCTCTGAAGTCAGTCCACCCATCTCCGGTCACCACTTCATAATAACTTAAGGTTTGAAACTGATGAAGAAATAGTATATATATCATAGATTTTCTTATCTTCTGTGGGACTGTCAAGCTGCCAGGGCCTTGAGCAGTCCCAGCCCTTTCTATCTAATGGTAATTACGGTAATTGCTCTTCCTCTCTATCACCACCTGTCGTTGCAGTGGTAACCGGCGCCTGAGCTGCAGTGAGTGAGCTGTGCCGAGAGCCCATTTGACTCTCAGAAAAGAAAGGGATTATGGCCCATAATTGACAGAGGGCAACAGGATTTGGTGGGATTTATTGCCATCTGAGCACACCCTCGCTCTGATAGCCCACGCCGCCTGACTGGCTCTCCGATCCATCTGGCCGTCCAACAACATCATCCCTTTCCAAAGTGCCGAGGCCTGATATCGGCCATCATGGCCCCCGTGTTCGACAGAATGCTTGTAATTCTTTTACTGTCTTCTCAAATAAATGGAAGGATTAGGCGATTAAATACACAAGTGAGAATGAAGTCTGTAATTATTCACGAGGAGGAAGGATTGGAAGGCGGGGAGACGTTGGCTCGAGTGTTGTAGGTCAAACTGGAAACAGCAGGGCATTTTAAGAAGCTGCTGGACGGAGCGAGTGGCTGTCTAAGTGGAGGAATTAGTGGCCTTTTGTGCCCCGGCAATTACGCACTTCAGCACGCACGCACACAGAAGTTTTCAACACACGGACGCACGCAAACACACACCGAGACGAATGGCGTGCAGACGCAGGTGCAGAGCGAGTCGAGAGCCGCGATGCGTTCGGCGTCGCCGGGCCTACTCTGGGATCCTGAAGTGTCCGCGAGAGCAATCCAGAGCCAGGAGGGGGTTGACAAGCCAGATTGACCTTGTCTGCACTAACAGGTCGAGTAGAATAAATGACAGAAAGGTGAACATCAGTCTTTAGGGCCGTGGCAGATTTAGGAGTGATGATTTCCAGCCGCCCTCCTCCACAGTCCGCGGTGTGCATCGAGAGGCCCCGGCTTCTCTCCGTTCAGAGGCCCCGCAATCCGTTAGATTCTCATTCGGGCAAAGTCAGAGCTTTCTTGGCCGCGCTCTCACCTGCAGGATCGTACATCAGATCCAGCTCATTTATCTTCCTAAGGCATGGACCCTGCGGGAATGAGGCGGACGGACCACAGGAACGCTCGACACGGGAGAAAGGGAGGATGGGAGAAGTTGCAACACAAAAGCAGAAGATTAGAAAAGTCAAAGTTTTTAAGGGCAGTGAGCAAGATCTTTTTTTTTTTTACATCAGCAGAAGATCGAAACCATCAGCAATCACTGAGCCAATTCAGATTTTGAAAATCCATGTGCTCTTACATGTACCTTGTTGTTAAAGTCCATATCATCATTTCCTTCCTTTCCTTTCATTTCCTGACAATATTGATGACAGTTTGACAAATATGTTTTTTTATAAATAACATAATTTTGTGCTCAAATTCACAAAAAGTACGTTGCTGCTAGTAAAGAGTAATGACGTATGGCTATAGCAAAATCTTGCAGTCATACGTCATCCTCCAACGGGTGTGATAAAAGCAGCGTGGCTCCTTTAAGAAACATGGCGGTGCGTAGGTTTTTTGTAAAACTTTTATTAAGCAGAGGGCGGGGCCAGCGGGGGAAACTTCACTGTGCATGTTCAATGCACCAGGAAGACGTTTTTTAGGCGTGTGCGCTGGGCGAGCGATTCTTTGAATGGGCGCCAACTTTCCATCTGGCATCTAGTTCTTCTGTATAAATCTGTGGGAAGAACACTGACCGTTACACAGGAAGAGACACTGATTGGAGGGGGGCTTTAAGTCTCAAGGTTCAGTATTAGTCATGTATGTGTTGCCTCTCACCTCTGTGCAGTCACCAGAATATAGAAGAAATAAGCAAACGGTGCAAAATATAAAGAGAAGCTACATCTTTAAGGGATATTCCGGTGTAAGTTTAATCCATGGTCTAACACACCTTGACACCGAGTAAGACTCCCCCTCAAGAGGTCAAGTTTGCTGACCGCTAGCTTGGCTAGTTTTAGCGACCTCAGAAAAGACCGCACGAAAACAATACACTGCAGCTTATGCCTCCATTTAGAAACCGCCATCAAAAAGCCACAATTAATGTTCAGAACAGCACCAAACGTCAGCAACAGTACATGTACAGTCCCAGCACACAATACGAAGCATCAAACATCTGCTAGCTTAGCCGGATTTGTATTAAAAACACAGCACAACTCACCCGTCTCCTCCAGCAGCCTGCCTGTGTGTGGAAGCCCTGACGAGTCGATTACCGAGTGCACTAGATTTCCGCAGCTCAAGGATGAAAATGTATGATTATTACTCCATTACTTCTGTATTTTCCCTGACAGCTCTCGATAATAAGAACTGAGCATTCCATGGAGTAATAATCAGTCATTTTCTAATTGGAGGCATAAGTGGCAGTGTATTGTTTTCGTGCGGCCTTTTCTGAGGTTGCTAAAACGAGCTAAGCTAGCGGTCAGCAAACTTGACCTCTCGAGGTGGAGTCTTACTCGGTATCAAGGTGTGTTAGACCATGGATTAAACTTACACCGGAATATCCCTTTAACTGTCCTTTGTTCAAAGCAACAGTATGAGGCTGATGAAGACAGTCAGACTGGAACTACATTTACATATTTAGGGCATTTAGCAGACGCTTTTGTCCAAAGTGACTTACAGTAATTCATACATACATTCATACACTGATGGCGGTGGCTGCCATGCAAGGTGCCAATCAGCACATCAGGAGCAGTTTTGGGTTCAGTATCTTGCCCAAGGACACTTCGGCATGAAGACCAGGGGAGCCGAACCAGCTACCTTCCCATGACAAGATGCTGGCTTTACCCCTGAGCCACAGCCGCCCACTAAACTAACTAAAGTGTTAAACAGTAAACCCAAAATGAAACTGAAAAGAGCTAAAATGCCCTGTAGAGCTTCGATCTCCTCTGATTGTCACGATGAGCAACAAACGACTTACTGTTAGTCAAAAAATGTCGAATTATTGCAGTCTAATTTCAATGCAAACCTTGTTGAGCTTGGACTAATATGTGTGCAGTGTTCAAAATGTTAACATAAGAATTATGACAGACAAATAACTAGTTGAGACATCCTATGAAATTTACAACAATTACTGACGATAACACTGAAATGTTATAATTAGACCTCTAAAAAGTTGTAGTAGTGGAGTATTGAGGACAAAGCCGGTGAAAGCAAAGAGGAACAATAGCTCCACATGCAGACGATATAAACCAACCTATATCCCTCACGCTCATAAAACCGACAGAGTGCAGCCAGCCCTTTATCGCTCTTTGGAAACTCAGCCTTTAATAAACTCGGTGAATTTGCATCACAGAGACACAATTAGGCCCAGTCCAGGAGTGGATAGAGATGTATTATCCATCAGCCTGTGGGGGAGCCGGTTGTGGTAACCACATAAAAATATAACAGTAATTACAAATGAAGGCAGCAGCACGGAAATGAATCAATCAAGATGTCCTTGTTTTAAGATGCAGCGGCGTTTGTTCGATGTGTCGGCTGTTGGGGAGAACGGGGGGACTCCTGCAGGACCCATCCATCAGCTCAGACAGCTCCAAACCTGCGATGATGGTAAACAAAGCATCGCGCGGTGTCAGGTGAGCCGAGAGACGCGGCGAAAAACACAAACTAATAAGACTCCGAGAAGCAAACATCCAGGGGAGAAGCTGCGCGTGCACGCCGCCGCTTTAAAACAGTCGACTAATGTGTTTAAATCACAAATGGAGCGGCGGCAGAGTGCCTCGTCCCCGCTGAGCGTGACACCGCAGACGCGCTGTTCCTGTCCAAATTCAATTCTCGCTCTAATTTTGAATTTTAAGTGCACTCAAGGAAAAGAGCACACACACACACCACACCCCCAGCATGATGAAAGAATAAGCAATGTGAACAAAACACAGGGAAGGTCCAAAGCTTTCTGAGGCCAGAACTGAACAAACCACCCGGAGCCCCCCCACTGTCCAGGCTCACCTCTGAGACAATATCAACTTATTGTGATACAGCATTAGTAGCACTGTTTTTTTGTGCAGGGTTTCCACCGGAACAGTCGTGAGGCCTGGTGGCGGATATCTTGTGATGGGGGGCTGGCGGGTCTGCGATGGCGCTGGTGCGAGCCACTGGCCTGATGTCTTTTGATGGCGGCCCGGTGAGGGCTTGAACAACAGATGCTGCTGATGAGCTTTCCAAACAAAAATCTTCAAACTCAGCTAGTAGTTTAAAAATCTCATAAAAATGAGGCCTCTGTTAGAGGCTTAGTGCTGCCGTCCATTGTTCTCAGACCTAAAAAAAAAAAGGCTTGACAAGGAAAATTCCAATGGAACCGATATCCAATTTAGAATTCCAAGACAGAAACTGAAGAAAGATCCATTAAGCCCGACGTCAGCACACGACGTCACAGCAGTATGGCGGCACACGCAGCGAACACTTACCTTTTCATCTCCTCCTGCTTCATGTTTGTGTTGTGAAAGGTGCTGCAACACGAGACCACTCCTCATGTCTCTCCTCACGTGTGCTAGTCTCTTAAATCAGCTGCTGTTGCTTGTTAAGTTCACTGACTCGCCGTGCAACCATCAGTTTGCTGCGGGCGTCCATGTTTTCCTGAGCAGATGCCCTGGGATACAGTTGGACTGAAACATGGACTTCTGCGTTGCAGTGGATTGCAGCATATCTAATTTCATTCAGAATTGAATCTCGAATACATTAACAGGAAAAGGGGCACTTTTATCAGTCCAGGTCCGGCATGTTACTGCTGGAGTATCTGAGTGACGGCGTAGGGAGATCACTACATATGTCATGTTCACCTCGCAAACGTTAAGTCGTTAAATCACAACATGCTTTCGTCCAATCCTGATGCCTTATAAATGTATGTCGAGATGTAAGACAACATTTTCCTGTTTTGCCTAAGAAACAGAGGGGATCCGTTAAACAATATAACAAATAATTTTCATACATACTGATTATCATAGTTTAGATAATAATTTAATACTTTTGATTTGTCTTTATTGATCCAAAGCTTGCATATTAATGAGAATGTGTTTTTACCCAGAAGACATTCTGACATAGTGACAGTAGGAAAAGCACAGGTGGGAATAATCAAATGAATCATGGCTGAATTCCATTTAGCTGCATCAGTTTCAGGGTCCTGTCATTGTGCTTACGGCTCTCACGTGGATACAACGGGGATGTTGTTAATATCATTAGTAACACCTGTCCTTTGAAACACAATGATCTGACAGTTCTATCACAAATGTAGTCATTTTACAGGAGAGATTTGTGTTTTTGTCTTCACTCTTGTGTAGTTTGAAGTGGCTGAGGCCCAGGTGGAACATGTGATGTCACATACGCCCATGCACCAATCAGAAGTTAGCAGTATTTGAATCCAAATCTAAAGACAGTGTGCCGCTGACAATCATTTGGATGAAACCAAACCCAAACAACCAGAAGAAACAGGTCAAGTTTTTGAGAATTTATTTCTTAATAAATAACACAGGATGTTTTCTGAACTTCATCTTTGATGTCTAATTCATGAGTACTGATTCAAATAGTTTGGATTAAAGTGCTCGGGGACCCAGGCTTATCATGCTGTTCAGTGTCTCTGACCACCCTCCTTAGCTGATGGGGTTCATTTACAAAAGAGCAAAATCCACCAAGGAATTCTGTGGAGAAGACCATGAAATGTACCAAAAACTGTGTTTGCTCTGTGAGTTGGGAAACTCCAACTTCTGAGGAAGCCCATGAGATATACTTGAAAGCGTCAACCCAGTCTGCGGATTAAATGGTCACAATGTTCATTTCTGCATACAGCTTTACATTTCTTCAGGCTCAATTTTCAAATGTAAGTAAACCAAAGCTACGCTTATGATCTGGTTAGGTTTAACTTCTTGGTTAGGGTTTGGCTAGGCTCAAAGTCACAAAAAGGAAGTAATTGCTAAAATGGAGTAATGAAGCATGACTATAAGTAAATGTACAGTGCAGGTTACAGTTTGACCATGAATAAACTCTGCAGCCCCTCAACATTCAACAACGTCTGAGTGACAGCTAGCACTGTCCCTGCTAATATTCATGCTAATCTGTGCTAGGGACTTTGATCTTACTAGCCTGGTTGCCATGGTTACAACTTTGTATGACTATGAACTACTCCGCCCCCATATGCAATAAATTGTACTGAACAGTCAACTCCAATCATGATAACATAAAGAAAGTACAAATGACAGTTGCAGCCCACGCTAATTGATTTTGACGGCTGTAGTGATTAAAGTAATTATTATGGCAGGAAGGAAAGAACCATAAAGTCCAGGGAGGAGGATTGGCTGGATTAAACCATCACAGGACTTTCACCCAGGAGATCGTTGTTCATGACCCGTGTGAAACCAACGCTCACCAAAAGTTACGCCAACTCAGTTACTTCACTTACATAACGTACCTTAAGTTGTGTACGTATGCACATACGTCTGTAAATTAAGCTACATGAGTAACAGCAGTATTTTAACCCAAACCACAGTGTTTTCTTAGAGGGAGTTGTTTTCTGCCTAAACCTAACCAAAGTGCGACCATCTTTGAAGGGCCAGTTGGCCTGTCAGTGGCATGGGGACAATGATATATGTTGCTTGAGGAGTCAGTTTCGAATGACATATTCAGTTGTCGGGTATAGGACGTAGACTTGTAGTTCTCGAGACCGGTCTCAGTCTCAAGACCGGTCTCAAGACCACTTTTCCGTAGTCTTGGTCTTGTCACGGCCTCGACAGTCTTTGGTCTTGGTCTTGGTCTTGGTCTTGATACTCTCTGGTCTTGGTAGTGTCTTGGTCTCGGTTTAGGCGGTCTTGACTACAAGTCTACTCAAGACATAAATGCATTCATGATGTAGTATGCCTTTTGTTCTACAGTTTGAATGTATATGTTTATGTATCTGTTCTTTGTGATGTCTGTGTTATATTGTTCTTGTCCCACTAAACTACAACTACAGCTTGATAAAGTGTGTTATAATTGAGATGCCATTGCACACATCAAGGTGACCAGTTCTTCCTCTTGTTAATGTACAATTTGAAGTACAATTTTGTTCTATTTGTACTATAAACTATTTGTATTTTGCATTTAATGTAATGCATTTTTTGGTGCACCCGCGTGCGGGTTCTACAACTCATGTAAAATGGCAAAAAACTAGTCTTTTTTTTGGTCTCGGTATCGGTCTCGGTCTCGAGCTGAACAAGTCTTGGTCTTGACTTGGTCTGTCTTGGCCTTGGTCTTGGTCATGGTCTTGATACTCTCTGGTCTTGGTAGTGTCTTGGTCTCGGTTTAGGCGGTCTTGACTACAAGTCTAACAGGACGTGTTGGTTCGAGGCAGTAGTGTCTTCCGGAAATCAAATATAAAAAGAGCACACAAACTTTAAGTCATACAACTCACTAAACAATTAAAGTGTGACAAAAGAAGAACAAAGGATATTTCTTCATAATTTTGCTCTCTTGGGGGTCCTAAGAAGCTCAGCAGCTTACTTTCCCCGGGCATCAGGCTGCCTTCAAAACTATACTCTATAATATTTTGACCAAAGTATTTAAAATGCTACACAGAATAGTCAGATCTCTATCACAAAATTGAATTTTGCCAATGACTCTTTGAGATGGAATAAGTTTTTGAAAGCGGCAAACCTGCAGTCGGGCTACAAAGCGGGCATTTCCTTAGGCAGCAGAAAAACACTGACGCTTTGAAACCGCCATTCTGTCGTTCTGTGTTTGCAGCTTGAAACATTTTTTTTTTTTTTCTGCTGAGAATGTGCTTACCGTACCGGCTCTCTCATTTGCCTTTACAGTCCGCGCTGACATATTTTTCTCACACTGTGCTCACTTTGCATTCTCCTTTCTATACGCCATGCCATTAAGCCTACGTTAGATAGTGCCGTAAAATGCTTCCACGCTTTAATCCCGAAGAAAAAAGGGCCGGGATATAAAAGGCATTTCATGAAGGTACTTACTCTAGCAATCTGTGACCGGCTGCGCCTGCCGGTGCCATTATTAAATTGTAAGGCTATTCACTCTTCCTGCACGGCTTCATCGGCGAGGCGTGGGGTATCTGGGCAGAGGTCAAAGTCAGTGTGGAAAAAAAAGGAAAAGGTATATGTTGTCCTATCTGGAAAGCGACCAGAGCTGAGAGATAAAAACCCCTGAGAACCTGAGATACCAGCCGCACTCGGTGTGCTGTTTTGTATCACTCCGGCACGGTTTTCAGTGTCTTTGCAAATACGTCTGAACCGGTCCTCCAACACTTGTCTGACCCAATTTAAATGACGTGTGGAGAAGAGAGAGCGGGAGGGTGGAGGAGGGGGGGCATTTAAATGTAGGAGATGACAACATGTTCGCCCCCGCATGTATAGGCTATGTGGCTCGGCTCGCTCACTTTCTCGCCACGGCTCCCTCCCTCCCTCTTCCTACTCGCTCCTCTCTTCTTCACACTCTCTTGTTTGTTCACTTTTCTTCCCTCTCTCTCCCTCTCCATCGCTCGCTCTCTTTTTCCTCTGGTTGTTGCATTAGCATAATGCAGCCTTTGCCTGCCAGTGAAGGGGAGCGTATCCGGCCCACACTTCCCTCGGTCGGAGCTTGCCAGCCGCGGCTGTATATACTGTCGAGGCTCGCAGAGATGGCAGCAGCCCTCTCTCTCTCTCTCTCTCTCTCTCTCTCTCTCTCTCTCTCTCTCTCTTCACATATGGAAACGCCGTTGACAGGATTATAATTAATGGAAAACAGGGGGGACCCACGGTGAACTCGCAACAAGTTTACTTCGCGAGAGCCGCATTTGGGGAAAAAAAAACAACAAATCCCACACAGTCCGGCTGAGCGTTTGGTGAAAGTGCCCGTAACACAAAAAATGCCTCATTTGCATCGACTCCAGGAGTGCGTTCGCTTACATGTCATGATACCGAGACAGACTGCGAGGCACGGAAAAACAAGAAACCCCTCGCAGTCTGTCAGCTTGAAATTAGCAGAGTTTATCTCAGTCAAGTGCAGTTCTGCGATACCGAGCATGACAGATTTTCGCATTTCGCCTTGGAAAACCATTATGTACTTCAAATATCTGAGCCCGGAGAGTTATTTCAAAAGAAAAAAACACACGAGCGCGGAGATCATGAATATGGATAACTCCCAGCTGATTAAGACAAAGATACATATTTAATTTGAGCTCGTAATGTACTGAAACTCCAACTACAACACGATGTCCCCACATAGTAATGGCTTTACAGTGAAAATAATGAATGGTGATTGTTTATTGAGTATGACAGTAAAGCCAGGGAGCTCTCCGTTCACTATGTGACGCTCAATCGTGATTACACTGGCTTCCACTTAATTGGACCGCCATGAACTACTGCCAGAACTCAGGCGGTCAGGGTGGGCGATCAGGCAGCCCGTCCCAGCCACCGGGTCCTGTACTGTCCCTGCCCCCCCTGCACACCGGTGCCAGAATAAAGGGCACGATAAGACAACTCGTCTACCAACTCTCAGGTGTTTTCGGTAATAAAGTGGTGCCATCTAAACCATGGATTACGTAACGCTAGCATTAACAGGGAGCGTGTCTATGTTCCCCGGGTCCTATGTTCCCCTCTTTGTATGAGACTGGGGAACATAGGACCCTTTTTTTAAAAAAGGGTCCTATGTTCCCCTCTTTGTATGAGACTGGGGAACATAGGACCCTTTTTCCACCATTACTGAAAAATTCCATGTCAAATAGGCCTATGTAGGCCTACGGGCTAACCCTAACCCTAACCTAGGACCCTTTTTCAGAAAAAGGGTCCTATGCTCCCGGGTATGTATTGCTACAGGGGAACATAGGTCCCTTTTTGGGAAAAACGGGGAACATAAGACCTTTTTTCTAAAAAAGGGTCCTATGTTCCCCAAGCGGGGAACATAGGACCCGGGGAGCATAGGGATGACCCCCATTAACAGAATAATGTGTGCTAGCGGCCCAAACCCCCTCGGCTTTTAAGGGAACAGTTCGCCCCAAATTTAGAAGTCAGTCATCGTCTCCTCTCAGGTAAAGTTCTGGTAGTCCACAAAACATTTCTGGAGCTTCACAGTAAAACAACATCGCAGCATTTTCCTAAACAGCTGAAGGAGCCGGGGACTTGTTTTAAAACGGGAAAAACGACCAAAAAATAACCATCAAATGTCTCCATACAGCTCGTCTGCTGTAATCCAAGTCTGCAGAAGCCCTAAGGGAACACCGATTTTTTAAGCAGGAATCTTCACCGTAGCTGCAGAGCTAAGCTGCACCTGTCTGCGGCAGGTGCACAAGCTCACCTGCATGTTGAGGGTGTAAAAAAAAGTCGTTGAATGCTGCTGGACTGTGGATTTCTTTGTCAAAGGACTCGGGTCAGATTTTCTTCGACAGCCCAAAGGATGTGACTTGTGCATACGTCCTCGAGTGTCTCGGCGCCTCTCTCCACTCCGCTAACAGAGAGCAACAGTAGCTAACTTTATTTTAGAAATGGAGTCCACCAACACAAACTAATGACTAACTTATACACAAAACCGAAGTTCCACAGAGCTCCTGTGACACTGCCTAACAGTGAAGCCTTAGACATGTTTTGTGGACTATAAAACTTCACCTGATTTTCTATCAGCACGGGGGGAGGAGATGATGACTGGATTGTAATTGTAAAGTTTTTCCACTTCAGTGTAACATTATAAAGCAATCCGTTGCACAACATAAAGGATATAGAATAATGAAACCATCAGCATCTGCATTGGTTCCCTGTAAACCTCGCCATCACCGTGCAATGTTTGTCCTCCACTGGGCATGTGGTCACCAGAGGAAGGTTAACCAGTGGACCATTTCATTTATCGACTAAATGACTGAAAAAAAAACTCATGTTGTTATTTACGGCTCCGAGGGGAACGGGAGCGACCTCTGGTTCTAACGATACCGATCCTTTCCTTTTAAACAGTCCGCTGGTCGTCTGACAATGTCGAGAGGAGCGCAGCACTAAATCCGCGGAGTCCTCTTCTGAGTCTGCTGACGACACAGTCGTAATAAGTTGGATCAGCTGCAAAGACGAGAGGGGGGCCTATCCGGAGGACCTGTCACTGTGGTGCAAGGCCATCAACCACTTACTGCATGTCAGTAAAACCAGGAGCTGGCTGCTGATTTGAAAAAGGAAGTCCACAACACTGCTGATCAATGGGACACTTGTGGAAAAAAGGGAGGGAGGCACAACTGCTGCTCTGATTATTAATACTCATTTCACTTTCAGCCATGTATCTGATCCTCATTCAAATGTAGATGCTGTTTGTTTATGTGGCAAATGAAACCTCTGAATCTGTTTTGCGGTTACGTAAGAGCCAATCAGAACAGTTGTTCTGGAACAATTCATTTATTATTTCTGTGATTGTAATTTGCAGCACAGCGCCACTGATGCGTCTCTATCTGCGTCTGTGTACGGCTTATAATTTATACAATTGAAACAGGCACTTTTATCGTCTGCCGCAATACGTAGCGCGGATGCAGACAATACAAATCGTGTTTTTTCATCTGAACAATGCTCCCATTTGCAGATGATGTAAAGAGGCGTGAAAGTGAAAGTGTGTACAAAGTGGTCGGTCACAGCGGCGGCGCGCTAACATGTTTAAAGGAGCAGAAGGGGTTTCTTTGCGTCTCCGAGGCTGTTTAATCAATGGAGCATGTATTCCAGAGAGAAGGGCATTTTCTGCCTGGCTAAGGTGGAAATGGTCTGAGAATTAACATGTTTTAAAGTCCTGAGAGGGACCTTAGCCGTGAGGTCAGCGCGGCTAACTAGATTATCATGCTTGGCTTGAGTAACAGCTGAGCAGTAATATTGTTGTGACATCCTGCATAAGAGATCTGACCACAATTTCACACAAGTCAAGGTGACTGTCCACGGCGAGCTCAGACAGGAGCTTTCAAGGAGCCTGTGCATACATGTGACTATATGTAAAAAGCACTCAGAAGGCAGCAGTTATATTTAGACGTGTAATGAATGAATGAAAGCAAATTTATTTCGGACATGTGAAAACAAAACCAAAATTTAAATTACGTCAACAAATAAGCATGATAAAATGAAAAGCATGGTACCAAGTATATTCCATCAACAAAAAGGAGCAGGAAGAAGTTTACACGTATTTAATCCTGCCTTTTCTCCACAACTCAGGAATGAA
Organism: Lagodon rhomboides; assembly: GCA_039737535.1. NCBI lineage: Eukaryota > Metazoa > Chordata > Actinopteri > Spariformes > Sparidae > Lagodon > Lagodon rhomboides. Next base: position 6,768,634 of record CM077803.1, on the reverse strand, counting down.
TCACAATCGATTTACTTCCATTCTTGAACCTGTGTACCTTCATATTTACACATTTATGAACAATCTCTATAATTTCACCCTCTTCCACCACCGTAAGAAACACTGATTTAGGATTATTTCTGAGGGAATCACCGTTCTTCTCTTCAGATGTCACAGAATCCTGGATTTTTCCTGCCGGTTTTGGTCCAATACTTACAAAGTAATTACTGAAACCATTAACTACATTGTCAATATGATTAATAATCACATCATTATCAACAAAGTAGTGATGATAATTAACTTGTCTAGAACCATTTCCAATAACATTGTTTAATACATTCCATATACCTTTAATATTATTTGTATAATTATCTAATAGATTGCTATAACATTCCTTCCTACTAATTCTTATAAATTAACTTTTTTTATATTGTTTATATTTATTTTTTCCCTCTTTGGTTCAATGTTTTATGAATTCTCTTTATACAGGATATATATTCTTTCTGCAGGCATTTTGTAATCCCTTAATGATCCATGGACTGTCTGAATATTTTAGTTTTTTATTGATTTGCTTTATTGGAACATTTGAATCATACAGCATTGTGAATACCCTTAGGAGTATTTCATATGCTCTGTCAAGGTTTTCTTCTTTATGTAATAAATCCAAATTTTGGTTTTGTAATTAATTTTTTAAAGCGTTCATTGACTCCTCTGTTCCTCGAGTTGAATGTCATTGATCAGTAATCCACTAATTGCCTTGTTGTCTGTAACATTAGTAAGTATGTTGTGTACAGTGTGGCACGGTGAGATGTAATCCTGCCGGGTCTGTAAACTGTACATTGTATTGATAGAGTCCTCAGTTGCTTTGTGGTTATCGGATCGAGCAGATCTATATTAAAATCCCCACGGATGAACGTGACCTTTTGATTTGACGCTGTGAACATTTCTTCCATCCATTCATTGAACATTTCAGTGTTAGAACCCAGTGCTCTATAAATACAGCTAACAACTACATTCTTCTTTTTTATCCATACATATATTTCTATTGTCAAACATTCTAATAAGTTTCTGACTGCAGTTGTCATTCTCTCAACCACCTTGAAAAGTTTTTATCCGCATTCACAGCCAGTCTTGTTCTTCCTGTTTATGTAATTCAGCTCATAACCATCTAAGTCTAGGTCCAAGGTTGATCCAAGTTTCTGATATTCAGATTATGTTAAATGGTTGTGCGAACTGACATAAACATTCCTAAATGTTGTGGAAATTTGCATAATATATAGGCTGCTACTGTTAAAATGAATAACTGATAGTTTCCTGTCTGTCTTGATGGTCTTGTTGAACTGTCATCTGTTTCTGTGGAATAGCAGTATTCGTCGTTGATGTCAAAGAAGAAGTTATTTTCCTGGTCCATATTGTGTTCCATGTCCTGTGAATTGTGCTCGATGTGTTCAGTTCCAGCTCATTGCTATAACACAGCAATCTTCTGTGTTGTATGTATATTATCTGCAGTTGTAGATGGATTATTTCCTTCAGAGTGTGTCATGTTTGTGTATTGTGTATTCAATCGCTTGTGTTTCCAGTTACCTTACAGTCCACTTTGATCCTCACTGAAATTTGTCCAGCAGGACAAAGCTGTAAGGATCATGTTTTTTGATTTTTCGAGTGAGTTCAATACCACCCAGTCTGAAGTAGGATGCAGGTAGACCCATCATCAACCTCCTGGATTATGGACTGTCTGACAGACAGACCACAGTACGTGTGTCTTGGCGGGTGGTCGGCAGTACAGGAGCATCCCAGGGGACCGTACTCACCGTTCCTCTTCACACTGTACACCTCAGATTTTCAACAGAAATCTGAGTCCTGTCACCTGCACACATTCTCAGATGCCTCTGCAGTTGTAGGGTGGATCAGTGTTGGAGAGGAAAAGGAGTGCAGAGGACTGATGGACTGCTTTGTTTCGTGGAGTGGATGTGGATGTGGCCTTTAGCATGACCCGGACTACCCTGAGCTCTGTTCCCATCCAGGGAGAAGAGGTGGAAGTAGTGGAGGGCTACGAATACCTCGATGTTCACCTTGACAACAGACTGGACTGGAGGTGCAACACTGAGGCTGTATACAGCAAAAGACCGAGCGGACTCTACTTCCTGAAGAAGCTCAGATCTTTTAATGTGTGCAGCAAGATGTTGCACGTCTGTTATCAATGTGTTGCAATTTTATTCGCAGCTATCTGTTGGGGGAGCAGCATCAGGGCCAGCGGTACTGGGGGCTGCTCTGGAGCCCCTCGAGGTGGTCTTTGAAAGAAGGACGCTGCGAAAACTGCGGACCATCATGGGCAACACCTTGCATCCTCGCTTCGACCTGCTGATCAGGCAGCTGAGCACCTTTAGCTCAGGGCTCCTCCAACTGCGCTGTGACAGGGACTGTTATTTCAAGTATTTCAACTCTTTTCGGCAATTAGCATTCTCATACCAAGCAATTGGAAAATGGAACTCAATCCCACTCCATATTAGAGACTTTACAAGTCTTAATAGCTTTAAAAAGTCTCTGAAGACATGGCTGAAAGAGTATCAATCTTGCGATCATTGATCTTTGTATATATTTATAACACCAAATGTATTTTGTATGTTTTTTACTGTAATGTTGCTGATACTGTTGTTATCTGTTTTTGATAATTGTCTGTAATGTCTAGTATGTTTTATTGTGCTTTGAACTTCCTGCCCAGGGACCACAGGTGCAAATTAGCTGTTTAGCTAATCCTGGTATAGAACCTGTTCTATACATGGTCCCTGTTAACAAAAAACAATAAACTAAACTAAACTAATCTAAGTCTTTCCTCCCCACTGACACTGACAACATTGAAATACGTCATGAACAAATCATCAAAAACAATGTAACTCTAGCCAGCTAGCTAGTTAGCTACCAAGACATCCGTAAACTACAGTACTACCGATTGTTGGTTCAATGTATTATGGCTCTTTTCTTTATAACAAGCATAAAACAGACAGATTCTCAGATTCATGATTCTCCGTTTGAAGGGTGCCTCTGAAAAACCTTCACTTGGGTGGCCATGTAGCCAGAACACTTCACCCTACCCCTCTATCCTGACAAGAATCAGGACGCTCTACCCCTGCATGTGAACGCATGGGCCTTAAGATCACTGTCAGCCAGTTGAAGTAGATAAATGGCTACTGCCTATTGCAAAAAAGTTTAAAATGAAATAATTTCCTCCGTCTACACAGATATATAAACATGTGTTGATTGTATATGCACATATAGGGGCAGCTGTGAAGTATAAACGATAGAGTCCTCCCTCTCGGGTATTCACAAGTGATTCACAAAGCAAATCTGTATACAGAGAGAAAACGGTCAATTTAATTCCAGTTAGACTTCATGAGTCTTCCCTGTTATTGTTTTTATTTCATTTTATTCAACTACAGCATGTGGTCAGTTTACTTGAATATCACAGCACAGCGGTACCCGAGGTGTTGTCCTGATGAACCTGCTTGGCACACAATTGCAAATGCCACCTAAAGGTTGGGGAGCTGAATTATCTCCAGAAGTTTATACTCCCAAACGGAGCAATCTGTGACCTCTATATTTTAATGGCAGTCTGGCTTACTGCAGGCAAAAAACATATTGCTTTTCCCCTCTAATGCGAAATGTTCATTGCTGCCGTGCATTGTGCCCTTTATCATCAGATAAAAGCAGAATCATTAGGTTGTGCAACATGTTCTGTGATCACAGGGCCTTGTAATGAATTCTGGAAAGGAAGAAGGACTCAAAAGTAATGTCAAGCTTTTGCCTTAAAGGCACACCAACTGGGAACCAGTGAGCTTAGCTAATTGAACTTGGGCTTTGTTCTGCATGGCGCCCGCTGAAAAACAAGCTTCTCGAGTTGAAAATAGCTACTGAAGTTGTCTGGGGGAGGGAGCGGCAGAGAGTTTGGCCAAACTTGCTCCTTTCAAAAAGCCGTGTTGTTAGCGGTGCCCCGAGAAGACCGGGGAGGCACTGACATCAATGTCAGCTGTAAGTGCGGCTCATTTAGGATTGAGCTGTGGCTGTATCTCCAGTGGCATCCCAAAGACTGCGGACCAACCGCGAAGAAATAATTGTCGTTCCTGCACTTGCAGAAAAGCGTTCACACAACTCCCACAAAAAAAGCAACAGTGCTTGATGATGGCCGTGATGATTTAGAAACACAACAATATTTGATTCATCCCCGAGCCTTGGAAAACACTGCCTGTTTACCATGTGTTTTCTGTGATGAATTCTTCTTCCTCAATAATCCCCAGTTGAGAATCACCAATTAGCCAAGCTTAGTTTGGCAGTGCTCTTGCTTGTGTACAGAGTGTATAGTGCCAGGGAGGCAAAACTTTGACAGAAAAAGACAACATGTTATTTACTCTGTCGACAGACCCAGAATTCTCACTGCACACAGAACACACAGAGAGCAGCAGGCTTCGTCTGGCTGACAGCTGGGCTCCACAACCCTGCTTCTCTTTCCCTTCCAAAACTTTCCAGGAGCGAATTTACTATTTGGCATAATGAATAGTGCACCGTGCAAAGTGGAACTCAGCGTTGAGCTCGGGAAAATGACCTGCAGCGTAAAGGCAAAATCGAGCTGCGGTGTTCTAGACTTGTAGTTCTCGAGACCGGTCTCGGTCTCAAGACCGGTCTCAAGACCACTTTTCCGTGGTCTTGGTCTTGTCACGGCCTCGACAGTCTTTGGTCTCGGTCTTGTCTCGGTCTCGGGCCTCTCGGTCTCGCAATGTCTCGGACTGGCCGAGCGGTCTCGAAGGGATTTGTAACCTATAATATCCAGACAGGCACATTTTTTTTTCCATATCATTATGCGTCCCCTTCAAGATCAGATTTATTTTGTGACACAGACGGCGTTGGCGCTCGTCCTCTCTCACTCCTTTTTAGACTTTTTCTGAGGTGCAGGGTGGTGTTGGAGGCTTGTTATTTTGTTAGATTTAGGATTATAGTCATGTCAGTCCTTAATAGCACTCAAGAGTCAATCCTCAAATACTGTAGAAAATCGGTCATGCAATTGCTACACATATTTGATTTTTAGCCAATTGATGAAAACATTTATAGTGAGTTCACACACAAGACATGCACTGTCTCTGTATTATTGTGCCTGTAGTTGAAATAATACAACCTCATATTTATACCAAGCAGCTGATCCCAGTATGGTGCTTAGGTTCTACAACTCATGCAAAATGGCAAAAAACTAGTCTTTTTTTGGTCTCGGTCTCGGTCTTGAGCTGAACTAGTCTTGGTCTTGACTTGGTCTGTCTTGGCCTTGGTCTTGGTCTTGGTCTTGGTCTTGATACTCTCTGGTCTTGGTAGTGTCTTGGTCTCGGTTTAGGCGGTCTTGACTACAAGTCTACGGTGTTCATCGCACGGCACAAATCCATAAGCAAGGTTTGATCTTCTCCTGACACTGACCAAGGGATTTTTGTGCTTATACTAACCAGATCATAAGCACAGTGTCGACTCAAGATCAGGAATTAAAAGTTGCCTATTTCTCCTTTAAGGATTTTTATTTTGATTTTTTGCCTTCATGCTTTAAATGCATACAGTGTCAATGCAATCAATAAGCATTTCCTGACCTGTGTCGCCCGACTTAAAAGCATAACCATGGCATTCATTGCATTTTGTATTATGTGGAAAATGAATGCTTTTGTGTTCAGTAATTGCAGTTTTCATCCTCAATAGAAGCACAATGATGTTTAACCTTGGTGGGGCACAACATAACCGATACTCAAGTTCACAATTACATTGTGTGCTGACAACACAATATGACTGATTTGAAGCCAGTACCTCTTGGGTCAGATTCATTTTCCTTGTCCATTGTTCTGACCTGTATTTATTCATTTTTCTTTCTTTCTTTTTTCCTCTCCCTCGCTCGCGCTCCCTCACACTGCCTTGCAGGAACAGAGAAACCGATGTTTCCCTCTTGCAGTTAATTGGCTGTTTCTTGCTTCTTTCCAAAGCTGCCCTACAAACACTCCCTTCTTTACATGCTCCATCACACTTCTTTTCAGTGCCATGAACAAAGAAGAATGACTCACAGCAATGATACAAAATGCTGAACACAAGTTGGGTCTTCAATAATAAGTAACAAGCTGGAGTTTTTCTTTTTTTTTTTTTCCCTGAGCATAAGAAACATGGCTTTTCGAGAGGTCAGAATCAGGACTTTTGCAAACTTCAAAGTCTTCAGTGAATAGATTGTACTGTCACATAGTGAAGAAACCTCCCTTGGAGAAGCGATTGTACCTTTGAACTCAATGCTTCATAAAAATGGTTCTGTGAAATAGTAAAAGACCTAGGTCAGACTTCTCATTGTCTCTGTTTGAAGCTCGGACTGAGACCTATCTCCTGCAAAGTATGACAAATTGCTTCTGCTTCGGCGAGATGAGCAAACAGCGCACCGGCTCTGTGATTAAATATGGGTTTCTGGTATCCTCTGTCTGAGCAAATATGGACATGTCCCTATCCGTGTCCTCTATTAATATCAAAAATATACTGCAGTCAGAATGGGAAAAGGATAAAGTAAAACTGTGGTGTTCAGTGTACACACCTAGTTATTTAGAGGTTAATTTATTGAAAGCTTTGCCTTTTCTCATAAAATGCCATCTTGTGCCGGCACAGATGGAGGGTAAAAGCATTGCTAAAAGGCAGATGAAGGCAAACTCATTCACTGCAGTGCAGCTTTCGCTTCAGTTTTTACCAACCTTCATTATATATAGTTGATGGGCACAATGCACATTCATTAATTTTACTTTGCAGGAACAAAAAAAAAAGAACTACCATGGTATTTTAAAAGCAGAGTATTAAGATTAACAATACATGCGTACAGATAAAGCCTCTTAAAACTTCCCGTGACGGGTCCGTGTTTGGACCTTGAAGAGTTTGTGACTTGAATGAGATGCCCCGCGATGACGTAGTGAACAACGAGCCGAATCGTAACCCCCCTAAGCACCATGTGTGGAAATAAGTTCCAATGGTTTATCTGTCCACCAGGTGGAGCAGTGATGATGGAAGCTGAAGCATTACTTCAGCGTTAAAGCAGCTGTTCTTAGTGTATCCTAGGCATACAGTATGTGACGTGCGTGAGACAGTGGGATTCCAACACAGAGCATATTTAATGATTATTAGGCTACCATATCATGAGGTCATCGATATTTTGCTTCAGCTTTTTGTTTTTCAACAGTTCACCAGGTAGTCAAATACTTATATTTTGGGTTGGCAATAGGACCATAGTCATCAACCCATACCATCAGTATTTGATAACCTGGGGATGAGACTTATCAATCCAAAATCCACTCCTAAACTCCTAAATGCGAATTACAAAAAGGCAGGCAAAAAAAAAGGCACCAAGTTTAATTCAGAAAACTAAATAGTAAGACCATTAAATTAAATTAAAATTTAAAATCGGGGGATCACCAAAACAATTACAGTCGATCTTCTAGGGAACTCTAATATTGGTCTATGTAGAAAATTTCATGACCAAGATATTTCACTATTAACCACAAGTTTCAACCTTGTGGTGGATCAACAGGAAATGTCAGAAGTCAGTAGGATTCATACTTTGGGGACCATGAATGTCTGGTCTCTAAGAACACCCAACCTACTGACCAACCAACTGATCGACTGACATTTCTATCCTCAGGGCCTTGCAGTGAACATGACTGAAAATGCTAGAATCATTTTCATAATGCAACTCAGTTGCATTTTTGATTGAACTCATTCTGATTAGTTAACGCTGGTGTTTCTTTACACTCCAGAGAACACAGAATGTCTAGTAAATGTATAGTCTCCATACCCAAACTGAGATAACCCCTAATGACTTTCAAAAGCTCCCTCCAGAGCCACACAAAAAAAACATTATACAACTGTTTTTACAGGCTGTGTCGCAGTATTCATAATGAGTAAAGTCAATTTCATGTGTGAAGAGGCCAAATTGAAAACTGATCAAGAAACAAAATTGGTTGGAATCATACAACAAAAAAGAAAAAAGAAAGGTAAGAGAGTAACAAAAGTTTCTGTGATCATACGCTTCAGTGAACTGGGAGTTTGAGTCTTCTGCAACAACTAATTGTATTAAAATTCAGTCTCAGTTCATTTTTATTTCCGTTGACTCAAGTCTGTAGTATTTGTATTTGCACAAAACCAAACAGTCACTTATTTGCAATGACAGCTAGGATTCTGCAGTGTTTGCCTTGGGACGACACATGGAAAAAACAACAAAGTAATGGAACAGATGAGAAGTAAAACTTTCGAAAGGCAAATACATAAATGATGTGAAAGTTAGTCACCTTCCTAATGTATGATCAAATCCCTGTTAAATTCAAAGAGAGGAAGAGACAAATGTAACAAATGCAAAGAAAACTTTGCGGCGGAGACTCTGTCAAAGACTTTTAATACACTGTGTGCAGCATTTCTGCGATGAAAGAGAAAGGCTGTCATCTCTGCACAGATGAATGTTGGACCACAACACGGCATACCATCAATGCTATGTTTTAGCTACCTACTGAATATGTATACATCTTACATTATATGATGGTGATGTCGTGATGTTTTTAAGATACACATCATGCATTAAGACACCTGATCTAGATCTAATCACCAAGTCAATGAATCTTTCAGGTGAACCAAACCAACTTTTCGGTTCAGCAAAGTGATTTGTTATTTACACTTTCATTCCCATGCAATGCTATTTGTCTCACATATTTTATATTGAGATCTGCAAGCAGAATTGAGATTGTGACTAACTTGTAACTGTAAATTATGTACACGTTATGTTATACAACTGGATGAAGGATGCTGCCTACAGGTAAAAAACAAAAAAGACAAGAATTCTTCAGTGAATGACAGGTGTTTTTAGAGCTACTAATGGAAGAATAGATTCAATAAGCTAGAAAAAGTCCTCGAAAATTATGTAATATGTTGTTTTATTGAGCTGCTCAAATATCTGTGATACATAATGTACAGAAATGGCTGCCTGCTGAAGGCTTAATTTAAATAAGCCCCACAGCACAGCTCCCTTTGAGAGGAAAATCAGGAAGATCCTCTTTGGACAGAGAGCAATGGGACTTAATACATCTCAATTATTTCGCCTGCTTTAATGGACAAGAGTGCGTGGTGTCGACACAAACAACAATCTGCCATAAACTCCTAATGGGCACCCTACTTTTGATTCTGTGGATGAGTCATTGTACTCATAATCAACATTACAGGGACAAGGTTAACTTATTTATCTTTCTGCAACACAGGATGTGTAATGTAATGCTAGTTTTGGTCCCTTTATGCAAGTCACTAAACAAAAACTTATATAAATGTATGAATGAATAATAAGTCATAAAAATGAACCATTGTAAGGTGGTGTGCAGAGTATGAATTGAGAAGACTGAGGAAAGAAACTGCTGTAGTCTGGTGGCAGTCTGGTACTTCTGTATCACCTGAAAGATGTGATTCAAAGGACTTGGGGTGATGGGATCCCCCATCCTGGAGGTGAGTGCCATAGAGTGGTAGCCGTTTGGACTAGACACTGCCAACTTTTTAGTTACAGGGACGATTGTAACTTTCTTGAAGCAGGAGAGAAAATTTCCTGTTACACGGTATGAGAATGTCTTTATTACAAAGCCAGGTTTGTTATCAGGCCAAGCAGCTTCACTCATGTTAACTCTAAGCAGAATTTCTGCAGTTTCTTAAATTCCTGCTGTGGATACTGACGTCAGAGGACATCCGTTCCTCTTGTCTTGATAAAAGCGAGCATTATGTGTTAAGCTCATCTGGTAATGGCGCTCCTGCTTTAGTAACCTGTGATGTTCTGGATCTCTTGCCACATGTCTTTCATGCTATTGGTGTTGAGGTCCCTCTCGAGGCCCTGCTGATGTCTCCGCTTTGCCTTCTTGATACCAGTCTTTCAGTCTTGCTCTGACGGTGTGGTACCTTCTCCCGTACTTTGTGATCATCACATTGTGAAACCATATTTCTAACTACATTTTAAAAATTCTGCAAACCCTGCCGTCACCATGGTAAATCTACACTATATCAGACCTGCCTGTGTAAGGGGTATTAGAAAAGATATTACCTTCCAGTGATAGACATTCAGTATAATTCCTGGCATCAGTACTGAACCTAAACACAAAAGATTCAAGGTAGGTTTTTTAAAAGGGTTATCCATAGTGCACTGGTGGATGGCTGTTTGAAACGCCCCCATTTCAAAGTTGGATACAATTATTCTTAATTTAGTCTCAGGATCAAAGTCCTCCATTATTCTTAGCAACACTTCTTCTCTCTTCGTGCAAATCTTATGATTCTTCTGCTTCTCTGTGCATAATGAGTTCAGGGGATTTGCATCAGAGTTAAGTCTGACTTTTCACCTCTGGACCAGAATGAAAAATTATAGAGTGTGCTGTAAAGGTAGACGACTGCAAGTCTCTCTCTCTCTCTCTCTCTCTCTCTCTCTCTCTCTGTGTGTGTGTGAGAGAGTGAGTTAAAGCTTATGTGCCACTTCCAGAGTGTTTTGATGTCTGTTCAAGCAGTTGCCTGTCAATATGCCAGCTACTATAATCCTTTAAAAAGATTAGGATTAATGGCCCTTGGGCCTCACTGAATGCTCCACTTGGAAAGATGAATACTTATCAATGAATATACATTAAAATAATCAGTTACTGTTTGTTTTGTACTCATTTTTGAGAGCAGGGGTCACGATTAGCCTCGGCCATGGGCCAGGTTTTTTTTTTAGAGTACTGTTGTCTGGTGAGCCAGCTGGTGCAGTGGAACCATGGGATTTTATTTTTTGTTTGATTGGATGTTATCTTCTTTTTAATTTGGTAATACACTGATTAAAACTGAACAAAAATGTCTGGCGTAGCAGTCAAGAGTCATTGAATGTTCTGTTCTGTGAAATATCATGATCACTTTCATCAAATCATTGGTTATTCTGTTTAGCGAGGCTAGAGTTAAAGCTCCTCTGATGTGAGCTTTATCATGCTGGTCAGATATGAGGCTGTGTTCCTATGGTTAAATTTGACTTTGCACTTTAAGCTTCAAGCCACACTTGTGGTATACCCAGGATGGTACTGTTGTCTGTTGGTCTCTGTCCAAAATTGGGATCCAGAGTAGATTATCTTCACTACTAATGGATGCAAATAAGTCTTTCATATACATACGGAGAGCAGATCATAACAGGAGGCTGTGGCAAAGCAGCAGCTGATCACCAGAAACAGCACTCCGGTAACAAAGAGAAAAAGGATTTATGTCTAGCTGGAGGCCATAGGAGTCCCTTAAGTTAGCTGAATACAATGAGCCAGACTTCCTCTGGAAAAGTGAAGCTGCGTGAAGCAAAAGCCCAGAGCTGACAATATTACTTCAGATCCACAGCTACGAGATGAACCAGCCATGCTGCAAGAGGAGCGGCAAATATAGAACTAATAACACACACTATGGTTGGGCAGCACAGAAAAGAGGTAACCTTACAACCACTGGGAAAACCAGCTGTGAGGGGGCACATCATCTGAACCAAACCAACCCTGTCAAGCTCCTGATATAACACTGAACAGCACAGGCCTGCAACCCGGGCACCGGCCAATGATCAGCTGCAGCAGGTGATGAGTGGTGTAGCGGAGGAAAGGAAACAACCTTACATACCAATAACTGTATTTAGAGGTTGAAATTGAGATATATTTGGCCACCTGGGGGCAGTATGACTAGCTTTTAACACAATACTGTCATATTATTATTACAGTGGATACAACAAATGAGTGCCATTGTCGTGCCATTTGAGTTGTGTTTGTGTTCAGTATTTCACCAGGCCAATTCTTCGCGTGGCTCTGTTTTAGTCTCCACCAGCTCTTGAGAAAAATATGTGGTCAGCTGATTAGCACCTAAATGCTCAACTGTGTTCACCAGTTAGTCTTTAACTGTTCTGCAGTTTGGCGTTAGGCAAGTAAAGTACAGAGGATTTAACAGAGCTTTCTCAATGAAATCAGACTGAACCGAACAGTGAAATTGCAGGCCGTAAAAACCAAAACAAGAAACTGAAAGAAACTAAAACACGAGGTTGATAACGACCCCTCACATTGACATTAAACGAGATAATTTGCCTAATTTACCAAGATAATAATTGCCGCTTTCATTCTAACTTAGCATGCTATCATCTTAACATCAAAGCCTTACCATGCTAACTTTAACTGTAACCTCACACATCAGCATATTTTATTAGCAATAAAACAGTTTTGCATATTAAAGGTGCAATATGTAAGAACTGGCCACCTGTTGAGTTCATGCTCAGTGCAACTAAGGAGCAGCAAATCACCAGAGTAACCACTAACTACCTCTAACTGTAGCTGTTGTTAGCTAGTTAGCTCAGTTAGCCGTGCTGCCAGCGGTTCGGTACTGGAGGCTCGGGACCAGATGTGTGTTGGTGTTTACACCAGTAAGACAGAAGTTTTACCGCGGAACGGGCTGGGACCACAATGAATAGATGTCATAACCTCAAAACTGTTAACTGTTTTGTTGATTTTTGTTCATATTTGAAGGTTGTTAACTAAATTCTCATATATTTCCCCTTTAACCTGAACCGGAAGTTAAGTGGCCAAATCCATTTATTTCAGGACTGTACTTACTGTACTTAGTGCCAAAGGGAAACGCTGTTTGTACTGAACATTTTTGCTGCTTTACATTGCTGCCATAGTGTGCACTTAAACAGATATATTTTCTAGGTCGGACTTACAGTATTTGAGGTGGTTAAAATATGTTTTCCAACGGGTCTGGGTTGTAGCAGTAGAATGCTCTGCTTCACCAAACATAGGGGGAGAGCTGACAGTCATCTACTGCAGGACATAACCTGACGAGGGACAGGAACCTCATACAACCCCTCATCAAAAGACTCCAACTATCCCTTTAAATACAACTTTAAGTACTTGTACTTTACTGTATTCCCATTTTATGCTACTATTACTCTACTAAGTTTCAAAGGACAACTTCTTTATCACAAGTACATTTATTTGACAGATATAGTTGCTTGATACTTGTAAGATTTTACATTAAAAATATACATAAAGGTAATAAACTACAACATGGAAATATAAACTTCTCACATGGTTTCACTGAAAGGTTTTTTTTAAGTCACAAAAAGTTACATTTGGGCAAAGTCCAAACAATGGGCACAAATGACCATCAGAACATCATTTTGTTCTCCTGACCCCTCAGATTTATTTTGTGACCCTTTGGATGGACCCTAAGTATGGGTTGGGAACCACTGACTTATTTCGCTAACTGTATATAAAGCATTTAAAGCTAGCGCCTGGAGCAGCTGTTTACACATTGGTGCACCAGTATTAACAAACTAATGATGTCACATAGAATAACAGCGCAGTCGCATGAGACATGTTACTGCAGAATAAGTACTTTTATTTTTTATACTTTAGGTACATCTGGCTCTAGTAGCTTTTCTTCAGTAGGATTTTAATTGAAGGTCTTTTTTTTCTGCCCCACCTCAAAACAGAAAAGTTTTCATCCCCCTAACTTTCCATCAGCATGACCTTTCAGGACAGGTACAGTGCCATGACTGTACACTTAGTTCATTGTATTTCGCTGCAATACTACTCGGCAGGGAGGAGAGTCCAGTGTTTCTCCTGACATCAAACGTAATTCAAATACAATTCAAAGACCACCACCAGCACTTGAATAAATGATTTCCCTTTCAGCTTAATATAAACCCGGGCTACCTCACACACTTGTCACAGCTGGTGACTGCAAATGGAGTCAGAAGTTCACAGCTTCAGAAATGTTTGAATTCAATGCCCACTGTTCGTGTAAGATGATATCAGCTCCAACCCCAGCCAGTGAGCCTAGTACAAAAGAACGAGCGAGATAAAACATCCAACACTGGCTCCAACATCCTGTGAGAACAAATTTAGTTTTGTGTTTTTGTATTTAACACATTCCTTTAGAGCACATTTCGCAACAGTTGGTGCGTTTAGTGCACTTAAGTAATTAAACCATTTTGGCCAAGAATCTGGTTACAGAGGTGTTGTTGTGTTGAAGAGTTGCCCAGCTGACACTGGTGGGTTTCAGCGGAACCCTGACGAGTGTGTGCGTGGGAAAGATCCAATGACAGGGACATGATTGTTGTGGAAAGAAAGGAAAGATCATTACTTGTGGCGGTGCATGGCTCCATGCAGAGTAATTCAATCCAAGGTCAGACTTGAACTGAATAACTTCGTATTGATTTTCTCTGTAGTTTTTAAACTTAAATCTGATATTTTTCGTTTCGTCTGATGTCAGAGTTTTTCTGTCATCTGTTATTGTAAATGACACAGATTTTATGGAAGAAGCTCCAGCAACTGCGAAATGACCTCTGGAAGGTCTTTGGTGTGTCATCTGGCGCCACAAACTGCAGTGGATGAATGGTTTTTACACAGTCTAAATGCCCTTCACTAATTTAACTGTCGTTAAAGTACTCCATATAGCTGATTTTGCAATTATGCTTACTACGGCCACAAGATTATTAACACAGAGTATATGTTTACATGGTCTGCATTTGATTGCCTTCTAATTGCTGTCCAGGCAGTAATTGAAATGTAGCCACTGTGTTTTACCGGGGCAGCTACTGTAGGGTGATTTCTTCCTGTCTACATTTTACATTTAGGGCATTAATCAGACACTTTTGTCCAAAGCGGCTTACAGTAATTCATACATACATACATTCATACACTGATGGCGGTGGCTGCCATGCAAGGTGCCAACCAGCACATCAGGAGCAGTTTGGGGTTCAGTATCTTGCCCAAGGACACTTCGACATGTAGACCAGGGGAATCGAACCAGCGACCTTTCCATAACAAGACACTGGCTCTACCCCTGATCACTTTGTGATAAATCTACTGGAAGTTAAGCCTGACTACCAACCAAAGATGGCACCGTTCTGGTCTGTCAGTCTCCCACATTGGTTCAGAGGCAAATTTGGGCCAAGCCAGTGACCACAGTTCGAGACCACATTTCAACATTGACCTCGGGATAATTTTTCAGCCTTGTTTGGGGCAACATATCTGGGGTGTTTTTAACAAGACCCTGGGACATCTCCAGTGGTATTTTGGGCAAACAAACCAGGTATTTTCTTTAGCAAAGTGACCCTAGCAAAGTTTTTTGTATCATGTACAGCTAACCAGACCATGAGCACAGCATTGTCACAAAATACAGTTAATATGAATCCAAAGGAATGTGTTCAAAAAGGTTTCAACATATCTGTGGTTTGTAGAAACATAGATAACCAACATGTATTCTGTTTTTTTCTTTGGGCTATATAAAGTGATCAGAGAATTTGCCAGGAACTGTTGATAATGCAAATCTACCAGCAGGACTCCTTCATGGCTTTAGTATTAGACCTCTTTGGTCCTTTTGAGACAGCTGATGAGTATTTGACAATTATTCATTGGCAGCAGTCCGTGGATTACTATTACTATTATGTTTATTAATTATATGGAAATTATAGGGCAGCTGCCTACCAATTATCTCATATCTTTCTTCTTCCTCCTTCGAAAAACTTTAAAACTCAATTTCCAGTTTGTTTCTTCTCTCAGTTCCTGCTTGTGGTCATTGTGCTGACACCATTACCTCGACAGGTGTACGATTTTGATTAGCTGCCTGGATTAACCATAACCATGCTGGCTGGAATATCTCATTTCCAGAGGGCACTGAGTTTGCGTTCACAGCCGCCCTCCTCTTACTGTACTGTTCTGAGCTGGAATGAGTCGTGGTGATGACTCAACCTCTTTTACCTGCAGGACGGTCCTCTGTGGCAGAAAATAATCCAGCATTGTGTAACAGATAATTTCTCCTGTACAAAGGGCTGCGCAAACCTGCATTTATCATGTGTGACATCATCCTGTTCTAAACAATAGGCAAACTCACGGTATAATTAGCACGTCTGCTGCTCACTTACGCTGGCGTGGAAGTAAAAAAGACCACGTTTACTTTTTAATGGCGCGCGCTGTCTTTTGTCTCGGAATCCAACAGTTGCTCTTCTGCCGCGAGTTTCACAGGAACCTCTGGAAAACCTCCATTTAGCTGTGATTGTCACTCCTCAAAAGATGTTTGCATTTATACCCATCTTCTCTTTGAATTCCTGCCATTGCACAGCTACTTGGAAATCTCTTTAGCCCTGTGTTGCCATGGCAATTCAGCTCCACTGAGCCAGTGAAGGGTATATATATGTGTGAGCGTCTGCGCCAAAGCAAGAGGGACAAAAGCATGATTACCGAAATGACTGGAGAGATAATCTGTAAAACGTTGGCAGTTTTTTTTGTGTAACTTCCTGGCACCCTTCTTCCCTCACTTTGTAGACAGTTATTTGTGGGTATTTTACAGGTGACTCATAATGGCGGATTAATGGAGACCCTGAGACTGCTTACAGCCCTACAGCAGCGGGGAGGGTGCATTAATCTCTCGTCTTTAAAGCCTCTCGAGCTGGTAAGGCTTCGGGAAGATGCAGGTTGGGATCAATGTCAGAGGAGGAGGAGGAGGAGGAACTCCTGCGCCGAACTCCGTGCGAGGATGGAGATTGTAAACCAGTCGCACGCTGCCATCAAGCAAGTGGGGTTGCGAGATTATATTCGTAAAACCTGTTAAAAAAGTAATTCAGGTCTTTGGAGCGATGGGCTAACTACATCCAGTGAAATCTTCATAAAGGGGTTCTCCAGGGATTTATTGCACTTTCATAAAGTTGGAGAGGACTTGAAGATTACAGAAACTAAGAGCAACAGACTATGACGACATCTGCATCTGCTGGCTTTTCTTTAAATTTGTCTAATAAGACACTGGAGACTCTGTTTGTCTTCCTCTTCCTGTGTTGCTGTTTTGGTGACACTTTATGTGAAGGGTCCTACGTAAGGCTGACACGATGGTGTCATAACCATGACATGAAATCGTCCTCCGAGGAACTACGGGCAGCTCCGAGCGTGGTGTGGTTCTGACGACCAGCGAGAGAAGAACCTCTTCATTGGAAAACAACAACGGAAGCTCCTCAAGAGTTTAGGGTAGCAGCTGCTCTAGCATCAGTTCTATATGATCTGGGAGTATTCATTGACAGAAATTGAGGACTTTCCTGATGAAAAAGATGTTTCGAGTGAGTTCGATTAATAATTTCGATTAACATTTACATTTTAGGGCATTTAGCAGATGCTTTTTTCCAAAGCGACTTACAGTGATTCATACATACATTCATACACTGATGGTGGTGGCTGCCGTGCAAGGTGCCGACAGTATCTTGCCCAAGGACACCTCACCATGTAGACCAGGGGAATCAAACCAGCGACCTTCCGATACCAAGATGCTGGCTCTACCCCTGAGCCACAGCCGATAACTGTTAGTGCTTCCCATCAATTGGTACAAACCTGCTGACTTACTTTTTAATGTCTCTACACAAAGAATCTATAGGCGTACAGATGAGTGTATGGGAGGGTTTGGTTGCACATTGGAAGAGATCCAGACACATCTCACATCTGTTTCACAGCCTGCTGTTACACTGCAGAGGGTTATTATTATAGAGGAACTGTTATTACAGTGAAGATTGGATATCAGAGGACACATGTACAGTGGTTTGATGTCTGAGCAAGACTGCTGCAATACTCAGAGAGACACCCCTCTCTACTTCTAACACAAGCACAGCTCTAGGTCGCGCTTTTCTTTTTCACGGATCTAACATCTGATAACAAGTCGTCCTCTTATCTGTCACGATGATATCAGCATGCAGGGCGCGTGGAAAAACCTGATTTGGAAATAAAATCTTTCCTCCTAAGCCATCAAACTGAAGGAAAGAAAAATGAGACATCAATCCATTACACTGAGGAACTGAGGCTGTAATGAAACCATTAAAGTTGATATGAAATGAAAGATGAACTTTTTCGTCTGGTTAGCTTAATAAACAATGGGAATGCTCCTTCCAATAGACTTTAATGAAATGCTTTCGTTTCCCAAGGTGAGATCTTTAAAACGTTCCCAGAATCATTTCAGCTCAATGGAATCTTCATCAGGGGGGGATGAGGGAGCGAGGACACCAAACTGGCCACTTTAACCTCGCCACTGTAGACGGTGTAGTGATGAAAGCACTCGTTAACAGACAGAAATGACAGCGACTGTAAATCCTATTGGATCAAAAGAACGCTTAAAAATAATTTCGAGACAACTTGCTGTTATTGTGAGCGGTTTGTTTATCTTCAGGGTGAAAATCCGTCCGAAGTCCCGCGACTGCAATAAACTGTATCACAAGGTCAGTGGATAACTCAGCTGGATATTTTCTACAATCTTAAGAAAGTTCCTAAAGTTCACATCATTAATATCTTGCTTAGACTCTTTTTCAAGGTTCAGGATAAGGACATGTTTTTCCTGTATTTCTGGCAGCCATCCAATTTATTGTTTCTTGAGTGTGAAAGTATATTCTTGGCTGAGGGAACGGTGGGTTGCAGCTTTCTGGCCGAGGCAGGGGATATGAAGCGACGCGTCAGTCGGCCTTCGTCGGCACGAGCTCTTCAGTTGTGAAGTTGCTCTTCTCGAATGTGGACGAGACTTTTTGCCCCCCAACTTTCAGGTGTTCTATTGCAAAATGGTGACGTCTAAGGTATTACGGTCGTAGTATCTTGGCGATAGTGTAATGCAGTATAATCATGGATTAGTTGCTGAAATGTTGTGTGCTTGTGTGCTGAACTTGCTGTGTATGCAACATTACTAGTAACTAAAAGCCATTTGTCAGATGTGCTACAACCAGTCGGACGCGCCAAAGTGCCCTACTGGTGCATCACACCAAAAATATTGCTTGGAGAAATAATATTCACCGGATATTTTTTTTTACAAATTCCCAGAGCCCTGCTTGTCAAACCATCAGTCCACTCCAGTCTCTTCTTTTACCATCATATCAAAACAGCACTCCTGATTTATTCAATGACGTGCTCTCTCAAAACTGAGAGTTCATTCTGTCCCATCTCAGATGTTCCTTTAAACACAGCAGCACTCTGCAGATGTTCTTGTGCTGCTGCATCCTGTGATGCTGCAAAATCCATCACTTTTCTGAAAACACTCAGATTTTCTGAGTGCACACTTTCATCGCGGCCTTTACACAGTCTATGATTTCAGACAAGATCTGCCTGTTTTGGTCAACCTCCTTGTTGTCTTCAGATCCCTTTTCCTGTAGCCTTGATTGAGCTGAGAATCAATGTTTACGCTTCCAAACATGTCGAGATGCATAGCATTTTCCATGTGGCTCTTAGCTTGTTTGAGTCTTTTCACTTTTTCTGTACCTGACTGGGTCCATGCCAGGTCTGTTCCCTGAGTCAGGGAAAGCAAAATGAAGTACCGACCTCACTGCATGCAGTTGGCCACAAATTCTTAGCAAACCAGCCTCGTGAAAAAGACGGGGTGTACCGTCTTCCTCTTCTGGCTGATCAGGTCTGAGCTCTTTCGCTCTAAGCTTTTTCCTGCAGCGTTCTCCTCTCAAACGGCGCTGTTTTTAGCGATTTAACTGAACTTTCTTTGTCCACTTCGACCTATTCTCCACAACTCACCCGATCATACAAGGCTCTTCCGACTCTCTACGAACTTCTACGTCATCTGCTCCTCCGTCAACTCCTATCTCTTGTGTTACAGCGGGTGAAGTGCGCATGTACAACTTATAACGAGGAGCTATGGCCAAAGATTTCTGTGCCCGGGACCGGAAATACGTCACCTCTCAGGAACTTTACACAACGTAGAACATTTGTAATCTACGTTTTTATTGCAGATTATAGATGTTACTCATTAACTGTATAATATTTAGGTTGCTCATTTAAAAATATAAATATTATATTCAGTGAAGGTCTATATGATTCTTCTTCATGTGGGACAGGCGGCCCCTATTGATGAGCCGCCACTGGTTAGGAGCCATGTTAAAATAAATTACAATAGAGTAAAATCAGAGGTCCTCCCAGCTCGGGTCAGAGCGGCAGCGCTGTGAAGGTGACATATGCAATCACATTAATCAGTGGTGCAACACACACCTCCCTGAATCTGCAGGTTATTAGGCAAGGCAAGTTTTATATAGCACAATTCAGACACAAGGCAACTCAAAGTGCTTTACAGGGGCATTAAAATAACAGTAAAATAAATTAAACATTGCATTTAAAATACATTTAAAAACAAGTAAGAAGATGTCAAGAAATAAAACATTAAAACAAGTTAAGAAATAGGGAAGCAGGCTAAAATAGAAAAGGTTTAAAAGAGACAAGACTAGAAAATAAAAGTCACAGTGCAGTTCAAAGCCTTGAAATTGCTTCAGTGAAAAGCAGTGGCAAACAGAAAGGTCTTCAGTCTTGATTTAAAAGAGGTTGTTGGAGCAGACCAGCAGTTTTCTGGGAGTTTGTTCCAGACATGTGGCGCGTAATAACTGCTTCTAACTTCTCCACGTTTAGCTCTGACTCTAGGGACTGAAAGCAGAAATGTACCTGACGACCTCAGAGGTGTGGATGGTTCATAACGTGGCAGCAGCGGTTACAGCCATAGCTACCCAAAACAGTCCAAATTCAGACGGAGCGTGCGATGGCTTCCTCATCAGGATGTCATCAAACATCACCCGCTGCTTCACCCGTCTCCTCCATTGTAGCCAACTCGTACAAGGAACATTTCCAACTGAGCCAGTGAAACACTGCTGCCACACAGACCGATTGCTACGACGGGTTGTTCTCTTATAATTGCTTTCTGAAATATCTGTCCATGAGAGAGAGGGAGAGAGAGAGAGAGTAATGTAATAATTCATGCAAATAGCGGACAAGCTCTCCATGTCAATAGATTCAGTTAACTTGTGTTCCAGTCTGCTCGACACACATATATAACAAGTTACCATCGCGGCTCGTTGGCTCAGACTCACACAGATCTCTTCCCACTCCGAGTCTGGTAGGCCTATATTATGTGGTGCATATTTAGATGCACATGAATATAAAAAGGGCTGATTATTAGCAATTATGCTCCCTTTCAGTTAAACACTTGTAGTCATCAGCAGCAGGAACGCGCGCGCTGCATCTCCATCTGCACTGAAATTACACATCTTTTATATAGCGGCAAGTCTTTTTTTTCTTCTCCACACTGAGCAAATCTCAGTGATCAAAGTGTAGTCTGTCTGTCAGCGGGAGTATCAGAGAGAGTTCACGTCGGGGGACAAGGTTTATTTTCTCACCGCTCTGACAGACAAGGTGCGATTGTGCACATAAACGGTGACTAACTGAACGCAACAGTTAATAAGATACAAACACAAAGTCGACAGTGATAAAATGTGTTGTTAGGTGTAAACAAGCCTCACGCATGTTTCGTACTGTGACGTCTCTCCTGAAATGTTACTGTAACCCCATCTTAAAAGCATTTGTGATGTTGTTTATTAATATTTGATGTAGATTCATATTTCAACATCTTTTTTTTTTAACTGTAGGCTTTGTTTGTTTCCCAGTAGATAAAGTTTTTTCAAAAGCCTCTCAACTCATTGAACTATCACAGTTCCCAAAAAAATGGCCGGTGCAGTGCGATTTGCGTCAGCATGGTTATGTTTTCTTGTAAAAACAGACCATTAGGGAGTGTATTGTCGCTGATACTGACTGGCAGTGGTTGATGGCCCTAAATGTGTGTTACAACCCCACACCATGGAGCTGGCGGCCAGCCGACTGTGCCCAGACTGACAGCTCCCACTGAACCAGGCCAGTCCAGAGAAACAGCCTCTGAAAAATACATGGTTGAGGTGGTTTTCCTGCTTGCTTCGCTTCCCACGAAACCTTGCTGAGTCAACAAACTACCTAACCAACTAGGTAAAACCAGCTACGTTTAGCAGCAGTTAGCAATCACTTTCTGACAAAGCTACCGCGATATGTCCATGAGAAAACTGCATAAATCCCTTCAGTGCTGTAACTGGACTCTTGTTCTTGAAGGCCGTCTTCAGCCCCGGTCCAATGGTATTCATTGGAAGGCTGATGTTTAGATGTGGTAAGCAGTTACTTTGGCAACAAAAAGTACTTTTTTTGCCATTTTCTGGGCCTGATACAGGCATATGTACATTGCCCGGGCCAAGAAAAGTCACACACACTAATATTTGGTTGGACTACCTCTAGCTTTGATTATGGCACACATAGGCAGTGGCATCCTTTTGCTAAGCTTATGCAACATCACATTTATTTCTGTTGTATTAATGTTTCACCAAGACCTTGTATTGACAATGGGAGAGTCGGGCCGCTGTGGAAAGTCTTCTCCAGCACATCCCAAAGATTCTCATTAAGGTCTGGACTCTGTGGTGGCCAATCCATGTGTGAAAATGATGCCTCATGCTCCCTAAACCGCTCTTTCACAGTTTGAGTCTGATGAATTGGGGCACTGTCATCTTGTAATATGCCAGTCAATGATTCTGTATATATTCAGGTAGTCAGCTGACCTCATTTTTTGGGCACATAACATTGTTGAACCCAGACCTGACCAACTGAATCAACCCCAGATCATAACACTTCCTCCACAGGCTTGTACAGTAGGCACTAGGCATGATGGGTCCATCACTTCACCTGCCCGTCTTATACTGTTGCACCCGACACTCTGGAACAGGGTTAATCTGGATTTGGACCACTTGACCTTTTTCCGTTGCTCCAGAGGCCAGTCTTTATGCACCCTAGCAAACTGAAGCCTTGTTCTCTGATTAGCTTCTGTTTAGCCCCAATCCCTTGACTTTACACATTGTGGGTTTACTCTTAACAGACCTGAGTTCTACTGTTGAATTTTTATCATTTGATTTCAAACGTTTCAGTGATCTTTGACAACGATCATTCAAGATTCTGACCACATTTCTTCATGGAATGGGGTTTCATCACTATCCTACCAGGTGTAAATTGTGCTTCGGAAAGTTCTTGACCCAATTTCTGTAGTTTCAGCAAACCCCTTATGCACCTGTGGCGAGGGGCACTAAGGGGGGGGGAATTCAGGGGCAAGCCAAACAACGCCACCTGGAGACTTTCAACCCCAAGAAATCTTTGAACCTAGCAGATGGGTTGGGAAATAAAGAGGACACACAGGCTTGTTACTGATGATAGGCAGAGACGTGAGTATTAAAGTAAATTAAAGGTTTTATTTTAAACATTATAAACAGACAGGGGCTGGAACTGGGGAAAAAGGTTAATGAGCAAATGAAAAACTTAAATCAGTAAAGTGAATGAAAATACTTTATTACAAATATTTTTTTGAAAAGGCCTCAATATGAAATAACAGTACTTGTATTAAAATTCAACCCAACCATAACTATTAAAAAAAACAAAAAAAAACAAACAACTAAGCTGAGGCCATATGCAGAGCAGCAGACTAGGGTGCTACCACTACTCACCTTCAGTGCAGCACAGCAAATGGTGCAGTCAATAGTGTGTACCCAGGTGTTTAATTACATACAAAAAGTGAAGGGACCTCACCACAGGTGCCTAGCCTCCCAACTTTATGGCACTCTGCTGAGAAAAATAACTAAACAAAAAGGTTAAAGAAAAAAAAAAAAACAAGTAATCAAATAACCAAGGTAGCAAACAAAGTAAAGTTGGTTTAAAACACAGAACTAAGGGCAAAAGGCCAAAACCATTGCAGAATGCAAACTAATTGGAAAAATGTGGGCAAAACAGCAGTGGTATGGAGCAGGTGAACCTGAAAAGGGGGAAACTAAAATTAGCTAGGCTCACTGCATGTTAAAATTAAAAACTTAAAACTAAACCTACTCACCCCTCATGCACCAGCTAAACACAGAAATTGCTCTGGTAAGGGCAAACAGGGATCCCTCACACTGCCTGCCAGCCACAGCAGAGACAGAACAATGGCACACAGGTGCCTTATAGCTTGGCGCTGATTAGTGAATTTGTCGGGGGAGGAGTTGGGCCAAGGCTGCATTCACCAGCACTACCCTTGCTCTTTACTAAGGGGAGTATACCCCACCACACAGGACCACAGGATATGTCTTCTGACGTGGTTGTTTAAGAAATGAGAAGCTACACACTGCATCCGTTGGGGTTAAATAACTTTTTTGCCAGGTGGTGACTTTTCCTTTTTGGGCCAGGCAGTGTACAAACTGTACATATGTAATAAAAACAAATCAATTTATGGACTCTTTCACCTGTCTGCTGCTCTGAAAGGGTTATGGATTATGGGGGGGAGCTGAATGATGTGTGGCTGCATAAGACAAAAGTCACCAAAACTTTAACTTCATTATCCATCCACCACCCCAAACTCCATGCCCTGCACCTGAACTGAACATTTAATTGGATGACAGCAACGCGAGGCGCTGTGCTGTTTCAGCCGTGAGCCAATCAATACGACTGCTGTGTTCACAATACAGCACTTAGGCTTTTAAAGTCACCAAACAAACATAATCACATCATCCGTGTTTTAACCAGAGTGAACGTTTTTAGTCTGTTTGTTTTTTACTGGGGATTTTTAAAGCATCTCTGGATGTAACTCTTGTCTCTCAGACCTATACCTTCTATAATGTAGCCTATAATGACATGAAAAGACAAAAATCTCTTCTTTTATACCTTTTTATTTTAGTCCACAGAGCAAGGAACGCGTGGGCATCATGTGTGATTGAAGAATGTAAATTCAAGTGTGCTTGGAGGATAAGGGTTCATCGTAAGGCCTACGAAATACGGCTCATTTCAGTCACACAGAGACTGAACAAAGAACTTGTAGGCTCGTCTATGTTAAACACACAGAGCCTATATTAATATGATCATGTTGGTGTGGATGGGTTCTTAAAAAACAGCAAGAAACGCTTCACTTCTATCTGTGACACATTTTGTAACGCGTTACCACCAACACTGGTCATGAAAGCGGAAGCTATAATCACAGCTGCCACACAGTATTCTCTCTAGTTTGTGTGAAAAAAAATAAGAAAATGAAAAGCACTTTGTATGAATCCCTGTTTCTCTGAAAGTTCCTTTAAAACACAGTGAGCGTGTCTTGGTTTTGTTTCATGGAAACTTGGTTAAGGTTCACTGTGATGGAGCCGGTTCTCTCTCTCGACACATCGAACACATCAGTGGCCCTACACTTCTCAGTTTGAAGCTGTAGTTCCCGTCTAGTGTCAATTCTTGAAACGCTCCTCTGGTGCAGTAGCAGCGAGATAACTCGGGGGTTAGATGAGGTGGTTGAATGGATCAAACATGGGACTTTACTCCCAGACGCTGCGGTTCAAAGTGACCAAGTGTGAAGATTAGTTTGAAGCTATGTCTTGTAAGTAACTTACATTATGTAAATTACACAATGTAAGTTACAAAAGTGATGTGACTTCATGTAGTTATTTTAATTCAAAGTATGACTGTTCCTAAACCAACCAACCGCACCACTGTTTCCCACTGTTAAGAAAGTGCTCCCAAGTATGATCCAGACCTGTTGAGGTCCACACGTTTTTGGTTGATTTCTTCTGATCTTCATGATCTTCCATGATGCAAAGGAAGAAGGCACTGAGTTTAAAGGTAGGCCTTAAAATACATCCATCTCCAATTGTCTCAAATGATGTCAATTAGCCTATCAGAGGAAGCCACGGCATTTTTTTTCTGGAATTTTCCAAGCTGTTTCATGACATTAATCTTTATGTGTATGTAAATGTCAGGGTCTCCCATGCCAAGTTAATCTGGAGGTCTTGTTGGGAAAGGGAAACACAGATTGTTAAACATTATTATTATCCACTGTGGTGGAATTTTTCTTCTTCAGAACATGCCTAAATATATAATCATGTGGCACAGACAATATGCTGCCCTAAACCCTGAGTTAGATGAAATCAACAATGAACTGCCTGTAATCAAGGATAAAGAATTAACTTTAATTTCAACAGTGGAGTAGGGGTCCTTAATAAGTATTTATGGGGTCTGTGTGTGTGAACATCCGTTCTGATCGCTATCTCCAATTTTGTCACAGAATAAACATGCATGTAAACATGGATTTAATCATGTCTAAGAAATGAATGGCTTCTTTTATAAAATATCTGTCAAATAGGCACTGACAATGACCACACTGGTGCTGCCAGTGGAAGTCTGTGAGAGTTCAGAGTGCGGGGCTTCAGGTAGACAGTTGTATTGGATCCTCTGCACCTTCTGGCAAAGACCTCCTTCAAAATGCCCAAATAACTCCATTGTTTCCTGCTGTGGAGGTTAATTAGCCCCTCCCTTGCACCCTCAACCACCAGCTGTTATCACTGAGCAATCAATTCCCAGAGCACTGAGAATCATTTAAAAGCAGCTCTTGGCTCACAAGGACATTACAGAGGGACTTCTCAGCTGCAGGTTTGTTAGCAGGTATGGAATGGCTTTTTGTTTGACTTGGATTCAATGTCATTGCTGACCAGAATGTTCACATTTTGTGTTTGTGCAGTTTTCTTTCTCACAGATCAACTTGAGCTCTATCTAGAACCAGCCCACATTATTGAAGCAGGATGAGGTAAGTGAATTACTATCTTAAACTGTTTAAAAACGAGGGGGTTAATGATCTAAAACCAAGATGTATCTACAGGATGTTGTGGCTTTCATTTCTGCTGATTGGGAGCATCACCTGTGGCCCTGTTGGAAAAGGTAAGCCATGGTGTCTTAGTTTAATCAAAACTACTGAAATTAAAAGTTGAGGCTCTGTATTGCGACTTGCCTTAAATGAATGTCAGCTCTTACAAAACAGTTGTTTCTCCTCAGATTTCTATGGATCAAATATGGCTGACACAACATTCAGGCAGCAGCCATCTCCTTCTGGGTATTGGTACAGTGGAACAGGGATGAGTTCTATCCCGGGAAGCAGCGCCCCTCTACCAAGTCTCACCAACCCAAGCTTTGACAAAGCTACCGAAGTTCCTGCTCCTCAAGATGTCGTCTACTATAGCCCCAGCAGCTACGGCAACACCAACATGGCAGCGGGTGCTTCTAGCTACAACAGCCCTGAGTCTGGTCCATATGGGTTTGGTTATGCAGGTTATGACTCTGGTGCTCCAGCTGGCAGCTACAGTGGAGGCTATGGTAGCTCAGCCGGTGGTTATGGAGGATACGGTTCCTACGGGTATGCTCCAGCCCCTCAAGATGAGGGCTCGAGCTCCCCTCAAGATGAGGGCTCGAGCTCTGGATCTGCTGGTGGCGATGAAACCCCTGAGCAGGTCTTCAGTGACGTGTCCGATCTGGAGCCGGTGTACTCCTTCAGCTCTCGTTCAAACTACCAACGAGGAAGAGCCGTATTTGCACAAACCCGCTACATCCCAGAAGAGCCTGTTCCCCAACCCATGCCGATGTTCAGAAGCGTCAGCAAAACCGCTTCAAAGCAAAGCAGTCCTTCTAAAGCTACAAAGGGTCGTTACAACTGATCTGTGGTAAGATGCACTTCACACAACATGTACCCCATTCTATATGCTGTCTGCGCTCAGTTGACTTATGTCTTTATCTTGCAGGTCTCAATGCTCCATGTGTGGCTATACTGGCATGGACACTATCCAGTGGGGCTCGTGCTGTATACCGACAAAGGTGTTTAAATTATGTTCAAAGAAATAAACATCAATAGTGATAAACCTCGTTTCATCTTTGTTCAAGATAAACATGTGTTCCCACCCATATCTAGATAATTCCCTCTTGCCATTTATAGAAATGGCACCTTTTTATTCATGGGACATTTTAACCATATGTTCTATGTTGCTTGTAATTGGGATGAAGTGAATTTTTTTTTTTTTTTTTTTTTTTTAAAAACAGCATCTGTTATGGCTGTATTGCTTCAAAATCAAATGATGCAGTGGGTCCACCAGCCCCATGAAGATTAGCTGCCAAAAAATGAGCACCACACAAGGGTTAACAGTTGTACATGAGGGTTTTGGCCTAGATGGATTTAAATCTGGACATTGCTTTGTTTTTTTTTGTTTTTTTTGTTTTTACTGAGTCGACCACAGAACCTTCCATGTACAAAACGGACACAGCGGGGCAGGTAGTGTCAGCTTGAGGCCACTGACCAAGCTGGTGTATGGCTGGCAATGCCTTTTTACTTCTAGTTGACCATTTTCCTGAATTTATCTTTTTTCTATTTGGCACTGATGTCAGCATTTACTACTCTTACACTAACTTCTAAGTGTGTAAATCATGTTACTGTAACTTGGAGCATTCCCTGGCACAAGAATTTCCCTTAGGATTAATGCATTTTGATCTTATGAGTTTACTTAAGGTAAGTAGAATGGAATCTAACTTTATCCCCCCCAACTAACAGTTTCATTGTGCTGTGGTATTCAATACAAATGGTAGGCATTTTCACAGCCACAGAAGGTAGACAGAGAAACCTCAGGGGGTTTAAAACAATCACCTGAAAATACTTGGCTTTAATGTCATTTCCATTGACACAAATTGTGTTCAAGTCCTCATGTGCAATGTCTTCTGGGCCACAAAGCAATTAATTTTCTGTCTCTGCTTTAGAACAGAAAGTAGGAGGTGGGCAGTTAACGGGAAACTCCACCAATTTTACACTAAAGTGTGTTTACAGGTGTTGGAGTACTGCTGCATATGTGAACAAAGTATAAAGCCTTTAGCTGCTCCAAAGGAAGCTGCATATAACCTGGTAAGTTTCCTCCAGTGATGTCACTCAGTGTTGCATCATGGGTAATGTAGGCTTGAGGTTTGAAAAGAAAATGTGTAGAATAAAGAGGTGATTGTTTCTGTTCTGTATTTGTTTTTAAACCATCCCTGATGGGTCTGACAGTGTTAGAATAGAGCAATGTTAGACCAGTGGCCTGCTTTTCAAAACCAGGTGACTACATTACCCACAATACAACTTAGATAATTAGACGTCACTGTTTATCAGATTGTATGCAGATTCCTCAGGAACCACAAAAGGCTTTATACTAAAAATTTCACATATGCAGTAGCACTCCCCAACAGCTGCAAATACACTGGTACCTTTTAATAAGAACGAGGACATAAAAAAGAAACCGACCGGTGTTCAATATTTTTCATAATGTGAAAGCCAAAAAAACAAACCAGTATGTTTTGTCTCTTGATGCTTCCTGGCTGCTCTCCTCTCCCTCAGCCCCTCTGTGGTTCCTGTTCATGTCAATCTTTCAAATATTATCAAAAGTTACTAAACCAGGAGAAAATAAAGCATTTGTTGGGGAATATTTGAAGGAGCAGATTGATCCACATTTAGTGCTCCAGTGAGTATTTGGGGCAGCGGGGCGGTGTGTGTCGGACTGAGTCACAGTCAATGGGTACGCACGTGTTCATGGCAATGCAGAGCATCGACCACGGGAGTTCTCAAAATCTACGTTTTAGGCTTGGGACACCCACACAATAGTAGAATACATTCATTATTGGTTTGGGTCTTTTGATGGGACTTTCTTGTGAAAATGTGGAATATAGAAAATGACCAGACATGTCCTTGAAATGGTGGAAACATCTTGTTCTTGGTAATGTTTATCCTCCAAAGCATAAGAAGTTCTGTTGCACAGTTGTCCTTAACAATTCACATAACACACAAAACACTTAAGAGACCTTGAAGGGACACACGGGTCTCTCCTTTTCAGTCCAGTTTGACCCCTGTACTTCTGATTTCATCAGATACCTTTTAATAACTCTATGAAAATGGTTTGGATCGCAATCAAGGTTTGTCTCACCTGCAGGAAATGTGTTACCATAGCAACGTGACCATATTCCTGCCGTACTGTGAGAAATCCCTCGATGTTTAACCTTACCAGAAGCATCTATCAGAGATGTTTCTTTGTCAAGTGGAGTGCTTACGTAGGCAAAAACTAACATCTTAAGATGAAAAATGAAGAATTTTGAGCTTGTTTTACTTTCCAAAGCTGTTGCTGCGGGGAGTCAGGACGGTGTAGCCACGACATGAAGGCAGACAGAACGCTCAGAAGGAGAGGATGAGAGAGTTTGAACTGATGTCGAACCGTCGCGGGCGTGTGTGAGACAGCCTAAAGGAAATGTAGTCAGTTGGCTGTCGAAGGATCAGTTGAAAGAATTAGTGCTGCAGTATCTGGCTGTATGTACAGATAGGAGTCTTGTTTGGAAGTGAGCAGCGGGTCCGGGAATCCCTCCTGCCGAGGGTTTAATAGGCAGAATGTTGAAGAGACTGGCAGCATCGAGCGCAGGGGAATCGCAGGCCTTTTCTTCTGCTGCCTGAAAATCTCGTATGAAATGGCTGGCAGCTATTCAGATGCTGTTAAATGCCTGTGGCTTGGCAGTCCACCACTTCATCGTGCTGATCTGATGGAGAGATGTGGAGTTAAGAGACAAAGGCAGATAGACAAAGTGTATATAGTAGTTCAGGGGGAAGTTCAGCCTCGCAGTTCTGACGGAAGCTATATGACATATTCTGCGCCGGCAAGGCTGCCGATCTTGAACCCTTTCCAAGCCACAGCAGCACATGCAACAATTCCGAGAGACATTTGGTTGATATCTTAATCCTTCTCCTCGGTTATTAAATGATGAAATATACATGCGCGCTTATTGGTTTAGACACCGTTTGATGGCTGGAGCATTGTGGCGTGAAGCGCCCGCAGTAGCACCAAGTTAATGTTAAACAGCTATGACTTGAATACTGCGAGGCAGCTCGGGAGGCATAAATAATCAAACAGGACTCTGCCCAACGATGCTGCAACACGCCTCACAGTGTGTGTGTGCCCAACATGCCAGGAGTGCTGCGGCTTAATCAGGCATCCATAAAATAATTAGTTGTGAAAGACGTGGGGGATTTATAAGTGTCTACAAAGATGTTTCCTAAATTATGGAAAGATTGATCGGTCTTTCAGCGATGACAGGCCTTGTGTTCATGAACATGAAGGGCCACTGTACATGTACAACAGAATTAACACTGCTTCGGAAAAAATCACCAAGTTATTAGATATTCTCATTCTAAACTCCAGTCCAATTAAGTCAATTATCTTTTATTAAACATATCTGCCCCAAGGTCCCTTTAAAAATATCCAGTGGTTTCCCGCTTTAAAATGTTGAAACGCAGTCTTGAACTGTGGTCACTGGCTTGCCAGCCACAAGTATTGCAGAAATGTCAATATGGTACGTGGCCAATGACGAGCTCAAATGTAAACACAGCAGTGGATTACAGGTGTGTTAAATTGCCAACATATTATTTGACTACTGGGCTGAGACAAGACTGCTTTAACAGTTGAATGTATTTCATCATTTGGATATGTGTGTACAGAATGTATTCACAACAAAGAGTTTGGGGCAGTGTTTGACCCTATTAACCTTTTCTTAAATAACAATGTCCACCTTCTTAATGGATGATTTGTAGAGTTTAAACTGACTTGATGATCTTTTATTTTATCATATATGCAGCTGACACTTAGAACAATACTTATTATATGTGTCGCTGTATCTTAGAACAGTAATTGTTCTAATCACTGGCACATGCGCCCCAAGGGGGTATTTTTGCAGTAGCCAGGGGCCATGTGCAAATCTTAGGATTTAGTTAAAAGAAATAATTTTAAAAAACGAGCTACGGGATAACAAATTGGTGTGAGGCTGATTTTAGGGATATTTATAGTCACAAAAGCCAATAATCTAGCAGCTGTTCGGCCCTCTAGACAGAACACACCTCCCACCAAACAGATGTAACACCCAAACCTTACCTCCTGACATGACGAAAGTGTCGCACTTTGTAATAACCACATTGATAAATGCTTAATTTCTAGCAAAATTCAACTTTAGTCAATCGTTTTTCACTTTCATCAAGCAATGAAATGCTTTGCAAACCATTTATCAAGCAATTATGTATTGTAATTTCTTAACAAATGGTCAATAAAGTATGTCATTGTTCAGCAGTGTATGGAGCCCGGGAGGTGACATGGATGTGTGTTTAATTAAAAAAAAAAAAAAAACTAATTCACGCTCGCAATTTATTCAAACGCTTTAATCAACGTTTTATTAAAATGCACATATTACCTCTGAAACCAGCCGTTGCTGCAGGACAGTCTGGAGGTCATCATCCATCTTTTGGGAGAACAGTTTATTAATAATCGCTTAGTTCAACAGAAGTTAAAAAAAGTGTATTGTCATTGTGTATTATAGGTATTGGGTCCATGTAATATGTACTTTGATGATCCACGATGAGCGTCCAGGTGTAGGTTGTATTAGCTGTCATGCTATCCATGTTGTACTTGGCTTTCACAGTGGCGCTTAATACGTTAACTTCCTTCAGTCTACCTCCTGAAGCTCCGAAATGCAGTGGACGGGTGAGAGTCAACTGATTGATTACTAAATCGCGCACACACGTAAAAAAAAAGCCAACACATCCATGTCACCTCCCGGGCTCCGTAACAGTGAAATAACTATTAAAGTTTAATTGACTATAAATGTACCTTTTAGTAATCATGGTTATTATAAAGTGTCACTGTCAACTTGAACCTACTGCGTAACTAAAACATCAACATTCATGGATCAGTATGTTTTGTATGAAAATCACCACACCATCCAGTTTTATATCAATGATTGTGTTTTAAATAACACAGAGTTTAATGTCAGTTTAAACGCACACACATTTGGGCCACCTGTGGCTGCAGCTGGTGAAGGACTGAGCTGTGCTCGAAAATAGAAACTTGAACAAGCTGGTGTTTGTTGAAAACAGGACGAATCAATCTAACTGCACCGGCAGTAAGAAAAATACGACTTCAAGGACTCAATCACAGACAAACTTGAAAAATACATCAAAATAACTGGATTATTTGAGAGCGTAGGGGAGCTTTTAGTTCCGCTCTCTCGTCTTAACAAACCGCTGGTCGTCAGCTCACCTGAGAATTGGAGTATATGCATTCGCTTTACATAAATTCTGAATTAACACTGTTAAAAAAGTTGACTTGCCATTAGTCCAGAGTGTCTGTGCAGGCACTCAGATTCATAAGATTCATTACAATAATATTTCATTTGTAAAGCACTTTTCAAAAAGTGAGGTGTACAAAGTGCTTAACAGATGAAAAAAAAAAGAATATGCTGGGTAGAAACGCAATAAAGTAAACCATTAAAACCCTTTAAATCATCACTAAGAGGGAAAGTAAAAACATATTACGATAAATATATTTTTTTGTAACTTCCTTGTTAATTTTCTGAAGACACTTTATGCTCTGTTGTACTGGTGTCTTTGCATTCATTGACATGCTTCACTCTGTGTAGATGGAATCTACTAATGTATACAGTATAATGCTCCGCAGCTGTGACACTTCAATTTTCCTGTGTGGGGGATATAAGCTTGATCTTATGCTATCTTATGACTATCAAATGAGTTTTCATTGGGAGTTAAAATATTAATAGAATCAGCCCACGCATGGTATGGCATTGTTTCAGACACGGCCGGATTTAAACTGCTAGGAGGCCCCGGGGCAGAATTTAGCTTGTGGGCCCCAATTAACCCCCGTTTCCTCCTGCCCGCTGTGTCATGTGCGGTATTCCCCGGCCCCGGGTTTGCTGTGTGGTAATTTGCTTAGGCACAAATGATTTCAGGAATCTGCAGCTGAAGAAGCACTCAAATAAAATAATGAAATAACAAAAATTTTATTCTGAGTGTGACTTTCTGCAAGACAGGGCCTCAGAATCAAGGCGTAGGCTAACACCTGGAGCAGGATTAAGGCCCTTATCGCGTCATGATGTCATGACTGGTACGCGACACCTGAGCCTGTTGTTCGCTAGCTAGCTAACGTTGTAGCACAAAGCGCAGAGCACACACCCACAGCAGTGAGGAACGACTGTCGAGCCATGTAGTCTTTTCAGAGGAGAACACTTATGATGGTCTCTTTGTGTGAGTTTCTTTGACTGTGGCAAGGGTTGATTGAGAGTTGTTCATGTATTTATTAGACTAAGAAGCTCAGAAAGCTCGTGGAACGTGGCAAAGCCGTTAACACACGTCTCCCAGCGGGGCCACTAAGAGCAGTCGGTGTCAGTGTAGCTTGTGTCAAGGTTTCGTTCTGTTGGATGCTCTTTTTGGTTTCTACAATCTTACCAACAAACAGCTTGAAAGCCAGGCAATTAAAACATGGTGAAGGTCATGAAAATATCATGGTTCCAGCAACCAAAGCCAAACACTACACAGCTGCTACGAATAGGATTTAAAAAACAATATTTCCAATGGTGGTGTGAAAACACCGTTGAAGGGCTCTGCGTGTTGTAATGAACCTACAGATAATTGTCCCTGAATTCCGCAGCTCCCCTCGCCCTTTGCGGTGAGTTTCAGCTGATTGTTCGACTGCAATTTCACTATTAGTTCACCCGTGACAGCTCTCAGCAACCATATATCTCGCACAGAAATAGCAGACAGACATAATAATGATGATAAATGGTGATATTTCAATTTAAGATAACAAACCTGTTAACAGTTTATAGACAGTAAAGATGGAGCTGTTGGGAACCCGGAGCTCTGAGGTGGTGGGGTTGCCTTGTTTTTTCCAGCCTTGGTTCAAGACTATAGGAGACATGTTTGTAAAAGCTATGCCCCCTTAAAGGGATATTCTGGTGTAAATTTAATCCATGGTCTAACACACCTTGACACAAAGTAAGACCTCCCCTTGTGAGGTCAAGTTTGGTAGCCTGTTTGCTAGCTTAGCTAGTTTTAGCAACCTCAGAAAAGACCGCACGAAAACAATACACTGCAGCTTATGCCTCCAATTAGAAACCGCCATCAAAAAGCCACTCATAGCCACAATTAATGGTCAGAACAGCACCAAACCTCAGCAACAGCACAGCCCAGACACAGTACGAAGCCTCAAACATCTGCTAGCTTTGCCAGATTTGTACTAAAAACACAGCACAACTCACACTCTCCTCCAGCAAGCCTGCCTGTGTGCGGGAAGCCCTGACGAGTCGATTACCGAGTGCAGTAGATTTCCGCAGCTCAAGGATGAAAATGTATGATTATTACTCCATTACTTCCGTTATTTTCCCTGTCAGCTCTCGGTAATAAGAACTGAGCATTCCATGGAGTAATAATCATACATTTTCATTTTTCAAGACTAAATACAATCCTGTCATCAGACAATTACCTTCATATTAAACAATTCAGAAAAATCTGAGTTTATGTTCAGTTAGCCAGGACAGTCACTGCCAACAAAAAGTCTTTCTTCGGTGCTCAAACTGGCACTGGATGTAAATGGCGAGATGCAAAATCATCCAATGCGAACATAATTCCTAAGGATACTTGCGCTGTTTAATTAGAAGGCACTGCTCTGATGAGTACCGACATCATGACGGATACTGTTGGTCTGAAAAGCTCGGCGAGGTACTCGGGGACTTTGCTATGTAATGCCTTGTAGGTAATTAAAAAATAATTTTAAAAATCAATTCTAAAACAAATTGGATGGCAGCGTAATGAGGCTCGGATGATTAACATTTTCCAAGTCAAACAGTAAACTGTCAGCGTTGTCTCCCATGTCAAGTCCATGTAACACTCTGTGGGGATTGTTAGCGTGAGGATTGCTGTGTGTGTGTGTGTGTGTGTGTGTGTGTGTGCTGGCCTGCAGAAAAAAAGTGCAGTCATTTGAGTTTAACGCTGCATATGTGTGGAGCTCTCCAATTTCTCTGCTAAACTGAGTGAGGCATTGGTTTCTTTTCTGTGTGCACTTTCTGACAGACGTTGACAGGTCCCGTTGGGCTCTTTTACAGCGCTGACTGCTGACAGGAACACGGTGGAAAAACGAAACAAAAAAGGTTCCCTGTAGCTCCCCATGTGATTTCTGTTCTGCCTGTACCCGTGCCTGGCCAGGGAGCAGCTCGCACCCCATCAGAAACGATCCTTCCTGATTGACTGATCTCAGCTGCCAGAGAGGGATTGAATACCGCACCGCACCTATTACAAACCTCCACGAAAACCTGCTCAAATGAACCACAACTTGAGGACCTGCCTCTGCTTTGAGTCCTTTGCGGAACGCTGCATTTTTAGATCTTAATTATCTCCTTACCTCGACATCAGAAAAATCATTACTGAATCGTCTTGTTATCCTCACAAAGCAGTCGGCGGTGCGTCGCCCCACGTGCTTCGCCGTTTCACGTGTACGCTCGCGCTGCTCTCTGAAGGACCATTCTGCCTGACCATGAAGCACGGAGGCCAATTACTGCGAGAGAACGAGATATTCTTCCTCCGTGATCACCACAAAACAGGTTTTTTTTTTAGAAAACACGAGAATAGGTTACTATCTGAGGCACGCTCTGGAGATAATGAGATCAGTTAAAGGGTCGACACTTCAAAATGTTGTGATCTCCAAATAATAGGTCTGAAGCGTCTATTCATATCTTTGGTCAACCCTTTTGACCAGACGTGTTAAGTTCTACGCCAAAGCGTGCAGCGGACCCTCTGATCCACTGGAGGACAGCATGAGAGTAGTTTGAGACAGTTTGCCTCGCCAAGGGGGCGTAAAGTACATGTGTGCAGGTGGATTACCAGCAGGGGGCGATAATGACGAGAGCAAAGGGCAGACATTATATACATAAGACATGTTGATAAAGGTTCTCAGTCATCCAGGTCATGGTTAATTCTAAGTGCTGTATCGGAGGCAACTGGACTTATTTCATAGTGTAAAGAGTCAGAAGTAGGAGCTGAAAAGGTGGGTCAGTCACAGAACTTTCACATGGAGGGGAATCCCGTGTGAAGTCAAAATTCATTGGTGATTGTTTTAAAGGGGCACTATGTAATTTTGGAGAAGAAACTCAGATTTTTTTATATTTCCAGAAAAATAGAAATAAGTGAATAAACGAGCTGATCTCAGAGGAAAATAAGGTCCCAGAACACTGTTTGAAGCTGGAGAGATTGCAGGGTCAGCCACATATAATCAAAGTAAAACATACAAATTGCATATTCACTCATGAAAAACAAAGAGAGTTTGTTTATTTAGTTTGAAAAAAAAAATCGGCCAATGAAGATCTTTCTCTGCTCATTAACATTTCAAACCCAGGATTTTAACATTTACAATATTAATGAGGTAATAATACAAACCTCAGAAATGAATTTACTGAATAAACAAGCTGCTCTCAAAGGAAAATGAGGTCTCCAGAACAACTGTTGGAAGGTTTAAAGGTGGCAGGCAGGTGGCGACTAAGAGATTCTGTTTATTTAGTCATAACAAATCAGTCAGTGAAGATATTTTTTCTTCTTCTTCAAAACTACACAGTCCCCATTTTAAGGAAGTAGATGCTTTAAGCAAAATCCTAATCTTTTTCCTAAACCTAACCAAGAGGTTTTGCTGCCTAAACCTAACTGAGCAGTTGAGTTCTGGTGCCTTTATTTTGACAGTGTTTACCAAGGTGGCATATTTATTACTGCCCAGTTGACCGTGGAATGAGAAGGCGCCGTCGTCATTGATAGACGAGGCCGAACACGGCGGTGACACAGTGGATCGGCTGGGCTGCTCTAGTGAAAGGCTGACAAAAGGTACAGATGCATTCTTCAGACCTATTATTTGGGCATCACAGCATATGATCTTGTCATCAACCCATGACCTCTGTGACATGACACTGATGCTAGACATACAGCGCTCTACAGATAGTGAGTGTGTTGTCTTGTAAAGCGTAATGTAAAAGAAAAAAACCCAACTTTGTCCATCAGTTGGAAACAGGAAATGAACGCTGGTTGAATCCTTTTTCTTTTATCTGACCCATCTACCCCCTGCCCTGTACCGACATCAGCCTGACTTCCTTCTTCTTTCAGATGTCCCAGTCTTCTTGAGGACAGTTTATATGTAAAAGAATGTCATGTTTGTGTTTGTGTGTGGTTGAACAGATTCCTCTTTGCCGCTCAGAAAACTCCCACCAGAGGGCAGAGCCTTTTCTTCCACCAGATCTAACTGTGTAATCACTGCATGTTAAATGCTAAAAAGTGTCTGTGATCGAACTCAGATAACGTCAAAATTAAACAGCTTTCTCGGGTGACGATCGCTATCTCGAGATAATGGGATAATTAAGTTGCGATCACAAGATAACCGTTGGCGTTACAACCAGATCGATAGGTAGTGATCGCCATTTAATGAATTTAAATCAACATTAGAGACCCTCGGCCTCCATACGGCTGTGGTCTGTTACACCTGCTGCCAGGAAAGAACAATTAAGATGAGAGAATACAACCTTTTTAGCTCAGACTCTTCTGAGAGCCCTTACCTTTGGCATATTTAGAGATTTTCTTTGTTTTCCGACCCTGGCTATAATTTATTTGCATTATATTACGCACAACTCGGCGGCCCTGCAAGTCCTTGGAGCTAAAGAGGAGGCCAATAAATAACATTATGGGGATGAACTTGTCCGTTACGCTTTTTAATTTCAAGATACACTCAGATAATGTTGGAACAAATACTACAAATATGGACAAGCTGCGGCCGTGTGGAAGCTCTCCCCAACCCACTTTATCGCGTAAAAAATTGCTTGATAGCTCAAGCAGAGCTCGGATGGCTGTTTACCAGTCTGCCCGGAAGAGTGGGCAACATCACTCTGGGCTTTGATAGAGCGAGAAGATGACACATTTTCCTTGCTGTTTAATTTGGATTCACACCGCACTTTCACAGAATGCAATTTCCAAATGACCATCTTGTGGCATGAAACACTGTGCACAGCAGTAAAAACAACACGCTGGCTTATTTTTGCCTTCTCATTTTCCATTTGTTTACCCCCCCCGCTCCCCTCGGGCTGCAACTCGGTACGCACTGAGGACTTTCATTTGCTCTTGAAAATATAAAGTTTACCTCAAATTTATTTTTGATCTAATATCTGCGCTGTGCTGGCAGTGATTTGGAGTGTTTGGCGCGGAGGCGGGGGAGGAAAACATTTCAGAAATTTCCACTTATACCTTTGGATGTCCGGGAAAAACCCGTCGGCTTATAAGTGGAGGGTTTAAGCATTTTCCGCTGATGGACGGGGTGGCTAAATGAAATCTCAGCCCCCTGAATAAGGGAGAATATGGAGGGCTAAGCTAACTGACAGACGGCTCAGGAGTGTCTGTAGCCCAAAACACATTACAGAGCCATCAGACTGAGTGACAACCACCCCCCCACCCCTCCACCCAACACCCCCTCCCCCTTTACAGGAGCCACGATGAATGGCAACCCCTTGTTCTCCCTCTTGAAATGACAACCTCGGAATATCAAACGTCAATTAAAGAGGAGACAGGCGCAGCTGCAGGAGTGGCATCTAATTCTCATCAATGTGATAGGTAGAGGGGGAAAACAGCAGAGAGAGGGGTCACTTTGAGAGGGTGATCCGGCCATTGTGCAGCGCCGCGATATTAAAAGGGAAAGGCGGTGCGCAGGTGCTAATAGAAGCCACATTAGAGCCGCTGGGACTAAATCAGAAGTGAAAAGTGTACCGAATCCGGTGTCAGAAACAAGCGAGTGTGTGTTGGTGTGAGGCTGTGCCTTACTGTCTGTGCTGTGGCTCTGTGAGAGGCAGTTACATCTTCAGAGCGAGGGTGTCCTGGCTGTCCTCTCGTCTTCAAGGCAGGTTGGGGACTTGGGTTTACAGTTCCTTGGATTTGATGCTACAGTGTGGATAAACAGTCTGGTACCGCCGCGCTGGTCTTGTTCTGAGAACGTCATGATTATCGCTGCTCCAGGACCAACATTTCTACGTGGGAGATATTATTATACTGGTCACAAATAATTTTCTGTTTCTCTCGGTGTTCTCGGGCGGCTGTGGCTCAGGGGTAGAGCCAGCGTCTTGATCGGAAGGTCGCTGGGTCGATTCCCCTGGTCTGCATGTTGAAGTGTCCTACTGCTCCGGATGTGCTGGTCAGCACCTTGCATGGCAGCCACTGCTATCAGTGTTTGAATGTGTGTATGAATTACTCTAATTCGCTTTGGACAAAAGCTAAACCTAAATGCCGTAAATGTTCTGTCAGGTTTAGGCAACAAACATAATTGGTGATGTTTGGGTTAAAATATATCCTATTCTCAACGTTAAACATCCAGTCTTCATCCTCAACACACGAATCTATGGATTTACAAAAACATGACTACACTCTTAGAAATAAAAGTTCTAAGTAGAATCATATAAGGTTCTTCGGCTTGTCCTCATAGGAGAACCCTGTTTGGCTCCAGGTAGAACCTTTTATAAAGGTGGAGGGTTCTACCTAGAACCCAACATAAAGGGTTATACCTAGAACTGTGTGTGTAAGGTTCCACCCAGAACCCCCCATGAGAGGTTCTACAAAGAACCCATACAGGATCTTATACCTATGCTTTCAACAATCCCTGAAGAACTCTTTCTCCAAAAAAGGGTTCTCTGGATCAAAATAGTTCTTACTGGAACCGTTAGTGTTACCAAGAACCCTTGTTTCTTTGGGAAAGGGTTTTTCAGAAGCAAATGGTTCCAGGTAGAATCCCAGCCCTTGTAGAAGAACCCTTTTGGAACCCTTATTTCTAAGATTGTAGTCAGTGGCAGTGATGGTCCTGGAGCAACATTAGCTACAATGTTCCAGGAACTACAACAGCACAGAGATGTCCGATCATGCCTGGATCTGGTTTTTCACATTATCAATCCATTTTGGATCACCGGTCTTTGCAAATTTGCCAAAACATCCATTCTGATGAAAATCAAGAGCTCTCGGTATGAAGCAGACAGATTCTGACTAGGGCTCATGAACTCATAGAAACATGAATGACGACACGTTGCAGAATGGTTGCAGGGCTGTTTGCGGTTAATCATCGACCTGATTAGCCACTGGCCGTGAGGTCTATAGCTCATCTCGTTAAAATTAGAACATAATAGATTATGAATGTGGATGTACACCAAGGCAATTTCCTCTTCCATCCAGAGCTGTGAAAGTAGCATGAATCATTAGTGGGCTGAAAGCCTCGCAGTATTAAGTGGCTCAAGGCCGACGCAGGACAGCTTTAGACCAGAGGCTGCGCTGAAAGTCCTCTGATACAGGATGTCCTAGAGCTGACGAATACCTTCAATCAGGCCAGAAAAAGGTAGCTGAAGCTTTGTTTGTAATAACAGGATCACAACATATAAGCTTTAAATGGAAATAACTGTACTCCGAATCAATTCCAACATGATATATGGGCATTTATTTTACACAGACGTTTGTTGTCTCTGAATTTGTAAGATGATTTTGCAGATGATTAATTTAACAATCACGATTTCGTCATTTTAATTGATGATGTCGTTCATTTACTCCAGTTGTTCCCAATCCAAGGGGGGGTGAACCCTGCTGGGGTCACAAGATAAATCGAAGCGGTTGTGAGATGCTTACTGAAAGAAGAAACGCATTCTGCCTCCCTCAATGTGTTGATGTTTCTCATCTATTCCCTGCTTTTTCCTTGTCACTCCCCTGTTCACCTGCTGACACGTCAGAGACATACAGCCTGTGACAGGTGTTCATAAGCAGATATTGGTTTTTATGTGTGTATATGGATAAGCCAGGCAGTATTCCATGTTTTTTTTCCGTTGTCATCAAATCCAATGTCAAGGCCAAACCAACAATGCACAAATCCATCTCTCAATACTTTATGATTTCGCTACCCACTCTGGGGCTCTCGGCTTCAAAACCTGCTGGTTCTCACTGAAAATGGGATTTTTTTTTTTTTTTTCAAAAGATTTTTTAAATGTCTGAAATACATGTTTCAGTTTTGAAAAGAAAAAGGCTCAGTCATTTTCCAAAACAGCTGGATACTGTATTTTTGAACAAAAACGGTATTCAAACGGGAGGATGCAGTGCATTTGTTAGGGACTACTTTCAGCGGTGGATTCATCCACATCTCGTAAACATTCGTGGCAGCAGGGCGCTGTGTGTGTGGGTTTGAGTCGAAACAAAACGCAGTGCGTGTCTTATGTTAATAAAAGAAGTTGTTACCCAGTGCAACGGTTTGGCTCAGTGATGTGTTTTTAATAGATTTGGACAACAATGGAGCTTTGTGGTGCAGAGGAGGAACATACTAGGCTCTGGGTACAAGCACAATACTTGTTGTAAGACATGTATTATTGGTTTGGGTGTTTTAATTGGATTTGTTGCCAGTAAACTTTTAAAGACTGAATCAATCTATATTCTTTTATCTTTCGTTGTCAACGTATCTTTGTAAACAGCCGGAAGTCTACCACCACTGACCTCTATAAACTAAGAGCCTGATTACACCAGAAGATGGCGCAGCTAAATATTTGGTTAAGGAGTTTGGTGGCGTGCTTACGATTAATTGGTGAACTTCAGCTGGGATAATGATGGTCAGTATTCTAAATGATCAGCACACATCTTGGAGCTTCCCACCATGAGCGTGATGTCAGAGGGAAAAGGCAGCAGTGTGAATATGGTCTATAGAAAATCATTTTCAAATCATCTGCATTACAATGAAAATTAAAATGGAGTGATTTCTAATGATTTTCCCAAAAGGAAGCATAAAATGAAGAGTATTGCTCCTAGCACGGAACCTTGTGGAACCCCGTGACTATCTTGGGTATGCACTCATCGTTAACTTGTACAAACTGAGATCGGTCTGATAAATAGGACTTGAACCAACTCAATGCAGTTCCTTTGATACTAATTAAATGTCCCAGTCTTTGTAATAGGATGTGATGATAAATAGTGTCAAATGCTGACCTAAAATCTAATAAGACTAGCGCAGAGACAAGACCCTTGTCAGATGCAATTAAGAGATCATCTGCAACTTTAACCAATGCTGTTTCAGTACTACGATGCACTCTA
Source organism: Lagodon rhomboides (assembly GCA_039737535.1). NCBI lineage: Eukaryota > Metazoa > Chordata > Actinopteri > Spariformes > Sparidae > Lagodon > Lagodon rhomboides. Next base: position 6,725,986 of record CM077803.1, on the reverse strand, counting down.
AAACCTGATTGGAAATTCTCATATAAACGAGTGTTATGTAGAAGGTCACACAGCTGATCGGCAACTGTTTTCTCAAGAATCTTAGAAAAAGGGAGGGTTGGATATGGATCTATAGTTGGCTAAAACCTCTGGAGCAATGTGGGCTTTATAAGAAGCGGTTTAATTAGAGCTACTTTAAAGGACTTTGGTACATATCCTGTTAATAGGGACAGATTGATCATGTCGAGTATAGTATGTAGATGATTATACAACTTAGCTTATGAGAACATTAGTGTTCCATCAGTTCTTATTAATGCAGACATTCAAACTCCACTGGTTGCTCTTCACTGTGGCTATATCCAATGCCATAGCCGGAGAACATCAGCTCAACATAACAATAAGCCTCATCCTATATTATGCATGTGCATGCAACTCTAATATGTTATGTCATATAATCAATACATTAAGTCACGTCATCCCTTGTAAATCTCTGTCTCAGAAGATTCTGAACCTCTTCTCTGGTCCAGAGTGAGTGTCCACACACAAAGCTGATGTAAGTCCTGCCACAGTGTGGCTCATCATTTTCCCCCCATGCTGTTTTAAATCTCCTTAACTAACGCTATATTCTTCTTAGGCCCACTAGTCTGTTCTCCCTCTCAACACGTCAAACACAGCAGCTTGGTCAGTGGCCCAACACTTCAAAGTTTGACGCTCTAGTTACCCCTCTAGTGTTACTTCTTGGAGCAGTATAAAAAGTGTGTCAGTGGGAGACTGGGCTGGTTGGACAGGTCATTCACAGGACTTTTCCTCCAGAGACCACAGTTCACGTGTCATTTGTGACCAAGAGTCAAGAAACATTTGTTCCTAATTTATGTGACCTAAGTATATATACCTAACATATCTATGAATATCAGAAGTGTATCATTATTTTTGCTTAACAGTTGCTAAATACCTATGTATATATTTTTTTTTCAACCTTTCGTTTGAATTGAGTTGAAGTTTGAGTTTGAATTGAATTTGGGTCTTACACTGTTTTGCCTCAAACTAGGTTATCCTTATTTCATTGCCTCAAAGTTGCTAAAATTTCAACCTTGAGTAACATTTACAATGTATTTTTGGTCTACCGTCTTTCTCAACTACCGTAGTGTTGTGTTTGAGTGGATGTGTTACGGAGAATGTTTGGTAATGTTTTGTAAGAAATGTTTCCTTAGTGTTCAGGTTTCTATTTTATGTAGTGGCAACGCTATGTTTATGGTCTGGTTAGGTTTAGACACAAAAACACACTTGGTTAGGTTTAGTAAAAGATCATGATTTGGCTTAAAATACCTGCTTTGTCACCATAAACACAGCTGGAAATTGACCAGAGGGCTTAAAAATATCCAGTGGTTTGAGACTTATAAATGTTGAAACACAGTCTTGAACTGTGGTCACTGGTTTGGCATCCTCCTTCCCTGTAACCATCATCTAGAATGATAATAATAGTAATAATAATAATAATACAATAATGATAATAAAATACATTTCAGTAAGATGCAGGTACTGTTTTTTAGACAATGTTCATCTGTTTCATTGGCAGATTTCTTTTTACTTATTATAAGCAACCTATAAGCAATACCTTGTATTCACTGTCTTTTAAACTTATTTTTTTAAGTGTCAGTGCACTGAACCAAACCATTAAAAACAGTGAGTTGAAGTACACTGTTGCTATTGCAGTTCACATCTTAACTTTTGGCTGGAATCCTTTTCTTGTCTCAATGTGGAATACGATGTGAGATTCAGTCTGGCTGGGAAGCACGAAGAATAACACATGTTGGTTACAGTCTGAGCCTTTGAGATTTGGCTGAATTGAGATGTGTACCTGTACGGTGCAGATGGCTACCACACTTGTTTTTAATTTCCATTTTATAATGCTGACTTATTCAAGGGGCCGTGGGGTGTTTGGAGACAAGGTTCCAGTCGTACCCATATGATACCGATCACAGTTGGGAAGAAAACGCCACTGAGTACATCATTTGTGGATCAGGTTGATTAGGAAACATTAGGTCTGTGTCATGTGAGGAACTGGGACACTTGAAGCAGCAGGATTGCCAGATTGAGACTGATTGAGTTGCGACTCTCCAGGCTGGAGTTAGTGCCTCTGCAGACTAATTTATGGAATCTTGTTAAATTATCCTCATTGCCACTCTGCTGAGTGATTTGGACAGATAGAGAGCTTATATAACTGAAGGTCAATTATACAAAAAGTACTCCACTTTAGGCCAATAATTAAAATCTTGGTCCAAAGATTTGCCAGGAGATCGTCATGTTTATTTCCATTTCCACAGGGACAGTGATGAAGGAGTATCTGCTAAGGATCTATTGCTTGGTTTTGCAGAGTCTTTAAACATGACTTTATGCTTAAAATCCATTAAGATGTTTTTACACGTCTGAAGACACAGTGAGTATACTCTCTTCCTGTAGATATGATTTTTTTTTTTAAATGCTAGAATCAGCACACATGCATTGGTTTTTTACAAACTTCAGACCTTCAGGCACACAAGTGAAAGAACACGTTGGCTCCTTCTCTTGGAAACGTGTATTTAGAGACAAACGTTTTATTGTCTGTATGGGTTCTCATTTGGCCGCTCTGTCACTCATACTGATCAATCCTCTCTCAGCCACACAGATCATTCAGTGGCGCCTAATTTAAGTTTGGGTGTAACATCATTTGCCATGATCACAGTGTGCAGATCGGTGAGATGGCAGCCAAGCCAGAGACCGCTATTCAAGACATAGATTCACTATTTGTTAAACTGAAGCCACTTGATAGTTTAAGGAGATTTTGCGACAACTTTCTTGTGACCAAAACAGGTATTTTGAGCCAAAACATGATCTTTTTCAAACCCTAACCAAGTGCTCTTTGTGCTCTAACCAGACCAGACCATAAGCACAGTGCTGTCACAACATACACCATAAGGAAATGTTAAGTTTCAAGATATATTCAAACTTCTGTTGAATTCACCGGACCTTGAAAAATCCTACAGCTGTACTCCAAACACTTTTTCAGTCATGAACCTTTGATGTTTGGCCCTCAGAACTAAATTGAATCACTGTTGTGGTGCTTTGTAGGTGTACTGTAAGCCCATGTTTTTCTTATTTTTTAGTGGATTGGGTTGAATTATTTCCTGAACATCCAATCAACCCAAAGGATGATGTACAAAATATGTTCATTATTAATATAATCCTATCACATCCAGTATGCAACAAAATGAAACATTTCAATCTGTAACTTGCCCTTTTCCTGAACCCAATGACAAACAGGCTGAATAGGTATCAGACAGGTACAAAAAAACAAATTTTCCATCCATAAAATCAAACCATTGAAGGTTATTTTACAGCCAATGAAAAATAGCTATTTTTTAAAAAAAAAACAACAACATAGAAATGACAAGGGACTAACATAAAGTATTTGTATCTTTTAAACTCTTCAAGGGAATTAAAATAATCTCTAAAAAATGTCAAAATGTCTTCAAAACTTATGTTTTCAGCTCCAGAGCTGTATTTAGTAGGATTTGTTGCATTGGGTGTTTTATGTAGGAACAAATAACTTCTAGATGAACTACAAGACATCCAGAACCAGGAGGGCCTAAGTGAGTTGGTATGGAATGATCCAACATGAATATTTTAAAGTCAATTAGAAAAGCACAGTGAAGCCAAATGGACGTTGCTACACTCTTAATTTCGATAATAAAAAAATACTTTTTTAATCTTAAACTAATATGTCAAAAGAAAAAAAGTGGTTCAATTCAAAGAAAGTCTTTATTAAAAACAGGTCATTAATATTATCAATAATTACCGATATGTACTGAAGTGAAACCTTTCACTGTGAGACATTTCTCAGCTATCTGTCTAACCTCAGTAAACCTCTTAAAGATGTTGGAGAGATGGATGTATTTCTGCCTCTCTAACATCTGGCTCAAAGCACCACCACATTCTCACAGTGTACCAGCCTGTGCTACAGAGTCGCTTTTTATGCTCCTTTGTGATTGGAGCACCGAGTTGATGGCGGCGCACTCCTTGAAGCCACTACCAGCATTCAGATTTCAATCTGTCTCAAATGCTCCGTGGATGCATTTACACTCAGCTTGTTCTTTTCATAAAGAATAGTTGGCTAAGATGCATGAAGTGCAAATGAGGTTGTAGATATATGCAGGCTCTCAATTAATTAGTCCCAATGCAAGGCATCTGTGTGTCCCTGACACGATATTGTACTCAAGGATAATGCCTTATGGTACATTTGGAGCACATATGGAGGATACTTGAGGTTTAAATGAAGTTTGGTTTGACTGTCGTGCTCTAATTTGATGTCTTTTTTTTCATGGCATCATTGTTCATGGAATGTTGTATTTCTTATTTCAACCTCATCGTATCTCTTATTCAGCCTTGTGATGAACAGGCGACCTATGCAGGAGTAAACCACCTCTCGCCCAATGTCAGCTAGGTTGGCTGCAGCCCCCCACCTGCTACCATCTAACGGAGAAGGGGTCATAGATGATGCATGGATGGATACCATCAGAGTGATCAATACATACCATATGATTACAAAAGCCATGAGGATGATCTTGTGTTGAATGTTTTGCACAGGGGCCAGTTACTAGTCACATAAGTGCACTGTCGTTCTGTTTGCCTTGTATTACTGAAGGTCTGTTACATGTTGAAGGAGAAGTGGAAGGTTATAAAGAATGCAATTTCTAAAGCAGGAGTCATCAACAGCCATCAAAGGACGTGCTGTCAGTGTGTGCAGTTTGTTCAGCTTTCCGCTGAGTTACTGTATGTCTTAGAGGTGTGCCTTTTGACACAAATTGCCTGAATCAGGTACTGAGGGTTGTAAGCCATTAAGTCACAACTTTAATGCTTGAATGCATCCTGAAGTCTTCAGAGACCCATTACCATTTTGCACCCTGTCTAAGTCAATATTTTTTCAATGGAGCCCTCAAGTCTCTTCTGTTCCTCGAACCACTTGTTTTATTGTGTCAGGGTGGCGGAATTATTGAAAATCCACGTTTTTCTAATGCCCTAAATTTTTCTGTCAATGTTTATTGAGTTATGACAAAAAGATGAAATCCAGTCCTGCCTCATCAGAGAAAACGACCACAAGCAGCTGACTACGACCCACATTTATGTTTCTTGTTAGGCGGTGACCTCTAGTGGCTGTAGTAACTATTGTGGCAGCAAAGGAGGAGTCAGGCCAAGAAGTTGAAAGAGTAAGTCAGTGTTAAGTTCTTTAACTACAGGCAGTAAAGTGATTTCAATTGAACTCAAATAACAATCAACCAACTAGTTTTCCTGCCTAAACCTAACCAGTCAGTTTGGTTCATCTGTTGCTGGTACACTGCAACGGTCATGTAGTTTGGGAACGGTGATGCATGTCGTTTGGGGAGTCACTGACATTGGACCATTTATGTATGAGGACATGCTGTGAAGTGCGTATGTTTAGCGTACTACTGCAATCATGTGAAGGCTCTGATACTACCTCATGTAGGTGGATCAGAGATGCCGCGAAACTGTCCCCCCTCACTGCATCTGTAACTTTCACACAGATGGCGAGGTGGCGTTTGGGCACATGATTCCCACAATGAAAGGTTCTATTATTGTGAGATTGGGCCTTTTTACTCAGGGAATAATGCGTGAATGTTGTTGAAAAGAATCTGGAGTACTGCGGTGGCTGGTATCTGTAATTGAGTACAATTTCCCAGATCTGGGAGTTTAAATTATGGTTAAGCAGCTAAAGGTGGTTTACAATTTAGAGTGACACTCGGCTCGAATTTGATATTGGATTAGGCTTGACTGAATTAAAGGGGATGGTTGGGCCTTGGCAGTGGTGTCATTCTTAAATATAAATTGTATCGTTGGCTTTACATCTATCTGTCTGTCTGTCTAGAAAATGTCAAATTAAGTTTATAGTTACTATGTGTTGCATGCATTAAGAACTCGTTTCTATTTGTTGTGTTACAAAGCAGGAAAAAAGTACTCTTTGCTTACAGTACCAGATGCTGTCACCCCATATAAATATATGTATGTGTGTGTGTACCTGACTGAAGCAAATTATTTATGGAAGCAAGCCATCATGTGACTTGAGACACGTAATGAACGACTCGAACTCAAAAGATTCTCACAAAGTTTCAGCGAGCGGGACGACGGCAAATAATTGGACAAGACATAAAACATGGGAGCTAAACCGCACTACAAGGAAACCCTGAAGAGCTTCATTACCACCAAAGATGGGAGGAGAAGGCTGGTCTGTGAAAATAATTGAACCCAGCAAAAGTCAAGCTGGTGGAGGGGGTAAAAAAAAAAAAAAAAAATTGAAAAATATGATTGCATTAGCTGCAGGGCAGAATATCAATTGCCTTGGACTATAATTTAATAAGTCACTAATTAAGTTACTGTCCAACTTTTTGGAGCCTGCTTTGTCTGACTCACTCACCAGGGAGTTTGTCCCAGCCTCCGTCGACTCTAAGTTGAGCTGTCTCCCTCCCTCACCCCCTGCTCCTCTCCCTCGCGATGACAGCGGCAGCGGCGGCGGCGGCGGCAGAGATAAGAGGAGTCAGGCCGGACTTGTTGTCATTTCCCGGAGCAGCATGCTGCAGGGTAGGCCACATCAGACGACAGTTTACTCTGTGCTGGGATGCGTCGAGCCTAATGAGCCACAACCAGATGGAAACAGATCATTAATACTGAACTGATGTTTGAGTCTCAGGGGATAATAACTGGTGTGAGTATGTACTGTATGGCTGGCGACGGGTGCATGATAAAGAACTACTTGTCTGAGCACCAGGGTCATGTGTTTTTCCATTCTTTCAGCAATCCAATAAGCTGATAGATATATTATAAATAATCAGTTGCTCAGGGGTACTGCTTGATAGAGATTTTTTTTTTTCTATGCAGATGTCCCGACTTCCCTTCAAAGTGGTTTGCAGAAACATATTGTTCTGCTGCACTCTGCTGCCGGAGGACGCTAGAAACTGAGGGATTCATCCGGACACGAGTCAAATATGTGACAATGGATGCTGGAAAATGAGCTTATTTATTATCATGTCAGTTAGAAAATTCTGATTAGTCTTACATGTTCTTATTTGTTCATTATGAGATGGCATGGATCGTTGCAACATACTGCGATGATGACAGCAATGTGCTGCGCTTGCGTCAAGAGAACACTGTACATAGTCCCTGGGTAAACTGCTTATTTGTATTTATTTATGTACAGCCGCCTGCAGCAGGTGTGTATAATGGAGGAGAGAGCAGCACAGACAGGAGCTTTATGCTTCTAGTGGTTTCTGTAGTGGCATCTGATGCCTTCTGAGAGGGGAGTGTTTCCCGCAGCACATTCTGACTCCTGTGCGGAGGGATGTTAACCGCCCCCAAAAAATCTACCGATTTATCATATTCCAGCCTTTAAGGCTTCCATCCATCCATCCATTTTATATCCTGGCCAATCTTGTTGAGAGCTGGATCCCAGCATGCAGTCACTCCTCACCATGTTACCACGGGGCCTTCCAAACAAAGGCAGCCAAGGAGTGTTACAATTCCACATGCATAGAAGACAAGTTTACTCAGAGTTTACTCCCTAACGCAACTGTCCCCGCAGTTTGACACCGACTTCCCTTTTGTCAAATTTTACTGTATCATTTTCTGCACTTGACAATGATTCTCTTGGGCCAAAACAAAAAAAGGTAATCAAAAGTGTCATCCCCCACCAGGCTGAGTTAATTTAAGGTTGTGTATAGTCACTGGCGGCGATCAGTTTCCCTGTCGGAGATGCTTTTGAGGCAGGTCTAGTCTGGCCTGTCCACCAGCACACAATACCCACTGCATAGAGCATACTTTAAGAGGAAAGGGAAGGGCAGGAAGTGATTTAATGGTTCATGACCAAGTGCTCGCAGACATGGCTTGAAGCTGAGTTGATGTGGAGGAGGAAGTGTTATTAACGGCTGATGGATGCTGGCTCCAACACTGTTTTGGACTCCCTTCAAAATGTCCCAAACGTAAAATGCTGTCTTCAGCCTTTTCTTGTATTTTTTTCTTTTCTTTGTTCAATTCACTGTTGATATAGTTACTCCTACACTACCAGAGATGCAAGGTGTGACTCTTAACTGGCTTCACAATTTGATCTGGTTACCAACCGCCTGTCAACGATCCTCAATACATTTAGATCTCAATCAATCGCATCCTTAATTTTCCAGGGTAAAATTACTGCACATTGCTCTTTTTCATCAATCAATACAGGCAATCAGATAAATCTTGCCTCTGTTTTTATTAATAAAGTGACCGCCGGCCACTGCTCCCTCAGGATGGGTTGAATGCAGAGTGACAGTTTCACTATGTTGTACAGCGTATGATATGTGATCAATTAAAGATTCTTCTTCTCTGAAGTCACTTCACAAAACGCCCCTCTAGTGCAGTTTAAGGAGCAAGAAAAATCAAAGTTGGGATGTGGTAAGGGTTAGGGTTAGGGTTAAGAGTGAAGATTGATTTGTTTTGAAGTTATGTCAGGTAACTTATATCACCTAACATAAACTGTGATATACATGAGTCACTCCCATAACAGGATGTGAGATGACTAACTTATGTAACATAATTATTTCTACCCAAAGCATGATCTTTTCCTAAACCTAACCAAGTAGTTTTAGTGCCTAAACCTAACTAAACCTCGATGAATTCATAAGGTTAATAACTGTCCAAAAGTGATTATGTTGAGTTATGCTCATGGCAGGCTGCGACTTACCTCGCTGCTAGTCTACAGCAGCCCTCCCTCTCTCCTTGTAGGACAGGGAGTCTCTCTGACTCACTTAGATGAGTTATTTTTGTGAAGTATTGATCTCTAATACTTTGGTATGGGTTGCAGTGAGTTAGAAAGTCTAGTTCCCTGGCCACAGTGAGAACAGAAGCTCTCCTATCTGGGCAGCCAGGTCCTTCTGTGGCGGCCAACTTCCACTGCCAGGTTGTGCTCACTCGGTCTTTACTTAGTCATTGTTCTCCTCAGGTTTGGGTCAGACACTGCAGTCAAGTCGGCTGCCGCAGTGTACTCTCTGTTTAGGGTGACATGTTTCCATTTTGTTCTGGGATTTTATTACTTCTGTCCAATAATCTCTGTATTTTTCTTTTTTCTTTCACGTGATTTGGTTTGGGAGAATTACATGTGTCCTGAGGCTGAGGTGCTCGTGGTGTGACGAGTGGTTGATGGCTCCTCGGGTCGTGATCTATTTGACAGCCTGTGAAGGAGAGGAAATGTGACCTCATGGGCATTACAATTTATATTGTAATGTCAATCAATGCCAATCAAGTCTGATGTCATTCTATACGTTTACATTAAACATGGTGAAAATACGTCAAAGGATGCCTCTGTAGATCTCCAATCTCTCTTCTGTCAGGAATGGCATTCCCTTAAAATGGGGATCCTTCTTCTCTGCCTCACTGTTGTACCTCTTCAGAGGATTTGCTTTGATGGCACGCTTGATCTCAAGGACTTTCGGTGTATTAGATCGATGGCCAGTGTCTCCGAAGACGAAATATATCACCATTTCCCAAAACAACATTACTGTTGCAGCGTAACGCTCAGACGTACCAGACCTTCACTGCACCGATGCAGTTTGGTTAGGTTTAGGAAAATATAGTGGTTTGGCTTAACATTCCATTAACTTAATTACTTTAATAAGTTAAAATAACTCACTGTCCACTGTCCATCCATCCATCCACCCCTGGTCTCCTTCCTATGCGGACTTGTCACTCTTTATACTACTTTGCCTGACTTCCTGCATTTCACTTTCCATTGTCTTTTCACTTGCTGATCATAGTGAAACAACAACGAATTGTCAGATCCTGTCTTCTCTGGAACAAAGCAGTTTGACTTCATCTGAGCATTTGAGTTTCCCACCCCGAGAGTGATGTCACAGTGGAGTGCCGCTGTGTGAATGTGGTCTTTTGCCTCACAACATGAATACATTTGGAATATTGTTAAATCTTGAACAGAAGGCTAAAACAAAGGAAATGAGTTTTTTTCTGAGAAATGAAAATATCTTTTCATCCTGCCTCTGTTTGCCTGATTATTTAACAGGATGTCTAAAAAAAAACCTGCTGACAGATTTCAATGGCGTGTGGTGGAACAGCAGGTCTTAGGCCAACCAATTGTCTGCTACACGTCTATTCTGCTGCAGAGCCTGATTCAGGTGGACATTCAAATGTTTTAACCAAATCTCCCTCAAAAGCTAGAAGGCTCTCAGAGAACACGTATCTCCACTAAAGCTATTATTTCTGATATATCTCCGGCACAGCCAACAAAAAAAGAGCATTTTTTGGAGCAGCTCCTGCCCTGCAGTGGGTTTAATTATACGTACATTCATGTTGTTCTGGTTTTCATCTGTTTCATAATAAAAGTCCCCCTCTGAATCATTGGATTTATGCATGAAAAGTTTTATCTTTCTTCACAGGGACTAGTTTAATCCTCCCACAAAGTTGGAGGACACTTCCTGTGCCCTTGGAATTGTACAAATTGACAGGAATGTGTAAATTCAGCTTTTAGTAGATTGTCAAATTAAAGTTTTAATGATACAAAAAAAAGACCCCAAAAAAACTAGAACAGCATGATTCGGCACTCTGGCTCAGATTTTCGGTGGTGGCACTTCATCCAGTCACAGCAGGGATGCGTAACAAATCATATCCACTGGCAGTTGTCCTTGAATCCCAGTTTGGAAGCTTCGCTGGTGCCCAGTCCTGCTCGTAAACACCGTAATCTGTGGAAGCAAACAGTCTGCTGCTTAACATGCGCGGCACTGTTCCCCGATCTGGCAACCACACATGGACATTGTGAATGACCTCTGATCATAAAACAGACTACCTCTGTAAGACAACGCCTTGAGACAACGCGTTATCACCTGGACTCTCGCCATCTAACAAGACCCTTTAATAGAGATTGGTTTATCTATTTATGAGGATTTATTGGAGGGAAAGATATTTCCGTCAGGGTTGATAACAAGCCTTAAGGGAGGTGCGGGGGCTGCTGAGTGTGAGTGTGTGTGTGTTCTTGTCACCTGAAGACTTAAATGTATGTGAGGGACTGTTTGCCTGAACGTGAAAAGCATCTTTTAGATGCAGTTTTCAAGGACATGCACACAGGAGGCTCTGGAAGTGTGCTCTCAAACACCCATACAAATGAGAGCGACACACACGCTCATTCAATTCTAATACTAACCCGGCCCGCATTTATTCTAAAACGCTAACTGTAACCCAAAACCCGCACCCTCATCTTTAACTGACATCCTAAACCAAACCAATAGTTCCCATTTCAAAGGGTAGGTTCACACAATTAGAAAAAAAAGAGTTTTCTTTCTCATCTATAGTTTGATAGTTCTGGTTGGAAACCAGTGTGTCCCTCTGTCCTCATAGAAAATCAGCCAAAGTGGTGAGGGGAATGGTGGAATGGACTTGGCATTGTGCTGGTCAAGTGGTTGCAAACTGGTCCAAATTTCAAAAACACACAAGATCACGACCCAAACATAAACCAACTAAGCACCAGGGTGGGAATTTCAAGGCAGCCACGGCGGCCATGGCCCCACACTTTGGCCTTTGTGCCCCTGGCCCTGTCCAAGTTCCATGTAAAAAGCGCCAGTGCAGCGTAGTGGGCTTGCCTTGAACTACAGCCAGACTGAACTCTAACCCTGACCCTACTTCAGATTCTTCATCATCGAGTGATGAGTCCGATTAAATGAGTACACTGCATTCACTCACACTCAAAATGTTTTTCAATGTACTATTAACTAATATTGATACATTTATATAAGATTTAGTACATAATATGTTTTACTGCTTTCAAGAAGTAATTCCTTTGTAAGATTTACTTAAATGTTTTCTAATGTAATATTTACTTGATATTGGTATTAAAAAATCTATTAATACATAATCCATGTCTTATTATAATTTAGGATGTCATGGTATCAATCTGAAAGGTAAAACCATCGAATTTTACTCAATGGCCTTTGTGCCCTGTCATGTGGCCTTGGTGCCCCCCAAAAAAAAAAAAAGTGAAGGCCAAATGGCCTTGCCCCTAAAATGACGAAATTCCAACCCCGCTAACCCCGCATTCAATTATATTTCCATCTACTCATTTTGCCAGCCACTGTGTTGCTTTCTCAATTATATTTCACAAAAGGAGACCAAATAAACAGAGTGCAATTAGGGCTTAAAATGCAATGACAGGATTACAACAGCTGCAACTACGAATTCAGACTTCTTTTTTTAAAAGCAGACAATGTAAATTGGTTTAATTCAAAGCACATGGCTGCCGTCCTGATAATAAACTGAAGAAAATCAGTTTTCAGGGAACAAAACTTTCACATAAAACATGTTGGTGTGATTATATAGTTATGTAATGGTATGTTTCATACTTGGGTTTGGGTTTGGCTGGGTTGTGGGTTGAGTTCACTTTGACTTTGACTTTTGAGTGAGGGTCAGGTGAGCAGCTGAGTCAGCCTTGATAAGCTACTTGCACTGTAAAGTTACATGTTGTAGTGCCGGCGCTCACATGGCAGCAGGAAACTGTATTTGAAGTCAAAAGCACCAAAATAAAAGCACTGTCACTACTCTTCAAAAGTGAAGTTGTTTGGTGCAGCTTGGTGAGGTTGAGGCACCAACTGTATGGTTAGGTTTAGGAAAAGATCATGGTTTGAGTTAAAATAACAAGTAAAGTAAGTCACGTCATGGAACGTAGATGATTTAAGTACATCACTTATGTAAGTTCTCTCATTAATGTTCGTCAACTTATTTTATGTAACATCTTAAAAACAACTTAAAAACGAATAATTCTAGACTTGATCCAAAGTCTCCAGCAGGAAAGTCCTGAGTATGACCCATCCAACCAACCAACCAACCCCTGACTGACTCTTCTCACTCTTTATACTGCACTACAGAGGTGCTTCAAGAAGTGACACTATAGAGGTACCTACAGCATCAAACTTGACGGGCTGGGAGTGACAGTGGGCTGCTTTTGACAGCTGGGGGGTGTAAAACCTCAGGCACCGCCATGGGCTGCAGCTCGCTAGAGCTGCTCGTCATATTCATTTCATAATTTTTATATTTACAGACCCTTTTCTTTATCTCTAGATGATCATATATATGAAAGCTAAATTAGTTCTGGAATAGAAAAATGTGCCCTCACATGTTTATTTTGTTTTTCTGGGAAAAGTTTACATGATCGTAAGCATTTTTTTTAGACACTTTGAAATCTCTGTTCACATTAAACTTTGTGTCTAAATCTGAGTTTAATGGGGCCAATGCAGTTCTATATCTGCATTGGTGACAACATTTATACTCTTGATATAATTCAACTTGATTATTGACTCAAATTAAAATACTTTGTGTGTTCATGTACGCTTTAGTTTGTCCAGGTTTCATATCTCTCAATGCACCACAATACAACTGCAATGAATGGCAAGTCAAATTTTAGCACTTGCCTTACAGTTGTGGTAAATGACAATTTACATGAATACAAATATGCTCTAAATGATTATTTCACTTCTTTATCACATTAAAAGAGAGGGTCTTATGCTATAAACAACCCAAATCGTGTTTGTAATAGCAGAAGGATAAGAAATTCAAGGAAAACACATAAGTTTCATGTTTCAAAATGTGTCACCTGTCTGTATGACATTGCTTGCTATCTAACCTGGCAGAGTCAATATAAAACATCTACCCCAAAAATCACTCGACAAATAACTGTCACGGTGCCGGTAAGAACTAAGCTGGACCCAAATGCAGACAGAAGACACGGGAGGAAACTCAGGGAAGCGACCGACCGAGGGGCTGGGACAGAACTCGCCCGGGCCTCCGACCGAGTTGCTGTATGTGTCATTGCAGAAGTCCTAAATTATCACCTTTAAAGTGTTTAATCTCTTCACGGTAATAACGCGACATACAGTACGACAGGCATGGAGAGTAGCACTCACTTCATTTTAGGAGTCTCCGACTTATTTTACTTCTCTGTCTAATAAGCAAATTATTCAGTTGGACAGCGATTTGTCGTGAAAGAAATACAGTTACAATTTCAAGCACTTTATCCAAAATTTAAGCACTTTTCAAACCTTGAAAACACAACATTTTCAAGGATTTCAAGCACCCGTATGAACCCTGTAATGGGATTCTGTTTGTGGCGATCACGACAACATTTTTCCGTCCCTGGAGAAAAACGTGGGTCATTATTGTACAATTTTAATCATATTTTCAGTTAATCACAGCACCAAAGTCAATACAAAGTCAATTTGGTAGTGTTTGGCCTGGACACTGAGGCCTTCGTGAGGACGATAATCTAGACTCGGCTCAACGCTTCAAACAATCTAACGCCTTTGCATTTAAATAAAAATTCCACCACAACTTATATTTTCAGAAACTTACAGTATGTGCCTGAGAAAAGCCTCTGAGTCCCTGTTATTCAGGAATATCCACAGATCCACACAGGGAGCTGTTTTCATGAGCACTATTTCTTTGGAAGAAAGTAGCTTCAACTCTGAGTTATAGGTGGACAGCTAAAGTGGCTCTTGACTGTGTCAGATTCATGGTCCATTATAGCAGACTGACATCCCTCCGATTTTGGAGAAGACGTCTGCTGCCCTTTTTTTTTTTTTGGAAAATGTGAGTGCGCACACACACACACACACAGTTACTTTTTTTCCCAAAGCAGTGTGAAGAGTGTTAGTGCTGACACTGAAAACTGATAATAAGCATTGTTCAGCAGAATGAGATATAACAGAAACATTAAGTGCGCAATATACTGTACACCTACCAGGCAGAACAGTGCAGAACTGTTCAGTTTGACAACGTTATGTCTTTTTAATTGGGCCTGAGAGGAAACCAATGAAATGTCCTCCCCTACCAGACAATAAAACTGTCCATTATATTCTCTATCAATGCTGTTAATGCAGTCGGTACTGTGAAGGGCTCCGGAGTTACAGTCTGAGAATGGAAATGTTTTTATAATCCGTCCTACGTTTCATCCTGCTTTTTTTGCCCGGTCAATGTCTGTATCAGCAAATTCCGCCACTTTCACTCAAGGACAGCAGACAGAAAAGCCCCTTTGTTCAAATATTTATGCTCATATACCTTGCGGGCTGCAATGAAAACCAATCAATCCATTTTCAAAATTAAAGTCAAGTAAAAAAAAAAAATCCGAATGATTTCGAACATTATAATAAAAATGGAAATCTTAAACAGCTCGACTGAAAAAATGAGCACGGCGAGCGCGTTCGAATTGAAGTTGTAACTAATCACATTCAAGAGCATGTCCAAAGCTAATTTGCTTTCAACATCACCTGTACTAAAGTGAAGTTCTTAAAATTAGCTAATTTAAACCAATGAAAGCGTGGAAAAGGCTCTTAAATCCCGTCCTTATGTAAATTAAAGATGGTAATTTCTTTCTTCAGAATTCTGCACATTCTAATCCTCCGTGCACAGCCAGTTTCATTCATGAGACACGAAAATACTGCACTTCACAATACAGTCACTGTCTGCCGTCCATTTAACAGCTGCATCAGCTGTCCAAGAGGTCAGAGGACAAAGGGTTAGGATAAGATCATTTCTAAAAGCCTCTGGTGATGTAACTATTCCCTGTGTGTGCTGCGGTGTTTGTCAGTACACTGTCAAGTCACTTGGTTACAGGTTCTACAGACCTGAACAAAACGCTCAGGAGGCCGCTTAATACAGTGCTCAGGTTAATATTTGTACGAGTTGCTAAAATCATTACTCTGTCCGCACTGGCAGGGAGATTCAGTCATAGTGCATTTAAACGCTGAACACACAATCAACCCCATTCCCTCCACAGATTTTTTAAGATTTGATCGAACAACTTCACTGGATTTTCTCATTTGATGTTTACTATTATGTTTGGATGAGGATCAATAGATGTAAAATAAAATGTATGTATAGGTTAGCCTGCCCAGTCGCCAGGATAAAATTTGTGGCAGGCAACGTTTCTGCAAACCACCCTACAGGTTGTACCGTGTTCCCACATATCAGGTGGTGGAGGGGATGGTTGTGGAGTTAATTGCGAGAAGACCGCCAAGCCAGTGACCACAATACAAACCTGTGTTTCAACATTTGTAAGTGTGACATTTCATGATGATTTCCAGCTGTGTTCATGGCAACAACAGCAATATGTTTTTTTATGGGAACTCAATAAATCCCCGGCCATGTGAAAACCACGTGTTTCAAAAAAGAAATTGGGACATCTCCAGGTATTTCAGCCAAAACATGATCTTTTCCTTAAGTGGCCTTTGTCCTAAACCTAACCAGACCATAAGCACAGTGCTGTCACAACATAAAATATAAAATTGAACCTAACAAATGTAAAGGACATTATGGAGGACAGATGCTGCTTATGGACACATTGGAGGAGTAAAACTGACTTGTGTGTCTTGGAGAGACGGATTCATTTATTTACTTCTCAATGCTGGACTCCTAAGACATCTCAGTGTGTTTCTCAGATGCTGTCACACATTTTTTTGTTATCCAGTAGCTCTCCAATCGGTGTTGGATGTGTGTAAAATGAGTTGTTTGATGTGACAGGTTGTGACAGTAGGGGGCAGTGTGAGACCCTGGGTGGTTTTTCCCTGGGGAGTGTAGTCAGGCGCTAATGTACCGTTGTTTTCCTCATAACTGCGGAAGACTCGTCTGCCTGCTGTAACTTATTAGCTAATACTAAGAGGCAATTTTGGTTAAAGTGCAAGTTGAAAATGAGCAGTGAAAGAGTTTATGTTTTTGTTTACCAAAGCGGATGCCTGCAGGTAGCAACGGTAATGGCACGAAGACAAGATGTGTTCGTTTTAGGTTTGACATTTGATTTCGCGTGTGCTTACATGGAAAATGTGTCTAGAGAGACAGTAGATGTAAAGTAACAGTAAATACTGGTTAAATGGACAATATTCCGAGTGGACTATAAAAATTATGTGAATAAATATAACTGCGGAAGACTCCTTCTCCTGTTTATCAGGATATGTATAGCTGTGTATAGGCGTTGCAGCCCGGTTACTGTTACATATGCACAGAGTAAATGAATATATGCACACCCTGCAAAATGCAACACGCACTAAAAACACAGAAAAAAAAACTTAGTCTTGAACTACGCGTTCACATGATGGCTGCCATGGTTGTCCATTAATCATTTTATTTCTTAACTGGTAACATTAATTACCTGCTTTACCGATTAGCTGTGATAAAAGCTAACATTTTCATAGAAACATCAACCTAACATCACTGAAAATCTCAAAGACAAGTAAAACATGCTAGTCTCTGGCTAACTTGAATAGGAATAAAACGATTCAATCGTATAACTGTTCCAGACTTTCCAGATGTTATCGGACCAAATGGATCAAATTCTGATCGTGAAATGAATTATTTTGGGGGGGATTGTGATGCTCAAATAAATGTATCCACCCTTTTACAGTCACTTCTCTCACTCATGTAAGCTCATGGGAAAAAGTCTTTGTGACCCCGGTGCATCACGTGACAACTACGAAAATTGGTGGCGAAGCCTGGCGCTCTTCCTGAGGACTTCAAACCTAACTAGAAGGTATAGGCACCTACTTACCCATATCTTTGGGGTCTAGACCACTGATAATGCCCCATTCACCCAACTGATAGCATTCAGATCAGGTTCAGGGCAGTGTAGGGGAAGTGTGGGGATGTGACAGGTTCAGGGTTCAGTAGGCACAGCAGCAACACCAATTGCAGAAAGTTTTGAAGACAGACTAACGGGCTAAGTCTGTACAATGCGTCATTGCCATTGTCCAGTATGTTTGTCCAGATTAGCTGGTGACAAATCAGTACTATTTCAGAGGCCTAACATACCAACTGCAAAGGCGTGGCCTTGCTTATTTATGGCATTATCTCAGAATTAGCATCCGAATAACCACCATAAATGTTGCCATGTTTGCTGTTTACATCACCAATCCTAGTTCCTTGTAGGGGAATCCTTCAGGAAGCACGTTGGCAAGTATGACCAACTGGGTGTCTCTGTGGAGGCGCGATTTGAAAGCAAGTTTACCTCCAGTCATCCCCGAGAAGCTCTCACTAGCTGCTTCAATCATCTTCACTCTTCATTTACATTCGCTGATTAACATAATTGTCAATTCATCATGCCTGAAAGCATTAGCACAGATATGAGAACACCACTGGAAGTTAAATGCTTGTGGCCTGAGCACGCCTGAAGTCAACAGCAATGTTGACAATGTGTTGTCATCTGTTTTTCTTTAGTCGACATCTTGTTGCCTTTCCAGCTGGCACCGGACATCAATAGATGTTGGTCTTTGGTTGGATTCAAGTCATGACGTCAGGTGACCAAAACCCAACGTCCACTGACATCTACTTTCAACATCTTTTGACGTAGGAATATTGACGTCAAATGACGTTAATATTTTGTTGTTTTTATGTTGTGGTGTCTGGCAACCAAAACCCAACGTGTGTCAGACGTCTTGTACTCACACAACTTTCACGTTGAATAATGACCTTTTTGATGACAAAATTCTAATGTCTGGATAACATCTATCAACAACGTTGATTTGACTTAAGATAGCCTTCATAACTGATATCCAACGTCGGACCAACGTTAAGTTCCGACATTAACCCGATTTTCATTTTCAACTAAATACTAACGTCTATTAAACATCGGACGCATCTCAATTAGACGTCTCTATGACGTCTAATTGACGTCTAGTGCCAGCTGGGTTGTTTGTGCCATCACATCAGTCTTTTTGTTATTCCGTGGACAAATCCCAGGCGACATACCAAGAAGACATCCAAGGTTGTCCCTTTATGTTTGATGCCGGCTCCGGTGTGTTCATGCGCGGCGCTCATATTTCACTGTTAGTCTTTCAATACTTCCACTTGACCTGCCACCTCCAGCTCAGTTTAGCACTTAAACTATCTGCATCATCATGGAATATAACAAAATAATTAATAAAAAATATGTTTTGGATTCTCTAATTTTGGCGTGAACTTTCAAATCGACACGAGCAAAAAGCATGATGTCATGGATTCCATCACAGGCATTGAGGGAATGAAAACGATTCTGAAACGTTGGAAGACTTATGCAGCTGTGTAGACTTTGGGTACCCATTCCTGAACAGCCTCCAGCGCTGCTGGCTCCATAATCCAGCGCGCATGAAAGCTTCGGATCATCAATTTCCTCTCACTTTAACTGGAAATGCGATGATAAATAATTTAGCCAAGAGAAAATGATGAATAATATAAGAGGCCAAATATTATAACATTTATTATGGTGTCTGGTGGAAGTTTGGCGCTGGTGGGGGCGAAGCGGAGGCGCGGATATTAGCTATGCTCGGTGGCCTTTCCCCCATCGCCTCGGCTGCATTTCATACGCGCGGTAACTCTGCATCAGCTCACCTCCGGGCGAAGCATCAGCCAGTCTGTTCTGAAAAGTCACTCCTTCCGACTCCATCACGGAGGTGTCTCTCCTCCAGCCACCGCGGCAGACAATAAACAGCCCCACCTCCCCTGTAACACTTTCCTATTAAATCTCTTCCATTTGTCGACTGGAAGATGCCACCTTTAAGTGAATTACGGTGGAAAATGGAGACAGATAAGAGGTGGGGGGGAGCTTCTGTGTGCCATGTGTGAACTTAAGACAATGCATCCTCGCAGCGCTGAAAGGAGCACAATTGATAGATGGATAGAGGGTGGAACAATGGAGGAGATAGACAGCGAGAGAGGAGAAAGGGAGGGAGAGTGATGCATGACCCCCAATTTCTCAAGGCTTTGTAATAAAAGGCTGCTGTGCGGTGTTCTCTGTCTCTGTCACATTAAAAGTAAATAAGACTAATAGCATGATGCCGAAAACTCCACAGGGCAACGCTGCCCCAAAGTGAAATGTGTTGCAGGCGTGTGTGTGTACTTCGCCTGTCACCAACACCGCGTGGTTGTGCTACGCCTCCGACCCAAACTGTGCCGGCCTCATTATGCATTCATGTGCTGGCAGGATTATGAACCACTCGAACGTCCTCCCCGGGATGGGCACTGAAGTCTGGGACATTTAGGATTTTAGTGGAATTGGCCAAACTGTGACGCAGTTTCATCAGCTTGGACCGCTGCTGGTGGAAGCTTTCCAAATGATGTTGTGGCTAATTTATCGAACATCTTCAAAATGACACTGCGGCAATGTAAGACCCCCCATTCTTCTCAGTCGCAGGGACCCAAAAATGAAAATTCATTATCTACTCACCCTACAAACCCTTTTGTTTCCTAGCCCACAGAACAATTACGCTGCCTCCCCCCTTATCAAAGCTGTGTCGACGACTTGAGTAAGGTGTAACTAGCTTTGTCTTCTAGTCATGGGAATAAAAAAACAAAATTAAGACTTAGAGGATCAGCTGTCAGGTAAACTTTAGGTCTCTAACAGTTACGTTGAGTTGATGTGCTATCTCTCTCCGGTCTGTCTGGCTTGTTCACCTAGCCTGTCAGTACAATAGCCTCTATCTCCCTGTCTGTGTTTTATTTACCAGCCACTTCCTGCACTGTTCTGCGACTCTATGCCTGAAAGACGTCGGACTCAAATACAACTCGCGTCATTTATTATGCTTGATAAATGCCAACGGGCGGCGTGTT
This sequence comes from Lagodon rhomboides, assembly GCA_039737535.1. Taxonomy (NCBI): domain Eukaryota; kingdom Metazoa; phylum Chordata; class Actinopteri; order Spariformes; family Sparidae; genus Lagodon; species Lagodon rhomboides. The sequence goes on along the minus strand of CM077803.1, from coordinate 6,705,367 downwards.
AATGAACCGCAGCTCTGCACGTGTACACGCCTTCACGAAATGACCTCGTGTTCCAGCAGCAACATGAACATGAAGTTAAGATGACACTCAACCAGACAGACCAAGGCTACAAGGTTAAAAGCAATAGATTGATATTGACTATACCTTATTGCCTTGTGCTGACGTTGTATAGCCAGAGCTGTGATGTAGAGTAAATTGTGAGGACTGGACTAATCACCAGGCAGCAGAGCCGAAGCTCAGTGTTGTATCTGATTATTTTCTACATCTCACGATTTCTCATTCATGGTCATGTTATTCATGAGATTACCTTTTTCTCTCGAAGTGCGCCAGATTGCCTTTAACTTTGAAAATGTGCTAGATTTTCTTCCAGGGGAGCGTGCCAGGGACCTCGCCGATGATCCGACATTCACCCCCATAGGCTCACAAAATCCTGTTGGAAACCCTGTAATAAAAACAATAATTAAAACAGTAATACAACAATCAGAAATTATTATCTGATATCATGTGAATATCTGATCCGAACATGCAAATGAGAACGTATCAGCTGTTTGCAGAAACGTAACCAGCCAGCACTTTATTCTGGCGACTGGGCTGAGTTTCCAGAAATGCCTGGATGCATCCCATTGGTAACAGTCATATTGTTTCTCATTGCTCTTAAGAGTTGTTTGAGAAGGCGATGAAAAACAACCTATTCTGTCATTCATGTAGGAGAACTTGTTGATGTTGATGTATATATGTTCCCAATGCTGATGTAAGTCATTCACTGTTGGACCCATTTGAGTGCTTTTTTCAGCTACGGGACATGATTTGGATATTGGTATTGACAGCACTTTTACGTAGTTGTTCTTGTCTTAACCTGGATCTTCGCTTTGAGCTTCTCTTTCTGATTCGGGCTGAGTGGCAGTGTAATCACCCTGCTACATGGGAAAACGCTGTAGGTAATTGGTCTCATGGGACTCAAAGGAACTGGGCTGATTCTGAAGGTGGGTTAGAATGAATTGTTGGAATAGTTTGTTTTTTCCTTTTATTCCTTCGTTCCCTTGTCACTGGCAGTCGAGTTCTTTGTTAGTGAAGTTTTGTTGAGTTTAATTAAGAGGGCTTTTGACAGCGACAGTTTGCTGACTGCGGGGGGGGGGGGGGGCATGGAACACCTTGGTTTAGCAAAATACTTTTTACATTTGGTCCCCTTTTGTATGTCACTTTGGTTGCCTGTGCTGATGTAGTGGGAGATTCTTCATATCAGCCTTATCCCCAGATGGTTTGGTGCTGTTTCTTTACTTGCCAGACTGATAACGAAATAGAACTCTGCTGGGGGAAAGTGTGATGTGTAGACAAATCAATTCCAACTGCTAATTCAGAGGATAAGCAGGATGAGCGGTGTCTGCAACGTCCGTAGTTCTGCGAGCCGCTTAAACCTCCAGTGAGCAGCAACCGTAATGTCAACGTTGATTTCTAGTTGAAAACTTTGCAATCTTAAGTCTGAACGACTAACCCCGATTTCCACTGGGACCGTCACAGCTGATCGCGGCTGTTCTAGACAATGCTCGTCTTTCCCGTGGGTTTAGATTTAAAACTAGACAACATAGTCTCCAGCCTTAGCTCAGTTGGCAATTTGGGCAGCGTAGAAGCTAAAAGCAGCTTCACCATGTTTGGTTTTGAGCAGCGTCCCAGAGGCGGCTCTCCGCTCTGCGCCACTGAGAATACAAGCATCCATTTTTGATGGACGCAGCCACATCAGTCTTGCACAGGAAGTTACACAGCTGAACGGCGTAGGGCATCCAGTCGATTTTCAAACGAAAACACCCCGACTTGGGATTTACAGTACAATACGTTGTAAATATTGACAATAAACACTTAGACCAGACTAAACAATTTAACTACGTAGCCTACCCAACAACAGTAGAAGCACAAAAATCAAGTAGAAATGATGAACACATAAACACAATCTGGGGAAGTCAACAACATCAGGCAGGCGTGACGCTCCGCTTCTGACCCCTAAATTCCACCATATCCGTGTTCGGTACGTCTCCGATCCGCCACGGCAGTGGAGCTGATACGTTTCACACTAGTCTGTGTGTACTTCCACTGGCAGTCCAGACCCTTCTGTAGCAGATACGCAAGGCTTCTATTTTTAATTTTTCAGCACAGAGCAGACAGGAAGTCAGAAACAACATCATAACATCCAGTCAGTTTTACTCACAATAAAACACTCCATGTTGACGCCAGCACAAAAATCTTAAAAAAGAGACAAATCCAAGATATTCTAATCCTTGTGTTGGGAACACTAACCTTTTGTCTGTGTGTTGGTGTGTTTGTAACATACATGTATAATTGTGATCTTGTGTGATTCTGAAATTACCGCGGGACTCCTCGGTCCGCAACGCACATGCAACCACTAGAATTCCTGGGTGAAATGTTCCCAGTGGGATATGAAGTGGAACAAAACAGCGTCCAACACACCAGGACGACTCCCTATAAGGAGGGGGATCAGACGGTGGACGAATTAAACAAGGACTGGACTTTCATTCAGGAAATTGTTGTTTCTAAAATCAATGGTGAATTATTTTAACTTACTAAGGTAGTTAGGTAACATCACGCATGTAACCTGATGTGAGTTACTAAGGTAATGTAGGCACATTTGTAACAGAATTCGATTTTTTATTCCAGAAGTGAAGAAATATCAAAGTGTGTTGAAATCAAACCATGTTTTTCTAAATCTAACCAAGTGTTTTTCTCGCCTAAATCTGACCAAACTGGGACCGTACAATCAAGGTCCAGTACATGTCTCACTGTTATGGAGCAACAGTCATTTTGTTTTGTGAATGGTGGTATATGCCATTTCGGGACACGCTGACAAACGACCCATTCAGTCATTAGGTATGAGGACGTCTTGATGTCACTGGTAGGTGAAACGTGTTTTCCATGAAGACGTCATCTTAACACATTTAATTAAAGAAGCTTCCAGGACATCGTAATTGGAATAGTTCTATACATTAATGTAAAATAAGACATCATGCTTACTACTGTAAAGTACTTGAGACCATACAGCTTTGGCAACTCCGAACGGGGACATGGCGCTCCAGCTGAAGAAATAAGAGCGAGGCTTCACACCATCAGCGTTCAGGGAAGTTGTGGCTCAGCAGCTCGATCAGGATGTTGGTGGTTGACTCCTGCTGTGAAATAATTTTCACACCAGGTTATTGCAGGATGTGCAACAGAGACATTTTTCATCCTCTGCAATACATAAATAAAAGTCTATCATCGTTTGGCAGACTGACTGAGAAACCACATTCAAAGCTAAAAGCCAGTGTTGCATATCCCTGTGAAATATGGTCTAAATGTGAACGTTCAGAATTGAAAGAGTCTGGAAAAAAACAACTTTTGAACCAGTGTTGAACTTCATCTCAACGTTAACTAGAGACTCTTTGTTTTTAAATGTCTTTTTAATTGAAGATTCCTCGTCTTAGCTGTGTGTGAATCTAACTATAAAGCAAGGGATCTCGAGAACTGTTCATCAGATCTGCTTCACATTTGGCAGGTTTGTTGCAAAGGACTTGGATTAGGCCTGGAACTCACAAAAAAAACAATAATTATCTGTTTCAGTGTCTCACCAAGATGCTGTCTTCTTTTCCAACTTTCATATCGCATGTATATATTCATACATGCTGTCATGGTATGGGCAGAATTTGTGAGTGTAAGCAACATGTGGTAACACCAGTGTCCTTTTTATTCACAGACGCCAGAGAAGCACACCGCTCACACAGCTTTGTCTGCATTTGTTATTCTGTTATGATACGTGGCGCTTTGTGTTTTTCTGTCGTGCGAGCTGATGATTCAAGTCAGGGGCAGAGATCATGTTGTGTTTCACGGCATAAATTCAAGTGGCACAGAAGCCGTCGCCATCCAGCGCAGAGTGGAAGTGTGCTGGTTATGCTGAGAGGAGCACTCTCGCAAAAGCTGAGGTGTTTTTAACCTGAAGCTGTTGGAGGTTGTCACAAATAAGTCCGGGCCACCTGGAAAGTGCTCTTAATGCTCTAAAAACAGTGGAGAAGATGGAGCGGTGAGACCTCCATTGCGTGACGCCCAGGTGCCTAAGCTCAAAACGAATGCTTAAATCACTGTTATTTGGCTTGAGAGGGAATTAACATTAAAGGCGACCGGCCAAGCACCAGCTTGGTTCTTCCCCGATGACTTTCACAGGACTGTTTTAAGTTTATTATTCATCTAATGTCCTGTGCTAATTCATGCCCGTATGAAGTGATTCAGACTGAGCCTCACGCATTGGGAATCTCCACAATCTGTGCTCAATGTGGCAGATGACAACATATATCAACCCCGGAACTCTGACCTCTTTTATTCAGCAGTCATGCTAATGGTCAACTCATCCTTTCCCATGGCACCAATCTGTTGTGAATGCGTCCGTGTTCATGTCTGACAAATAGAGAGTGTGTGTGTTTGGGAGGAAAGCTGGAACTAACGAGTTCCCTCCTGAGCAGTATGTTTTATTTAACAAACCGCAGCGCTGTTGACACCAACAGCCATAAAACAACCATGAAGAAAAACTGTCAGGCTTAGCCAGAGCCGAGTTAGACATGACCGGCACCTCGCAGATGTAAGGCAGAGATCTAATTTACGGCAGCTTTGTCTGCAATAGAAATGCAGCTTCTGTTCCACCGGCAGCTCGCCCCTACCTGCATGGATGAGTGTTAAACCAGTGCAGGGGAGGTTTTCTTGTATGAATGGAGCATATATGGGCAGAATAGAATATTATTTTGGTGCAGCTGCAGTGGCCATCTGGAGTAACAGCGGAGTGTTCCCAGAGGACCGGTCAAGCTATAAGCAGCGAGTCCAGAGACATCGATACTGAAGCCAGGCCTGTAGGAAGTGTTGCTAATAATGCTGGAGGACAGGGCCTAGGTGTTCCAGAGGTCAAGCTATAGGGTAAACAAGAGCACAGAAAAAAATATCCATCCCCAAACCTTCTATCAGTAGATCGACATGTAGATTCTGGTTCAACGTTTTCCACAGATGCTTGGACACAGGTATTCTAATGTAATCAGACGAGGGGATTTTGCGATGCAAGGAATGTTAAAGGTCTGGTGAAGCTGTCAGCTGCAAATTACTAAATCACACAAGAGGACTAAAGGCCAGTCATTCAGTTGCCCAGAGGACAACCTGGAGATTAGAGCTGAAACGAGGCAGGCAGGAGTGATGATCTCCTCTGGATCGATATCAACTGACCCCTGTTGGAGCATCCTTGCGTAGGATGCACTCTCGTGTCAATGTTAAATGTAAGCTTGTGCTATTTGTAATGTACATTTGCTTTTTCAAGTATCTACTGCCTGTTTTCTTGTTATGCTTGTTAAAACTCATGCAGTGTGAACTTTCCAACTAGCAGTGTCTGTCAATCAGACGGAGCTCTTTTGGCAAATCACAGTCTTGGATGTTGTTTGAGTGTTAGTGGGTTTTAAAGCCAGACTCATTACTTGCCTAATCAGTCAAGCCTTGGAAGGTTTTGTGCACAGTGAAGTGTATTGTCTTGACTTACACAGAGATGTTTCTTTTCTTCAGCCCGTAATTAAACGTCTCAACAGCACCACAAACTGCTGCATCCAAAATGATCATACAGTTGAATCAACAAAGACTCATTATAGCCCCCATGATGAAGTGATTTATTGCAGCACTGTTGGTTTATGCTGCATTCCATTGGACTTAGAACCTCGGAAGCTCGGGTAAGATCCACAAAGCCTGACTTCACCGACATAACCACTTTTGACATCACAGCGCTATGGCAGCGCACCGAAGGACAAACCTTTTCATCAGTTGATTTGTGCTTGACAGAAGTCTTTGCCAGCATTGGGTACGAGCCCACTCCAATATCTATTTCAAAGTGTGCTACTACAGATGTCTTTCCTTTCAAATGATGTGTCAGTGGTAAAAAGGGGGGGGGGGGGGCTGCACTTGGTGATGCTAGGGGGCAGCAGCTTGCTTGAATCCTGATGATGACAATAAAACCCTGATGCCACGATTTTACTTCACACCCCATATGACCACAATGTGCTCAGTAATGGCAGAGTGGAGCTGTCTGTATTTCGACTGGTTGACGCCACAAGAAGCGGATGTATGTATGAACTAAAGATGCATTTGATTGTGTACACCCATTTCTAAATCGCTCTGATGCGCATGCACTTCGTTACATTGTTTGAGGGTTCGATAGGTAACTGCATACTTGTGGACGCAACCGTCACTAATGCAAATGTAGCTACTCAGGGATTAAAGCTGTTATTTTTCTGATTTTGACAAGGTAACCCGTGACACAATTTAACCTCTAAGGCCAAAAGCGAATGTTTCGGGGCTTCCGTTGTCTCCAGTGGATATATGGATAACAGATATCCGGGCCAACACTTCCTGTTCCGTGTGTGTCATTTTTGTTAATGTTTATGAATGGATATCCCCATACAGATAGGTCGACAGAACTAATAAAAAGCTAACTTATCAGATGGTAGCCTATGGGCCAATGCGTTGTGCCTCTCTTGTTCCCCACACCGATTATCCACCTGGTCAATACTAGGTCGACAGTGGACTACATGTACCTTGATGACCCCAGGACACCTCAAGCCATATTTGTGGCATTTTTAGCCAAATATAATCTTTTGCCAACCTTAACCAAGTATTTTTTGTTCAGACACCGAACCAGATCATAGTTTCAGAAATGTGCATTGCCAACATTTATCCTGCCAACTGGGTTGCAATATCTGTTTATAGAGATAAAAGTCTACCTTATAAACTGCCAAATCAACATAATTTTCACACAACCTCTACTGTCCACGTGTCTCCACACATCCCCTTCCAATTCACTTCATCCCACAACCCTCTTTATCCCCAACACTGGGCTTCATGGACCCTCTGGACACACCCCAAACCATAAAACAATGTGCCCAAAGCACTTTGACTGCACATGTTGCAGTTTGATGACGGAATAACAACCAATTAACCGTCTTAAATTCACTGTGAAACTCTTCTGCTTTGCAAATCAAACCCCTCCGAATATTTAACCACAAAGGCCCCGAGGCATTGGCCATATTAAATATTATTCAACTTGTACCATTGTGAGGTGAAATGATACTGTTGTACAAATTATCAAGGCACTATACAGTGTGTGTGTGTGTGTGTGTGTAATAAATTAAGGAACAACTGGTCTCTGAGTAGGTTGAAAGGAGAAGTGGATCTTTCTCCAAGTCCCCTGAGGGATTTTCACCACAAGATATTCAAACCTATGCCCCGTGCTGTAACAGGTAGTTAGCATAAAGAGCTATTACCAATTGATTTTCATCGCTTTTATTTCATACAGTGAGATGTTTGGTCACCGTAGAGTAGTTAATACTTCACAAAAGCCATCTACAATGTATTTTTAGTCCTCTACATGGCTTTTAACAAGCTGCAAGGGGAGAAAAGCTCGCCGGCTTAAAAGCAGTAGCTTGAGTACCATCCACAGGGGGGAAGAAGTGCAAATGGTGGGGGAAGATGACATTGTAGATATAGTAAGAGAATACACATCAGGCTGGGGATCTCTGTTTTTGCATAATGTACATTTCAAGTGGTGTGCACAAGGTTCAGTCAGCATCTGGTGGAGATGTATTAAGGGGTTTAGCTGCACCTGGATAATGGAATAGCTACTGTTTCTCTGAGCGTGTCTGTGCATGTTAATCTAAGCTTCTACATTTGAGTTAACTGTCCTACCCACTGTTGAACAAGCGTTAATGATCACTGTGTATTATTGTTTAACACAAAGGTTTAATGACAGCGTTGACCTCAGAGATTAATCAAAGATATTCCTTGAATGACACAACAAATTGGTCTACAACATGTCTTCCACAGCTCAATTTTCAAAGCAAAGACAGGATGCGACTGCTGTCAACCGTCTTTGTTTTATAAATGTGCCTGAGGAAAGCCACTGAGTTTTACCAGAATTGCTCACATCACTTCCAAATGGTCCATTAGGTAAGACTGATCGCCTTTATTAAGTTTCCTCAGGGGGAGAGACGACAGAGAGGTGAGACAACTGAGCATCTGATTGGGAAAAATGTCCTCTGCACTCATGAGCAAGAGCTGAGTTGGAATCTAAGTGCTGCACGACAGTATTCTCTGTGGTTTAAAGTTTCACATTCAAGGCTGTAGTCAAATTAAAGTGATACAAGTACTATCCTTGGACTCAACAGAGGTGGAGGGGTTGGTATGTGCGCACTCAATAATCACATTTTTTAGAAGAAACATTTCAGTTATTGAATTTGCACCTGAAGGTACCTTAGACGGGGTTTGCAATGTGTGTGTGATGCTACAGAGAAGAAAATCCAATCTTTACCAACCAACTCAGTATGATCATGTAACACTACATTTCACAGGGTGATGTAATGGCTGCATTTGAGGGGATTTTAATTTAATCAGTATCAGCTATGACTGCATGCTCTTCTTCATTTTGATTCTGTTGTGTCTTACTTCCTGTTATAAGCCTTGGTGAAAGTTGCTTTAGGTAGTTTTACCATGAATTATACTTATAATACATAAGAGAGCAGCATCCCTGCTTCTGCTCTTTTGATCCAATTTTTGGAGTTGGCCTGTCTTGACGTCAATTGGGCACATAATGAGGAAATGACTCAACATTTGCTGATGGAAGATGCTCTCAAGTGCGTGGTGCTTGAGGATATTTATTTCTTTGTCATAACATAATATAGCTTAAGAAACAAAGCGTACGTGCCTATTTTTGTTTGAGCAACTATTACTAGTGTTTCCATCAAAACCATCATGTCAAGGCAAAGAATCTACCCAATTGGCAGAGTAAATGTTGGCAATGTACTTTTTTCTGTACTTTTTTTGTACTTTTCAATTTTTCTTTATTTCTTCATGTTGCGTCTTCACGTAACTTAGGCTTCATTTTCCAATTTTATGTAGTGACAATGCTGTGCCTATGGTCTGGTGAGCTTTACCACTTGGTTAAGGTTAGGAAAAGATCATGTTTTGGCCTAAAATACCTGTTTTGGACACTACAAACATTGCCTCAGATGTCCTGTCTTCGCATCTAAAATATCAGCCAACCAACATCATCACAAACACGGCTGGGAATTGTCCTGAGGTCTACATATCCAGTGGTTTATTTTATTAGTTACTAATCAAACAATTATGTAATTACATGTGTTAATAAGCAATTATTTGTATTATTAATTAATTGCAGTAATTATCTGCATATTGAAAGAAATCAAACAAACATGCCTTTTCATACATGCTTGTGCAACAATCCACTGACCTCTGAAATGAAATTCAAAACAGAGGCGCTGTCTATAGCGCCCATGGAGAGGCTCTTCAGCCCGGGCATTCTTGTGCTGAGTCCAAGGACGATTTGAGAGACTCATCTTCACAACGACTGCTTTAATGATAACTCTTCAAGTAAACACGACCAGTCCAATAAAAAGTCATGGTTTGGTGAATGGGTGATGACAGCGAGTTTGTTTGAATGTGTTTGGCCCATTGCATGCAGTTCATGCCATTTAAAGAGAATGAAAAGGGAGACCTTGTGAATGAGAAAAAGGTTGATATGAGGGCAAATGTAAAGTTTGAGTATATATCTTTAATCGGCAGTTACTTGACACTGCGTGTCAGGGAACGGCAGAGTAGTGTAGCAAATGACTTTCTCCAGAGAAACTTTTTACATAAGTAGAGTCAGTCAACCTATATGGCTGTTTTCATTATAAGGACAGGCTGGATAATACAGTCATTTATACATGCGATAAAACCAAACTGTAGCAGCTGGTAGGCCAACACTATGGACCACCCTGACAACTCATCTGGTTCTTGGTTCTCAGTGAAATATCTGTTTGGATTAGCATGTTCTTTACACAATGAAATGTAACAATTTTCTAAATTTCTATTCAACCGATACTTTGTCTTATGATGAACACCTGCACAAATGACATTCCCATACCCTCTGTACTTTGTGCTGCATCACTGATTCTGACCGGCCGCAGACTCATAGACTTGTTATAGTTATATATATTTGTTTGACAGAAAGAAGCTCCAAACATTGGAGCAATTAACTGAAGATGCATTTGTGACATAGGACTGTTGCCTGTAGTGGCCATAGTTATCATTACAGCAGCAAAGGAGGAAGTCAAGTGAAGTAGTTTAAAGGTCCAAATTGTAATACAAGCCCGTCCAACACTGCGATTTTTGGTTAGTCGGTTGGGCCAACTTCCAACCCAAAGCATCACCTGACTTACCATGGGGGGGGGCAATCTTCGTTAAAGGGATATTCTGGTGTAAATTTAATCCATGGTCTAACGCACCGTGACACCGAGTAAGAATCCCCCTCGAAAGATCAGTTTGTAGGGAAGCCCTGATGAGTCGATTACCGAGTGCAGTAGATTTCCGCAGCTCAAGGATGAAAATGTATGATTATTACTCCATTACTTCCGTTCTTTTCCCTGTCAGCTCTCGATAATAAGAACTGAGCATTCCATGGAGTAATAATCATACAATTTCATCCTTGAGCTAAGGAAATCTACTGCACTCAGTAATCGACTTGTCAGGGCTTCCCCACACAGGCAGGCTGCTGGAGGAGCGTGGTGAGTTGTGCTGTGTTTTTAATACAAATCCGGCTAAGCTAGCAGATGTTTGATGCTTCGTACTGTGTGCTGGGACTGTACATGTACTGTTGCTGAAGTTTGGTGCTGTTCTGACCACTAATTGTGGCTATGAGTGGCTTTTTGATGGCGGTTTCTAAATGGAGGTATAAGCGGCAGTGTATTGTTATCATGCTGTCTTTTCTGAGGTTGCTAAAACTAGCTAAGCTAGCGGTCTGCAAACTTGATCTCTCGAGGGGGAGTCTTACTCTGTGTCATGCTGTGTTAGACCATGGATTAAACTTACACTGGAATATCCCTTTAAATGAAGTTCTGTAAGTAACGTAGTTCTTTATACACAAACCACAATGTTATCCTAAACCTAACCAAACTGCGAGCGTACAGCAAAGGTCTGCTCAGCCCGTCCCTGATCATGTTTTTTTTGGGGGTGAATGTGATATACGTCTCCGTCAATTGACCTATTCAGGTGCTAAGGTGTGAGGATGTGTTGGTATCATCGTTTGTTTTCACACTCCTTTTTCTCTTTCGCTGATTCTACTACGTGTGAAGTAGCTTGTTGTGACTGTACTCTCAGTAAATACGGGGGATGTATCTGAAATGCAGTGAGCATGTAAGGATGTATCAGAGCACGCCATCAAGGTGGCCCTCTGATAACACATCTCTGTGTCCCAAATTGCCTGTCTAGAAGTCAAGGAGATTAGACGGAAACGGGCCCACCTGAATGCAGCAGCCATTCCTCTCAAAATAGAAACAGCCCATAGAGTCCACGCTGGCACACACACACACACCTCTGAGAGTGCAGAACCTGTCCAAACAATCTATCAGGAGAGATTTTGGAGGTGATAATGTCCCGTTTTGTCTTTTGAACGTACTCTATCACACTCACCTTTTAAACCCTGCTTATTCTGTTTTCTGTGTTAGCGGAACGTGAAGCACAGACGGTAAAGTGCAGTCACTCACAGCCGAATTAGATCACTGCTGCACTGCTGCAATTTCAATAGCAGGCGTTGTGTAGTCTGCAGCTGCACCGGTTAATTTTTCACCTCCGTGGCTCCGAATGGCTGCAGGAGATCACCGTTTGAAAAATGTGAACTTTAATACCCGAGAATCCTGAAAGGTGATGTAAGTGCTCCGCCACAGCCTTGGCAGCGGCGGGATTGCTTTATACCAAAGGATACCAAAGGGACGAGGGAGGGAAATGACTGAATGTTGGTTGATTGTGGTTTTCTCTGGATGTGAGAGCCGCCTTGCTGCTGGTGTTTAGGGAAACGGGACAGCATTCTGCTCTTCAGACTCAATTTGTCCTCCTCTGTTGTGATTTTTCCACCAGTGACCAAACCGACACCAGGATTTAATTTGGGCAAACAGCAGTACAGCAGCTCAATTAGTGGCGCCAGTGGTGCTCTTTTTTTCTGAGCTTATTGAGGCTGATGAGATTAAACCAAAGAGAGCATCTAAGGGTAATTTTGCCCACAAATAAAGTTCACATAGCCCGGACAAAAATACAAAAAAAAAAAGGGAATATTAAAAAAGAAGGGGCACGACTGACTGCACTACAGTTTGTGTTTTCAATTCATAGCAGCTGTGGTCGACTAATTTTGCTACTTCGGGGCATAAAGTCATAATATTGTTGCTGTAATGTGAATCATGTAATCGGGTGTCACTATTGTAATTAGCACCGAATGTTATAAGAGTTTGGAGTCTTAGTTTGGACATCATAAAGAACATGTGTAATGGACAACAAATGGACCAAGTGTTCAAGAAAGAAACATTGTCTCGAAGCATCAGTCAGTCTCTAACGAGGTAATCGGCGCGTCAATGAAGTCGTCGGAGCGGACGCACCTCAGTAGCTCAAAGCGTTGGCTTAGCTCCTGCGGTGTCGTTTGTCTTCTTGTAAAAAGTGTCAGTTTGTACCAGCCTGTCTGCTTCTGTGTTCAAAGTGCTGAAGTCTTACCTGCCAAAATGTAGCTGCTGTTTGAACACAATGCTTACACTGTTTTCACCATTTACACTCCATTTATGAAGAAGACGACATTTTATTGACACTAAACATGTGACATATTACAAATACACTAAACAGCAACCAATATAGGCTACTTCTTGGAGACAGTCCCCAGACTCCCTTAGAAAAAGGCTTAATTTACTGAGTTGTTGGGTTAGGAGAAACTTTATGAACTCTGTGAAACGCTGTCTCTGACAAATTCTTAATGATTTGGGCCTTCTTGTTAATTCAGCAAATGTTCTACGGGAAACATTGTGTCTGTTTGTCTAAGGGATGCACATTTTAATTGGAAAAGGAGGTGAGATCCGATCAAAAGTGGTCACTCGAGGTGTATGTCGAGACGAATGTTAATGACAAGTGTGGACACTCGATATCAGATCACTCACGACGGATGTTAACGCCACGTCTCAGTTCCCCTCTTAGCTCTCCTTTTAGCTTTGGTTTGGCCACAATCAGGGAAACACAGCATGTGGCTCTTTAGTTGCTAAGTACTCCATTGTGTTCACCAGCTAGCAGTTTAAAAAAAGTCATTTTTAAACTGCTATTTCATGATATTACTGCAAGATATGTTCATTTCTTAATTTTTTTAGGGTGGTATTATTTGATTTGATCTCCTGGACCTTATGCGTGCATGTACTGTATATTAACATTGTACAGGTTTATGTGCATAGCCATGCACTTAATCTTTCTTTCACATTTGCAGTCATTTGCAGGTGATTTGTTATTCCTCTGTGCCGGAGAGCGCCATTGTTGTCCAGAAACGGCTAAAAACACATTAATAAGCCACACTGTTGCACTTTATTACCATGAACACACACACACACACACACACACCTAAACCCTATGAATCTCCACTGTACGGTATATTTGTGAAGTGGGTTTAAAGATTTATGTCTTCTGGAGAAATTAGTGGGCTTGGAGCTGAGAGCCACACAATTCGGAAGGTATGGAGGATGGATTAACACATTGTTGTTGTGCGTCTTTTTGTGGGATCTGTTGACAGTAACAAAAATGCAGTACATCGCCAGTTTCTCCCTTTTAGCCGGGATGCTGCAGGTGAAAGAATTATTGTTCCAGTCATGTTTGCTTCTGTAACATCTGTTGTTTCAGATGAGAGGGAAGAAAATGTCCAAAATATTTTAGACGTTTAGGTCTTCATTTTATACCAAAGTGTCTGTTGTGTCTGTTGTGGACGTTGATGCAAGGTAGTGCATATTCAACAAGATTGGCCCTATTTCACTGTGATATTTATCACTAGATCTGTACTTCAGTCAATTTCGGTCCAAAACCGGATGGATATCTTCAAGGCTGCTTTTTCTCAAGACTCTGAGACAGAAATCTCCACATCAGTAGAACTTACAGACACCAAACTCTCCAGTTTCATTCCAATCTGTATTCTGAAGGTTTTTACGGAGGGGCTTGTTCATATATCATTCAGAGCCTGATTCCTGTAACATTTTAGTTCTAAAAACATGGTGAAAATTGATGCTTTTATGGATGTTGACAGCATTTTCTGATTTATGGAGTGATAAAAAGAAAGATCCAAAATCCCCCTCGACGGAAACCCTTGTCTCTGATGTGTCAACGGAACGAGACAGTCATTTTTAACTTGGCTTTATCCAATGTTCAGATTTCTGTTCTGGAAATGTAGGCCAATTAGTGCATTTGTAATTAGAACATGCCTAATTTTCACGTTTAAACAAAACATTTCAGTTGGCTGAAAATGTTCTCCTAGATCACGCTAGAGGAGGGTCCGACTGCTTTAAGCTCATCTTAAAAAGTACCTACATGGCCAAATGTATGTATAATTCAAGAGTTAATGGTTGTAGTTAACGTATGATGGTATAATTTAATTGACGGGGCTCAAAACCTACAGTCGTCATTCTGTGTAAAAAAATACGTTCCAGTGTTCTGAAGCAGACGAGAAAGAAAGTATCTTCCACAGAGACGGTCTTTTGGCGTCCTCTTTGTTGCAGCAGCTCTTTACCGCAGCAACGCAAGGACACACTGTCTGAAGACATAAAAGAGGAGAGATTTGTACTGAAAGGGATGTAGACGATGTACATTTGATTTGTCTGACTCAGACTGATGACGTCACATTTCTGAAAGAGCTCGGGACAGTGGGTTTCCACTGCCGTCTCGTACTTTGGCGTATTTCTTTGGTTATTTGAACAGGTAACCGTTTCCGTCATGGTAATAAGATGTAAATTGCCTATATTTCCGCAGTGACGTTTCAATGATGAGCACTTCTGCATTCGCAGTGACTATATATACCATCTAATCACAGGATGTTTACCTACCCAGCAACTGTTGTAATCAGCCTCCATATTATTACCCTGACCTCCCACATATGGTAATTACCTCTTCAGAGAAGACGGGAAAAAAAAAGCACGCGTGACACTCCGATAAGAGTGTAAGTTGAGAGAGCAGCAGCTGGTTAATCAGACAATAAAAGTGGTGTTTGAGGAGAAGGTCCTGTTGCCTACGATGTGTTTCGCACTCGAATCAAAGCCCCGCGCCGACGCTACATGAAGACGGGAAGCTGGGTGTTGACTCAGGCCTGATGGGTTCAGCGCCTCAGATGTTAGGTGTAAGGGGAGAAAAAAAAAAAAAGAAAGAAAGGAAAAAAAAAAACTGCAGCCGCGCGAGCAGGCAGACGACAGGGGCTGTGCTCCCAGATATGATAGCGCCTCGAGCTAACCTGTCTGTGGGCGATAAGCGTCAAACGCCAAGGCAATCGGGGTTGCTTAAGAGCAGGCGGCATTTAAATGTAGCTCGACACACGTATCTGATTCTCCCTCCGAACTCGGTTTATTTTAAACACTGTCATTTAGGAGTTGGTAATTGTATGTGCCCATGAAGGAGTTCATAATAAGGAGAATGTCATGAAATTAAACCCTGTTTTGGAGACTGTTTATGTTTTTTTTCATGTGCTTTACAATCTTGGTTAAAAGATTTGGTGTGCATTATCCCTGTTTAGTGTTGCATTTGTAACACAGATGATCATAAACCTGTATTCTGTTAGAATCATGCATGCAGGATATGAATACCAAGGTTTCTTCACATTCTGAATAACATTAAATCCGTGGTAAGACTCAAACTGGGATGGAAATGCATTGTAAATGTATTTTTCCATGTTTGGGGGAGTTTGCCATTCCAGACCAAAACCATTAACACAACAGCAGGATTACAGGATTTTTCATATTGTCTTTTCCTGCCCAGCCCCGGCATGACAACGCCACACACTGCCAAAGAAAGTAAAAATTACAATAAAAAAAAGAAAATCAAATAAAAACAATGATAACCGCTACAATAATACTGACAATGGGATGGGTAAATAAATAACCAGTGGAGAGAAAGTGGAAAGGAACAATAGATAAATAAAATGAAATAAGCTAAAACACAAACTGAAAAAAAACTCTGTCTTAACTTTATATTTGACTATATAACAACTTAATGATACCAGCTGCACAATTTCAGCTTTTCCTCATCAGAAAAGTCGACTGTTTTGTCAGGCAGTGACCTCTAGTGGCCATACTAATTATTACGACAAAGGAGGAATTCAGGCGAAGTAGCGTTTGTGTCATGTGTCGATACGAAAGTCAACAATTTGTTTTTTTACTCACTACTGTAGTTCAGTTACGTCACATACATGATGTGACTGATGTTAGGTGTGTAATGTAGATACAGTCGCATCTGAAGTTACATACACACGGGCGGCTGTGGCTCAGGGGTAGACCCAGCGTATTGTTATCCGAAGGTCGATGGTTAGATATGCCTGGTCTGCATGTTGAAGCGTCCTTGGGCAAGATACTGAACCCCAAACTACTCCTGATGTGCTGGTCGGCACCTTGCATGGCAGCCACCGCCATCAGTGTATGAATTACTGTAAGTCGCTTTGGAAAAAAGTGATATTTTCAGCCCAAGAAATGTTTTCTGATACCTAATCAAGTAGTTTTAGCGCCTAAAAACCTAAAACTTTTTGTCTAAAGTCAATCAAACTGCAACCGTACGATGAAGGTCTGGTGCACTGGCTGCTGAAAAGCTGCAATAGTCATGTAGTTTTGTGAACAGTGATACACACCGATCAGGCAGAACATCATGACCACCTGTCTAATATTGTGAAGGTTCCTCTTGTGCAGCCAAAACAGCTCTGACCTGTCAAGGCATGGACTTCAGACCTCTGAGGGTGTCCTGTGGTGTCTGGCACCAGGGCGTTTGATAGTGGATCCTCTGGGTCCTGTATGTTGGGGGGGTGGGGCCTCCATGGATCAGACCTGCTCAGCACATCTTACAGATGCTGGATCAGATTGGGATCTGGGGAATTTGGAGGCCCGGTCAACACCTTGGGCCCTTTATTGTGTTCCTCGAGCTGTTCCTGAGCAGTGTTTGTGGGGGGCCACTGCCATCGGGTAGTGTTGTTGTGATGAGGGGTTGCACTTGGTCCACAACAGTGTTTGGATGGGTGGTGTGCGTGTCAAGTGGCATCCACATGAATGCCAGCGCCCAAGGTTTCCCAGCAGAACATCGCATTGTGATGAGATGATCAATGTTATCCACGTCACCCGTCAGTGGTTTTAATGTTGTGGCTGATCGGTGTATGTGGTTTTAGGAGTCACTGGCAACCAACCTATTCGGTCGTTCCTCTCCTGCCACCATGTCCGAGCTGTATGAAGCTAAGACAGGCCGGCTTTTATTGTTTATCTCTCACAGATGATGCAGCGTATTTGTTCATTAGTTCATCAAAAATAACGCTTCTACGAGAACAAGAGAACATTTATTTGGGTGCAGTTTGTGACGGTGGAGCAGTTTTAAATAGACGGTGGATCAGACTGCACGCCTTCAGCCCCTCCGCTGCTGCTGCTGGGTGCAAAACTACTCGTACCAGGCGCAGCTTGGAATCATATCAGACGTTGCGCTGTGAACAGAACACCAACTGCTCTTCAATTGTATTTCTGACAAAGCAGCCGCTCAAGGACTGTTTGCTGTAGTATTTTGTACCTCGCTCGTTACCACCGGTAACCATTGTGTGTTGCCAAATCACAAAGGGATGAAATCTTAATGATTACAAGTTGAATATTTGTTTCAATTATGATTAAAAAAAACACAAAAAAACAACAAGAAAAACCTTGGAAAGCAATTCAACGCATGAGCATCTCCTCTCGTAATCTAATGCAGACAATCAGAATCCTGCCGCCCCTAAGGCCGTCCACAAATAAGGAGGGAGGCCAGAGCTATTCCCTGAAGCAAGCTGCTTGCTCCTGCAACATATGAAAGACAAACACTGTGCGCCCGGTGCAGAAATTGAAAGAGCAGTGTGAGGTGTAAGATGAGATAGTTTTGACAAACAAGCATGCGGCGTCTGGGGAACGAGCCCCACGAAGTGAGACTCCGAGCAGCACATATACTCTCGGTTTGTTTAAATTACATCGAGTACTTCGGCCCTCAAGTAGCCCAGACAAGGTCCTGTTCTGACAGGGCAGATAGGATTACCAGTCCAGTTTGGGCTGAAGCTGCTGATGCAGTAGATGTTTTCGCAAAACAATGTATTGTGTTTTGAAGGGTCATAGAGCTGACAGGACATTTTAGACATGCGCTGAAATGATTAGACATGAGTGCAAGCTCCTCTGTAAGCCAACAACCATATATACCCGATGTATAGTGCAAGAGACAGGCAGGGGTGGATTTATTCGATTTTGGGCCTCGGGGGGAAACAGACCCTCCGTGTCCCCATGTTCTCCCCCTTTTTCAACCCAATCACCAGAATAAATGTTGTCAATGTACATTTCTGCAAAGCACAGATATGTTTAGACATAACATTTATTTTGCATCAATTCTGTTCAGTGACCACACTTTGCTTATGCTGTGGTTAGGTTGACTGCCAACCCTTTATCATGATTCATCTTCATTTATCTGAAGGAACTGCCAGTAACTTCTCTTGAAATCTGGAATAAAGCACGAAAACATATTCAGTTTCACAAATGCACCCAGATTAATCTCTGTCCAATAAGATTGTACCTGACTGTTCATTCACATGGAAGATCTGTCACTGGTTGCCATCATTTACCTTGGTTTTCCAGCATGTTCCCTGATAGAATGTCCTCACTGGACCTGCTTGCTGCTCACCAAATTGGAGAAGTTTGAAGGAGAATGACTTCTTGACCTGAACTCTCTGCACCACTGAGCAGCTCTACGTGTCCCACAGCTGTATCAGCCAGCGTGCTGAGTCATCCTTAACTCCAACACTGGTTAAGGTCACTGCTACTCATTTCAGTTCTTTATTATTATCTGTATCGTCACAGCCTCACCCTCAAATTCCACCAGTTCCATGTTCGGTCCGTCTCCAATCCCCCATGGCAGCGGTTACGTATCTACTCCGTTGCAGTCTGGACCCTTCCGTAGCAGATATGCGAGGCTTCTATTTTGATTGATTGATTGATTGATTGATTGATTGATTGGTGTCAGAGCCGTTCCACGACGCACATGCAACCAGTGGAATTCTAGGGTTAGTCATCACCGAGACTGAAAGCCACAGTTCCATTAAACTCTCGAGGGTTAGGGTTAGGGTTAGCTCGAGCCAGTGACCATATTTCAAGACTACATTTCAAAATTTGTCAGCGAGAAACCACAGATAGTTTTTTTTCCTTTTTTTGAGGAGGTATCACAGCATTTCGACATATGTAAGCGCGACAACGCTGGATATCTTTAAGGACACCTCGGGAGACCTCCAGCCGTGTTTATGGCTACCGAAGCGGGTATTTTTGCCTAAACCTAACCAGACCATAACCCTAACCCACATTGGAACCAGCATAAAGGAACGTAAAGTTGCAACACGACGCAACCGTTCATGGTCTACAGAAATGTACATTGCCAGAAAATTATTATGGCACTTTTCCACAGTCTGTAGGCCACCCGAGCCATTAACTTGGCTACGCTCCTCCTGAATAATTTCCACTTATGTGCAATGAGATCACGGAAAAGTGAGCAGGGCCCCCTGAGGCCCACATGAATAAAGCATTCTGATGCCATTTCAGCATATGTATGTTTTTTTTTTACAGAATGAAAACAGCATAAGTACAAAAAAAGAAAGAAAGAAAGAAAGAAAAAGAAAAATCTAAAGCATGCGTTAATGAGGAGTGTTACGGGGGCCTCGGTAGCTTGGGGCCTAAAACAATTACTGACCTTTGCAGAATGGTACAGTCTGCCTCCGGTCACAGGCTGCAACGCTTCACTCATTAGCACCTCTACATGTCAATACAGAATTTGCTCATTAAAAACGATGTGTCAGCCGCAGCGGAACGACGCGCTGTGCACACAACAGTGACTCACTCAGCACCTCTCGCCCGCCTGCGCCCGGCCCGGCCTCCGACGCTGCAGAACAAATGTTTGCGTTTTCCATCCAAAAGGCAGCGGCCTCGCTCCCGACGCTGACCGACGAGTCGATAAGACTCCTGACATGTTCAAACGCACACAGACACTCTGCGCTTAGTGATCACCACGGCGCTGATCATACCGCGGAGCCGCTCTGCTGCACTCGTGAGCGCCGAGCACGTGAAAACTGTGAGCTGTCTCACCTTGAAGTATGCTGAGGTATTTTTTTTTTCTTGTCTGTCTCCAGACAAAATACTTATATAACAAGTCTGGTTTATTATCACTTGGATCATATTTTCATAGTTAAGGTCATCATTTTTTGTCCATTTTGTGATTACACTGTGAAGACTGCAGTCAATAGAATTGTATTGCTTTCGATTGCGACGACGAGACCAGCGCCGTGCCTGCTCGGAACGCGCTGTTCCAAAACACATCATGTGACGCATTATTTTTCATTCAGCTACTGAGCATTACATTAAAATTTGAGCTCCACCTTGAACAGACATTCGCCCCGGGGCGCGCTTCAATAATCCGGCCCTGAACAGCACACGCGAAGGGAGTTACGAGGCAGCGGAACCAGCATCTGGTCAGAAACATTCTGTTTCTACAGCTAAACAGCACGCTGAAATACAACACAACAAATGCGGTGCTGAAACCTGTGCTGACCCCGTCTCCCCACTCGTTTGTCCTTCTCCTCTTGATTATCCCCTGCTCCCCCCGTGAGATCACGCGAGAGGGATCAGGTGTGAGCTCAGCTTCAGTCTGCAGAATGCAGAAGTCATAAACCTCCGCTGCTGCACCCTGGGGTGTTTGCTGTTTGTTCGAAATGAATATTGAACGTGTTGCATGTTCAGAATGCACCAAATTTGACATGGCACTTCCTTAGGTCCTCAGCAACAAACCTGCCAAGTGATCGGATCAAAGGTTCTCGAGATATGTGCATAACATCCAGACAGACAGACAGACAGAACTTCCTTTTATTAGAAGCCGTTTTTATACTGGGCAGTAAGCCACCAATTTGCCGTCCTTTTGGTGGCTTGCTCCACGAATTAAGACAGAAGGCGGCAATGTGGTGGCATATCCTGAGGTGGGCGGAGGTGTCGATGACGTGCACTGCTGCACACCCACAGCCTGGGAGTTTTAAAACCAGGAAACAGCTGATCACAGCAGTCAGTTCGTCACTTCATCCACGAAGTTGAGCAACTGGAAAGCCGCTGAGATTCGGGAGATGCTAGCGTCTCCTCGGTCTCTGTAGCTGTCTTGGTTGTCCGCTTGTTGTTGTAGCGGCGAGCTAATAGCGGTCGCTACTTTCAAATTAAAAGCCCTCCGGCTAAGAATCCAGTCCTAAACTCTGATGGTGTGCAATGTAAAGCTCTTATTTTGAAGACAAATTCGACCTGCTTCTCTTCACGCCCAACTTCGTGCTTCACGTCACGTCACATGTTTACGCCTACCCCAGAGGTGGAAAAGTGGTGGCTTATTTGAAAAGGTGGAATATTACACCTCCCTTTTAGACAGACAAGGTGGCACATTGCAGCCTTTACATTTGCTGCAAATGTGCCATCTTTTCTATCTAAAAGGGGCTAGAGTTAGATGTCAAAAGTATGCTCAAAAACGTGTTGCAATGTTGTAAACAGCCTATCATAGACAACAGGTGTTGACTGGGTTCTTTATCCATTTTTGTTTTCAACATGGAAAATGAATGGTCTCCCTGTTTTATTCATCAGTGCTGCCGATAGCTGTGGGATCGTATTCATGGGTTGTCCGTCCATGCGTCCGTCTATCTGTCTCTTTCTGGTCAGAGCGATATTTCAGGAACACCTTCAGGGGATTTCTTTAAATTTGGCTCCAACATCCGTTGGACCCAAGGATGAACTCATTCTATTGTGATGGTCAAACTTCAAGTTCACGTTGACCTAATTTCCATCCCATTTCTGTGAGCAAAGTACCTCAGGAAAGCCTTTCATTAAATCTGGCGCAAATGTCCACTTGGTCTGAAGGATTAACTGTTTCGAGTTCGGTGGTCAGAAGCCAGAAGTCACTGCGACCTCACAACACATGTTTTTTTGCCACAGCTCAAGAAATCACATGCTAATTGTGAACAAAATTTCACAAACACGTCTGATGTCGGATAAAATGGTGACATTTTATATCCAAAAGGTCAGAGGTCAACTTCCGTGTGACTATTATTATTAATATTAGAACATCTTCAGATGTTTAACAATGATAATGAGTGTCCAGCCTCACAGTGTGTGTATTCAGCTATTGTTTGGTATAAATCATCAAGCCCAACTTATATGTGATCTATTCTAGGACTTGTAGTGTATCGTACACAGTGTTAGTACTAACCTTCAATTCCAGTCATGTTATACTACCACTACTACTACTAATAATAATGATAATCATCATCATCATCATCATCATCTGGTAATAAGCTTCCTCTCACAGCCGGTTAGCATGAAGACTTTGCTTCATAGCAGATGATGCACACTGCCTTGTGTTTAGTATGCTTTGGTCTGATGCCACTGGTAATTTTAGGCTCTCTTTAGGGGCGCTCAAGCACACATTTTCTCTCAGTGCCTCTAAAATGAAAATAAAAAAACAGGCCTATTATCAGTCTTCCTTATTATATTCCCCTCCCACCTGAAAGAAACAGAGTGTATGTATTTAAGTTATTTACCTCATTAATGTGCACTCATTTCAGCACAGTGTGAGTCTTCACTGTGTTTTGTTATAATCTACCTCGGCACTGGTCTCTCCTCCTGTTTACCGCGGGCGTGCAGCTGACATGCTGTGGAGGCAGGTACGGCTACGTGAGGCTCATCTACACAGCAGAGCAGAGCCGACCCGACCCGACCCGACCTGGGGTGAGACAGATGAAGTTAAAAAGACTCAAGTTAACGACAACTCTCCATGTCACGTCTCGTTACGTCTGTCTTTGTTTTGTTATGTGTGATGCAACGGGAATTTGAGCGCAGCTCAGACGCGACCGTGCTGAAGAACTCCTCTAATTTCACGCATGGCTCCAAAGACGTTTCCGTGTTTTCCAACGATGGATGTAGGCTACAGGTGTTTTTCTCCCTGCAGGTTCAGGTGAGAGGAAGGTTTTGATGTGAACTGACTACACTGCCCCAGAGGACAGAGAGAGGACAGAGAGAGAGAGAGAGAGAGCACAACAGAGAGGGAGAGAGACAGACAGAGAGAGAGGGCAACAGAGAGAGAGAGAAAGAAAGAAAGAAAGAAAGAAAGAAAGAGAGACAAGAGAGAAAGAGAGCGCAACAGAGAGGGAGAGAAAGAAAGAAAGAAAGAAAGAAAGAAAGAAAGAAAGAAAGAAAGAAAGAAAGAGAGAACAAGAGAGAAAGAGAGCGCAACAGAGAGGGAGACAGACAAAGAGAGAGAGAGAGAGAGTGTGCAACAGAGAGGGAGAGAGACAGACAAAGAGAGAGGGACACAAAGAGAGACAGAGAGAAAGAGAGTGCAACACAGAGGGAGAGCAACAGAAAGAGAGAGAGAGCAAGAGAGAGAGTGGGCGAGAGAGACACAGAGCAAGATAGAGAGAGAGACAGAGAGAGAAAGAGAGTGAGAGTAAGAGAGAGAGTGAGAAGGTGGTGAAGAGTGATTAGTTAAAATGCACAGTCAGCTTCTGTTTTGGGCACACTGGTTGCAGTGGACTGCACGATGATCTCACATGAATAAGCAGCGTAGTATTATCCTGTTATCAGAAGTGGAGAGAGTATGTTTGTTTACACCTCAAATACTCTGTCTGCTGTATCTGCGAAGAGACTGTCCATACAGTTTGTTTGTGTGCGATCAAATGACGAGGATGGAGAGTAAGAACAGCGAGAAAGCAAGGGGAGAAAGAACCAGGTGAGAGAGTGGACAGACGGTTAAGATTGTCACGTTGGTAAAACAGAGATCGTTAGCTGAGGGGGAAAAAAACATTGAATTGATGGAATTTTAAATGTATAAGGGAGCTGAGCGCAAAGGTCTGATCCTCGAATCGTCCATGTCCTGTGCATTCTTTATAGGATTTCTTTTCTTTTCATGAAATAGCATTAAATTGGTCCACATCCTACAATTTTTATCTTTTTTTTTACATACTTGTTCATATTTGACATTTATTTGTCAAACGAAGAGCTGCTATCTGTGTTTCGTTGTTTCTGAAACAATGACAATAAAAATCTATTCTATTCTATTCTATTCTATCTGATAAGCGTGGCGTGACACGTCGGAGGCAATCCCTTAGAGATCTTCGGGTCAGCAGGGATGATGAGGACTATCTGCTGGTTGACAGCATCAAAGGCAGCAGGATGAAGAGGATAAAAAGCAGAGCGCGGTTCGCAGCAGAGAATAGCTCCTCAGTCTCAGGTGAATTGGCCTTTGTAGAAGCCAGACGGAACTCAGGTAGACAGAATTGTATTGACCCATGAGAGCGTGATTGATCCCAGATTGTAAACAGCCATTTTACATGACAAATTTTCTGATGTTTGAATGAAAAACTGTTTTAAAAGAAAAGATGAGGAAACGTCAATGTAACACAAAATACTGATTCAAGTTGACGCTGCAGCAAAATCCGTTTATTTAATGCACAATGCACAGACCTCCGCAATGTATGGGAGAGAGGTAAAGGTTCAAGGTTTGTTTACACAGGGGTTGAAGAACAAAATGAAAAAAAAGTTGTGGCTTGTTTGCGCTACACAAGAAAAATGTATACTTTATGTTGGAGTGTTGATGATGAGTTGAGGAGTGAAGCTGCTGTCAGACGGCAGCAGGCTGAACAGACAGTGGCTGGGGTCTGTGTTGTCTTTTAGTATCTTTTGGGCTCATTGGTGCTCGGTAGTTGTTGTCATATTTGTCGAAGACTATGACACTTCATTACATTTAAAGGCAGCATGTGTCCTCTATATTGTGAGTCTCAGTCCAAACTGAATGCTTAGATTATTTAGTTATTTTCCTACTGATGAGTTGAATAATGACAGCGATACTTATAAGATCATTGTGAAGTTCACGCTTAGGCCAACATGTAAAACATTCATTATGTAAGAGCTTTCTGTACGCCCCTGTAGACGGCTCACCCCCGGTGTAGCTGCAGGAAAAGTAGTGGGAGGCTCATAGTGGCTTACAGTGATGCAGTGATGGCAAAGTGCCAGTCAGCTGTTTGCGTCCTCTGTGTTCCGACATGTGAGACGCTTTAAAAGACATCTGATGTTTCGTTTTTATAAGTCTCTTGGATCAGTATGAGAACAGCATCATAGAGGCTCTTACCAGCCCGAGGAAGAGCAGCTCTCTATGCTCATCCAGGCTTACAAAACACTGGTGAGAAAGGTTACGTAAGAACTGTATCTTAAGTGGAATGATGACTTGTGGTTTTCTTTCTTTCTTTTCATTGCCATAGACCCTCCGGAGAGTCTGAAATAAAGTTTGAACTGAATGGAACTGAACTACTATCGGTACCCTGTGGCATTAAAGTCTACTCTCCCCGCTGCGTAGTGTTGCATTATACATCCCGAGATGTTTTTTGATTCTCGACCTTGAACAGCGGTTTCACCAGATAATCTCAACTCAAGGTCCGCTGGCTTGCTTTTCCCAGAACTTTTAACAACACTGATGCTGCAATAGTCATTGAACAGAGTCAGTGAACGCCAAAAACAGACCATCAAAACCAACATCGTCTGAGGGAAGAGGTCAAAAGGTCATGGACCAGGAGTCAGTGGGCATCCAGGGAAAGATTCACATCAGAACAGTAGGTGATTTGTTCATTTTTAACAGCGAGGATGACCAAAACCTAACCCCTAACCCTATATCATAACCCCTAACCCTATATGCATTTTGGTCATTTTGAATTCCCCCTCAAAACTCCTACTGATCCTAGAGACCATCTTCGAACAGAGTCAGTTATTACTACTTTTTTTATGAGAAAGTCGGATTTGTCATTCTGGCATGGCCGGCCCTAATACTACAGGTCCCATGAGCCATTGCTCTGGAGTAGAAGCCAGTGAATTCAAACTGTCCGTTATTGAATTTTGAACAAAATGCGTCACCTTAGCTGCCGCCACAGCTTTGGCTCGTGCTCAGTGCACGCCATGGAGTTTAACAGAAGCCGACGGACTGTTTGTAGTGGAAAAAACGCACTTCACTCAGAAAACCACACAGCCGGTAATCTTCTACACTGATGATTTAAACCAGCGTGAGTCGCATAACATTGTCTATGGGAAAAATAAATGAGACTTGGATGCAGAAATAGAATCCTCCCACTTCCCAACTCTATAAGTGAGTGGATAGATAGAATAACTGGGAGCATGCACCATTAAGCATTTTGTCAATTATCTGTTCGCCAGCTTTGATGCAGACAGAAAAATGATTTTCGGTTGGCATTGACTTAACAAGTCAAACAATCCAGCCTCAACAGAAGAAGAAATTTGTGTTAAGTCGGGGTTTGGTGAGTCTTCTCCACCTTTTCACGAAGTGGCGACATATTCACACCTGTGCAGCCTCCCACTGCATTGTTTTGCTGTGGTGCCACTGGGAATGAAGTGCCCTTTGGAGCCGTCGCTGGCAGAGCTTAGAGTCATTTTAAAAGAAGCAGAGGGAAAAAAAAGCCGTCTCCCGTGTGGCCGCCTGTGGGAACATCTGACACTGCTCCTCAGGTTGGCCACAGATTTCGCATTACAGATCCAAGCTTGGCTGGTGCATTCTCGCTGCTCAAATCCCCCCAAAGAAGCCAAACAGAGAGGAGAAGGGTGAGGCGCTGAGGTAGGTGTGTGTGTGTGTGTGTGTGTGAGGAGGGGAGGCTGTTGGTGATCGATTCAAGTGCTCAGCGCTAGTCAGGAGGCTGCACTGGAGCTGATTGCCTCCTCCTCTTGAATTGCCTCCGAGATGTGACTCCTCTTCTCCAGCTCCGCCGTAGCACGCTGTTAAATACTCGATCACCTGGCTCACATTCTCCGGCAAAAAGACCTGGCTCCGCCTCGCGTCCTCGGCGGGGCGCGGGGAGACGTTTTCTGATACGTCTGCGAGGCTCGTCCGAAAAAAAAAAAACACGAACAAATGAGTTGCTGCGCAGTCACTCTCGGAAGGTTTGACCGGCGCATCCCTGCCAGCCCGCAGCGGGCAATACATAAAGAGGCAATCAATAGCGGCCCAGCCATTACACTGATAGATAAGGGGCTGAAATTAAAAGAGACCTAAACACTAATGAGGGAGATAGGAGGAGACAGACACAGAGCTGTTTTTGCCTTCTCCATTGATTAGCCCGAACCGACGTTCCAGCTTATATGCATATGGATGAACGGAATGAGAGGAAGCAGCGCAGGAAAGCATGGAGGATAGGGATGGAGGGGCGGCGGCGGCGGCTTAAAGATTTATTTTATAAATACTTTGGACTTGTGCTGGCAGACGGGGACGGCCGGGCTTTAATGAAACTGTCAGGCCATGTGAAAGCCTGATGAGGTTCCCCTAACGCTACATTAACGGCAGCCCCCTCAGCCACCTTTTCATGCCAAAAATAATTACAGCATCATTACCGCCGCTGTCCAGGTCCCCGCTGGACACACGCACCCCTCCACTTCCTACCTTTTTCCAAACTCCTTGTTCCCGTCCCACCCACCCCCGTAATCGCACCGTTTCTCTGCATTGCGGCAGTGAACGAAAAAAAAAACAGCAATTGATAGTCTCATTAGTTTTCCCATGTCCTTCCTGTAGCGCCATTTTCATGTGGAATGAAAAGAAGGGAGACAACAAACAAACTGCTGTGTAAGGGAGGAAGAGGGAGGGTGGGGGGGAGGGAGGGAGGGAGGAGGCGGTGGAAAGTTGTGACAGAAATGTAAGCTACCGATGTCAAGTTTAAAGTGAGGAAGTTTTTGTTGTGGACCTTATCATTAGGTACGTCCCTGAATATTCATATTGAGCACATTTTAAACAAATGATTGCTCTCTTTGAATTTGTAAAGCGCCCTGGTAATTGTATTGGGAGGCTGTGCTGCTGACAAAACTGTTGATTTGGCATTTTTTAGCACTGTCTCATTATCTTTACATTAGCGTTTAACATTTTCTGAAACATATATTATCCAGTTAAAAGACTAGTAAACTTTATCAGAATCAGAATTGAGCACAATGGAAGGTTACTTTTATATTTTGTGTTGAATTTAAAAAATACATTTCAAATGTACTTTTATAAGTGTACTTTAAAGTTCAACTTTGATGTACAAACAATAAAAATGTACTTTTTCTGCAGTGTAGTGTTCAAATTATTACTAAGTGTACTTATTGAAAGCGTACTTGTTTTCGTGTCCTTAGTAATACGGCCTTCTAGGAAAACATGTCCAGCATTCCATCCATATAGTGGAAACATATTATTATTTTTCATGGCCAAGTATACTTTAGTTTATTGAAGTAAATAAAGTGCACTTTAGTGTCTATTCAGTCTGAACTATAAGCTCATGTCTGAGGTAAAAAGAAAATGCTGATGAAATCCCTGATCCTCTGTGTGAATACTGGTTTCCTTCTTCCCTGTTCAGGTGTGTTGTCTGTGTTTCCTTTCGGATCTGTTTTGTGGTCTTTACTAAACTGAATATTTACTTTAAATCATACAGGTGCAGACTGGCCATCAGAGACCTCAGGAGTTTCCAAGTAGACCGGTCTTGAGTGCCAGACCTTTCCATCCCCAAGCCCTTGGCATTACAGTCTGTACTGTTGCCTATTTGGCCTTAGGATCTTCAGCAATGTCAACTGATAGTTCTCTTCAACACTATTCAGCTCTTTTATTACAGTTTTTCAGCAGTAAATGCATCCCGTGTGGACACAGACGGAGGACCAAACCTGTTGCTGCTCAGCTTTTCTCAGCACACAGCCTGAAAGAGACATCGTGTATGTTCTTCTTTCCCCGTCTCAATCACTCACGCTCTAAAGATATAAAGCATCGTGGGTTGTTAACACTGCGAAACGAAACAAGTCCTCCACCCTAAAAGGCAAAATGCTTAATTGGTAGCCTACCAAAATGACTCATAAAAGCATTTTATGAATTTGAGAGCAGCGTTGATCATCGGCGCTTTCCAAAATGCCCATGACCGTTGGCTGGCCTATCTATCCATCTCAAATATTAAAACTCCTCCTCAAGAAGTTTTGCAAGGCTATTCCGGTGTCTCACTACCTCCTGTTTTGCTTCTAAGGAACCAAAGTCAATAATTCAAAGCAGTTTCAGGTTTTTCAGCAAAAGGCCTTGACCAGCGCTGTGGTTCGAAGAGTTATCCTTTCTGCGACTGGCGTCCATGCTTTTGCAGAAAGTTTTAACCTGCTTGGGTCAGGAAATACTTTTACCCAGAGTCAACCAATAACAGGAACTGGACAATATGACGAGGACAATATAAATTTGACAGCTTCTTGGGTTCGAGTCGGTTCAGAAACAAGCCATTGTTGTAATTCATTCCAGGTGACTGTAAAACTGTTACAACAGTGGATCAATACCGCAACAACATCGGCACTCTGGACAAAGAACAGAAAGTTTTATCCCAGTCCAAGGACAAGTACTGTTTCTGTCTCAACAAATCCGAGATAAAGATACAAATATTGACTTGTGTGAACACGCCTAGTGATTATGGCCCAAGTGATTTAAAAAGTCCTACAGTTGTAAGTTTCACATTGACCAGAGAGGACATCCACGCGCAGACTGCATTATGCTCCGCAGCCTTTGTTTATCAAAGGCTCAATTCAGATCCAACAAAGCGAGGTGCTCGTTTGCATAAAGTTTCCCAGCGCTTTCACCCCATCGGTTTCCTTTCACGCTACTTTTTTTTTTTCGCGGACGGAGCTTAGTCAGCGGATCATGCACAATGCTCACCTCCTGGAGACAAAGAGAGCACCTGCATCCTGTTGTAGGAGCTCAGACATGAGTTAGAGCAAACATGGTTTTGTATTGATTCCCTGTGACAGGAACCTTTTCAACAGGCTCACAGATCTATGTGTATTCACTGAAAAACATGCAGGAGACGAGTATTGATGCCAGCGCATTATACACAGCCCGTCCATATTAATACATCAGTGAATGCGGACTCATGAGTGGAGGAGGTGGCGAGACGAATCTCTCCGTCTCAGAAAGAATGACGCGCTGTAAAATCTGTAAATTATTTGTACAAAAATAAGAATTTTTGAAGCTCAAAGCGCCGTATGACCGTAAAACTAGGGAGAAAACACTGAGAAAACAAGGTCGTTAGAGGGGAGGAGAAGACATTAATCCTCCAGACATGAATTCTTCTTCGCTGCACCTGATTAAGGCACGAACATGAACACACAGATGTTCGCAAAATCAAGAGCCGTCACCTTCCGATGTTAATGTTGCCTGGTAAAAGAAACATTTAATCACCTTAAAACACCATGCTTGTGTTCCTTGGAATTATGCTAATATTAGAACATTGTGCGGCGCATAATTTACGTCTTGAATAATGCAGAGGCGGTGATAATGCAAGAAGTAGTGTGCCCTTTATGTAGCAAAGGAAGGAACGAGATATCGGGTAGGCGGATGCGTTTTTTGCTGCCATAACCAATAACCCCTATAGGTTCACCGAATGTTTCGTTTCGCTTGAAAAATTATGTTACTAATTTGAAGCAGCAAACTCTTCATTTAGAAGAAACATAAAGGCTCCAAGATTCTTTTTTATTCTATGAAAATAAATCATATAACAACAATAATAATAATGAATACTTATTAACTATCAATGTATTTAAAGGAGCTACAAGGAGCTTCCATTAACTGTCTGCATGAGAAACATTTGGATTGTTTAACGAAAAGCACCATCTGTCCGTTACAATATTCAAGGTGTTTTTGAACCTGATGCACTTTGGGCACAGCTACCCACTATCCATCTATCCAACTTCTGTTGATGAAGATTCCCAGTCACCCTATGTCTTTGGAGGGAGTCATGCTATGCGAGGTCGAGGTGAAGTCTAAACAAATGAGTCTTGAGTCTTTTGTGGAAGATGGCGAGTGACACTGCTGTCCTGACATTGGTCGGGAGTTCGTTCCACCACTGAGGCGCCAGAACAGAGAAGAGTCGCGACTTTGCTGAGTGACCTTTGTTTGCTCTCAGCGATGGCGGTACCAGCCGGCCAGCTGATGTGGTGGGGCGAAGTGTTGGGCTGGGGCGTGTGGTCCGACCAGTGTTTGGAGGTAGACGGGTGCAGTTCCATTGCGCCATCGTCTTGAATCGGATGAGGGCCGCATAAGTTATTTTAAACCAAAGGTATGATCTTTTCCTTAACCTAACAAAGTCATTTTTGTGCCTAAACCTAACCAAACCACAACCATTCCACAACGTAACTAACAGCCGAAAGGGTCATGAGAAAACATAAATGTTTGAGTGTAACCGGACATTCCATTTTACCACCAACTCAACTGCGGAGCCCTGCAAGTGCAAAACAGACACTACTAATGTGAGTAAAGCGTCATAGTTTAAAGCTCAAGGCCACTGACCACTGCTGTATTTCACAAGCTGGGAATAAGAACACGTTGGCATGGTAGCAGTTGGTCTGTTGGTTGGCTGCAAAACCACTGCCAGTGAACATAATCCACTTAATTACCACATATTGCCTCCAACATTTAAATTTGGCCAGCTATTTAATGGTGTATAAACAGAATTTAAAAAAGAACACAGATACTGAATTGCATGCAGGGTTCTGCAGAATTGACTAATATCAGTGTTCTTTCTGACAATAAGATTCAGGCTTTCTTCACTTCTGTTCTGCGGTGGTGCAGAAAACAACAGAGGAAATGTATTTCTTCATTCCTTTCTCATGAAAGTTACACCCATTGCCATTTATTTCAGCATTTTTGACTAAGGGAAAAAATGACAAAGTTTCTGGAATGATTTTAACATTTCAGAAAAATGCATAATTCATTGTTCCCACAGAACAAAATCATCAAACCCACCTGTATCAGTGGGATCTTACCCACTCCTACGTCTAATTGAATTCAAGTAGAGCATTTGTAGTTGGTTTTCATTTGTCTGTGAGAAGAAGCATCTGTCTGTCTCCGTTTTTTTGGTGAGCGGTAAGGTGCTCGTCTGCCAAAATGAATTAATATGGTTCTCACTTAGCTGTCAGCTCAAATTACCTCCTGAACTTCCTAATAATTAACTGTGACAAAGCAAAATATTTGCAGGGGCTTGAAATTCGCCGAACACAAAAAAGAATGCCAATACTTGAGAAATTGCTCAAAGGGAAAACGAAGACGATTCATCTCCAGAACAGTTTGTTCTTTCCAGCTTTTTATAAAGGTCACATATGGATCTTATTCAGACGTTTTCTACATTACCTGCCAAAGTTTAGCCAAACACCTAATGTAATATTAAGATCCAGCTTATTGTTCGGGAATACTCTACTATGTCAAAGCCAATGCCTAGATATATATGTTTGATTCGGTTTGCTGCTCAGCCCTCCAGCTGGTGTGAATATAAAGAAGCAGCACCTACCGGGCCTGCATATAATCCATCTGCTCTGCGCCTGCTGACTGTCCCATTGTTTATCTGTATGAGTGTGACTCCGTATACAGCATTATTTCCCATTTGTACCACACAGAGGATATTGAAGGTCTACATTCCCCCTTCAAATCTTATCGTTTACTTGCCTCGGGGCTTGGAATCAAATCTCATTAAATCATACTCTCGGTTTCGTTTAAATATAGCAGCATCACGGCAAATCAACGTGACACAAAGTGCTATTTTCTGACTTTATCAAAACTGATTTGAAATGCTTAGATGTGCAGATTTCCGGGGGAAATGTCTACAGATGATGTGAAAATAATCAAATGTCGTTATAATCGCCTCGGATGTGTCTCTGGCCAGTGCCTCACCAACTGTTGCTGCTGGTATCCGGGAAGACTGGATGAGGTGCTTTCAACTGGATTGTTTTCAGAATCTACGCATTTTATAAAGTCATTCCATTTAATTGGCCGACTTCAATCAAATGAGGACTAATGGAAAGAAAAGAAATGAGTCAGTATTACGAAGCACGGTCTGTTGCAGTTAACAGAGCACATGGCACTTGTAACTGTCAGCATCCAGTGGAGTTGCCACACTATGTATTTATACCTCATGTGATTATTTTAAAAAAGCACGTCTCCTGTTGGCATGTTTTACCCTTTTGACAGCAAACTGCATACACCACACATCATAACTCATTTGTGCATCATTTGCAAGCACGCATCGATTTCCATTCATTTGTGTTACGAGCGTCTATTAGCAACTTTGTGAAGGTTACATTATCAGGAACTCGGAAGCTTTTTCAACCCAATCTGCACTCGAATTGAATTACCATGGAATGACATGCACAGAAATCTATGAATTCAAACTGCGTTCTGGATGTTGATTAAAAGCACCCCAAAGTGGTCAGTAAAATGAATGACACTGAAAATGTAACAATTTGTTTTAGCAGATTTTGCATTTTTGATACAAATGGAGATGCCACTGCTGACTCCATACTTCCATACGTCTGATGAAATACACCACCTCCACATCACAGCTGTGTGTCCTCTGTGTAGACAGGACTGTACAGTAACATGAAACACTGTACAACATACATAGCTGCGCTGGATTCATGAGTGTTTTTCACTCAATTACCTCTCCCAATAATGAAGAATTTAAGTATATTTTGTTGTGGCATGCCAACACACACAGCTGGCAATGGCTGGGGTGTTTGCATAGAAAACAATAGGCACAGCTGATTTTGTATGTGTCATACACCACCGGTATGTTTTGGACCTGACATATGCAGAGGTTTACTCTGATGGGACTTGTTTTGTCCCGAGGAGCTCGGAAAACAGTATAAAAGCAGGTTTAGAGACTAATTCACACCAAATGCAATAACATAATAATAATAAAATATTATATAAATATTATAAAATAATAAAATACTTCATCTTTTATTATTTTAACTTTTCATGTTATTGCAATTATTGAATAAAAGATAAAAAACAAGCCATAACAATAATGATAGAAATAAAGTTTATAAAATATTTATAAGAATAATAAGAACAACAGTAAAATATAAATACAATCTATATAAAATATAGTAAAAAGAATATAGGACTATGATAAAAACAAAATTAATTAAAATAGGTATAAACATGTTTTTTGTTTTTTCTTTAATTACAAGACATTACATAAAAGCCAGACTAATTAGATTGCTTTTTAGTTTACATTGAAAAGTATGAATATTTCCAGCTCCACTCAGATCCTCCAGCAGGCTGTTTCAACGGCTCGGGAGTGTAATGGCTGAAAGCAGCATCACCAAATGGTTTTAGTTCTGCTTTGTGGAACAGCTAAAAGAGAAGAGGCGGAGAATCTGAGGGGGATCTTATAAGCTTATAAGAAGAATTTTAAAATCAATACAAAATCTGCAACGAGGGGCAACTAGTGTAAAGACTTTAGAATAGACATAATGTCTCCTCTGGTCTTAGTCAGCACTCTTGCAGCAGAATTTTGATTTGGAGCTGTTTTATTGTGTTCTTTGGGAGACCAGAAGGACAGCATTCCAGCAGTTGCTAGTTATAAAAGCGTGCATTGTTGCTCTGAGAGAGAAATGACCTCACTTTGGAAATGTTTTTTAAATGATAAGATGCTGTTTTTGTGACATAGCGTACATTAAAATCTGAGTCAAAGATCACTCAGAGATTTCTGGTTTCTTGGCTTGTATTGATACCTAGTTCTTTTAGTTTTGAGGCCAGTTTCTCTCTCTGAGCCTTTGAGCCAATGATCATTTCTTCTGTGTTCCATGTTCAGTGATATCCAGGCCTTAATATCTAAAATATAATTCAAAAGTGAGTCAACTGGCCCAGTGTCATCAGGAGACAGACACATATAGCCGAGTGTCGTCTGCATAGCTGTAGAAACAAATATTGTGCCTCCTGATGACACTGCCCAGGGGTAGCATGTACAAATTAAAAAGTAACGGTCCTAACGTTGATCCTTGTGGTACCCCACAGGCAACCTTGTATAGACTTGAGAAACAGTCGCCTATGGATACAAAAACTTTTCTTCAACAAAGATACGAGTAAAACCAATATAAAACAATTCCAGACAGGCCAACATGCTCACTTAAATGCTTTATTTAAAGGATATGTATGTTATGATCAAAGTTCTGAGAATTCTGTTAACAAAGGGGACACAGATCATTTAGGAGGTCTGTATACTGTCACTAGAAGGTGAGGGTGGAGATTTGTTTTAAAAGTTGTGTTATATTCAAAGGCTTGAAATGTTCCACATCCCTGTCCTTCAGTGTTTCTCGGCATACTGCGACTACGCCACCATCTTCCCTACCCTCTCCAGTAAAACAGGCTTCAATCAGTGTGACAGGTGCATCTGTACCCAGCCAAGTCTCAGTCAGAAAAAGACAGTCTAGATAGTGATCATATACGAGTTCATTGATACAGAGACAGTTGTTTGTTAATGCTCTTATATTAAACAGTGCCATGTTGGTTTCTGCAGCTGAAAAAGAGTTCCTGTGTATGTGAGCTGTAACCAGACTGTTTATGCTTGGTCCTTTCAAAGCTCTGTTGGCTTTATTGTGTCAAGCTGAGATGATGGGTTTAATAAAATCAACCGAGGTGGGCGGGGAAGCAGTTAGTCATGGTGTAATACATTGCATTATGTTGTGAGCACGCACCTGTGAGCCCCTGAGGTTGGGGTGCAGTCCATCACTCTTAAAAAATGCAGGGTGAACCCCTAAACAGATCGAAGTTATGAATAAAAGCGAACTTAAAATTTACACATGGAGTTTTTAGCCGTAAATTGAGCGAGACAAGGCGACTGAATTTTTCTATGCCCTTTTGCAGGTTGGCAGTGTTTTTTTCCAGTCAAAATGTTCCTTTAAAGTTTCTGAAAGGTTGTGTTGTGGCTGCCAATATGTGCCACCACAGTACTCACACTGGCATGTTGTTCTAGCACCACTGGAAGCTGAGTTTTGAGGTCCGGCACACGGGGTTCGGGGAAACAGTGGGTCGCTGCTGGGGGCGTCTGAGGGGAGCGAGAGCCCCCGGATGGCCAAGTCCCTGATCGTCTCGGTGGAAGCAAGCGATGGTGGAGGGTTAGGTGAGTGGGATGAGTGTGGGCTCAGTACCGTAAAACCGTTTTCCAGCCTGAGCTCCCGGAGGAGATGGTAGGGGGTGGAGGATTTCACTCCGTCTTCCCTGCTGTCTTCTGTCAGCCACTCGCTTCCACTGATTTTCCCCCCGGCATGGTGCGATCTCTCAGTCATAGCAGGACCCTTCATTTCTCAAAAAGCCTAGAGGGGCAGCAACAGGTTGCCCTCTCGCCTGGTAGATGGAGATTTGTCCGTTAAACGCTAACATGACGTAAAGGGCTTTAATGTTTTGGTCTCTGGATTCAGCAGATATTAGAATTGATAAAACGATGAAAACTCAGTCAAAACGAACCAGGGGAGACAGGAGCTGCCATCTTGGTCATGGGCAATGGCGCAGAAGAATACTGTTTTACTCTTATCTATGACTCTAATCTATTACTCTGCTTTTAAAGACCCAAGATGACATATTTGGCATACATGTAATCTATGCAGCTCATTATCAGCCACATCTTCTTAGTCACTTAATGCTAGCAGCATGCATTAGTCCATAACCCAGGACAACACTGCCATCAAACTCGAGCTCCCAATGTGCAAACTAATGTACTTCTACTGTACTTCAGCGTAACTGTTGATAGGGTCAATTGTTTTCAAATTTGATGTTGTTTTGTCATTGCTGTGTTCGCACAGATATTTTCCACTGTGATGTATTTATGTGGTGAATTAATGTCGTACTGCATTCGGGCCCCTTGATTCAGAGACAGTAGATAAAGTTTTATAGTAAGAGGATACTTAAAACAACTGAAAAGTTCACATGTAATTTCACATGCGAGGACGGGGCACTCTCGGATTGCTTAACCCGTTTTCTGGCTGAAATTACCTCAATGGAGCACCAGTTGTATTCAAATCTGTTGTACTCGCACAGGGAGCTAAGAGGGGCACTTAAAGACAACAGAGTGCTCTATCAGATCGCTAAACAGCAGCCGGCGCATTGTAAGTGGACCCGCAGTGAAACCACTGTAGAACATTATGTGTTTGAAAGTAATTTTATGGTCATTTTGTGCCCTTTCCGGAACTCGAATAACCAGTGCCGAGGCCTCGCAGCTGCTCGGGGCGGCCCAGTCAAACTAACAGTGTGGATATTACCACCACCTTTTAAAACTATCCGTGTACTCACCCTGACATATGGGTGCATTCTCATTTCCCCCCACTTCAGTAATTGAAGCGGGCATGATCACTGTCAGTGCTGTTATAAAATACTCAATGTTCATGACGCGCAGTTGATTCATAATCAATTCCATAATTTCATGTGATAAATAATTCATTGATGTAAGGTTAAACTTTACGTTTGCTGCGATTAAATAGATTTGTCTCATACAGTTCAGGAATATGCTAATGTGTAACAGGTAGATTAACATATGAGTTTAAAAGGGTCATAGCCACCAGTGCACTAAAATATAAAGAACAGTTGTATTTTGTTTTATACGTTTCTGATGTGGAACTATGACCGAATACATTGAAGGACTGTACACTCCAATAGGAGTTGATTTTCTCCCGAAGCTCCGTTAAATTGCATCAAAGTTCATGATTCTTGATGTCTCTTGAAGTTATGCAAGCAGTCAAAGAAACTTTCCAAGGACTCTTAAGGATTCAAGAAACTCTTTTCATGGCAAGTGGCCAGCGAGGTATTTTTGCACTCAGCGTCACTTTGTATTTATCATTTGTTTTCATGCTATGTGCCGCATAAGTCATTGATGCATTTCTGTGCTGTGTTCATTCGTTATTATAGTTCTTACGGTGTAACTGTGAAGACATGGATGCATCAGAGAAACAAGATGTGCACAAGCAATAAACGCCCGTTTCAAAGAACCAACCTGTGTCTGTGTGTTATGAAGACAGCTACAATCACATTAGAATAATTACATTAACGTCTGCCAAATTTAACGACAAACGTAACAAAATGCTCAAGTCCCTCAAGACTGCTCAATGTCATTTCCAGTTTCTATTGTGTACATGGGGTTGAAAATGGTCAATATCTAAAGTCAGGGTGGATAAAGAAAGCAATGCACTGTTAGGTTCTGTCCGATTGCACAAAGTGTCATCCTGCATCCTGCATTTTCTGTTATCTGAAATATAATTGTACTTTGTTGGGTTTTGTATGATGTTGTCGTGTTCAGTGTAAAGTTGTCGTGTTTTGTCTAATGTAATCATGTTTTGTGTAGTGTTGTTCTGTTTTGTGTAATTTTGTTGTGTTTTGTGAAATATTGTTGTGTTTAGTGTGAAGTTGTTGTGTTTTGTGAAATACTGTCGTGTTTAGTGTAATTTTGTTGTGTTTTGTGAAATATTGTCGTGTTCAGTGTAAAGTTGTTGTGTTTTGTGTAATTTTGTTGTGTTTTGTGTAATGTTGTGTTTTGTGAAATACTGTCGTGTTTTGTGAAATATTGTGTTCAGTGTAATTTTGTTGTGTTTTGTGAAATATTGTCGTGTTCAGTGTAAAGTTGTTGTGTTTTGTGTAATTTTGTTGTGTTTTGTGTAATGTTGTGTTTTGTGAAATACTGTCGTGTTTTGTGTAATGCTGTTGTGTTTTGTGTAAAGTTGTTGTGTTTTGTGTAATGTTGTGTTTTGTGAAATATTGTGTTCAATGTAAAGTTGTTGTGTTTTGTGTAATGCTGTTGTGTTTTGTGTAAAGTTGCTGTGTTTTGTGTAATGTTGTGTTTTGTGCAATTTTGTTGTGTTTTGTGTAATTTTGTTGTGTTTTGTGTAATGCTGTTGTGTTTTGTGCAATTTTGTTGTGTTTTGTGTAAAGTTGTTGTGTTTTGTGAAATATTGTCGTGTTTAGTGTAAAGTTGTTGTGTTTTGTGTAATGCTGTTGTGTTTTGTGTAATGTTGTTGTGTTTTGTGAAATATTGTCATATTTAGTGTAATTTTGTTGTGTTTTGTGTAATGTTGTGTTTTGTGAAATATTGTCATGTTCAGTGTAAAGTTGTTTGTTGTGTTTTGTGTAATCCTGTTGTGTTTTGACCATCAGGGCCACCGTACGTACCTGTGTGGCTCTGTCACCTGGCAGCACTGGCAGTTGTTCGGGGAGTCAGGCAGGCTGCAGCCTGGACTCAGACCGCAGGCATCTGTGGCTGATGGTGACTTCATGGTCAGCATCAGTAGCTTTTTAAAGATGTTCACATCCAGAACGTGCTTTAGTGTTTGTCTGCATGTTTACATGGACGCACATGACATTCAAATGTGCGCGTTGTCAACTGAAACACTATGTTCAAGTTACTAATTTGTTGAACGCTCTCACTACGTTTGAGTAAACTTAGCTGTCCTGCGCTGTGTTTACTGTACTGACTGACAGGCCGTCAAACCCGGAGACTCCCCCGGCTGATGCTCCGGTGACAGAGGTCGAGCAAGGGGGAGGGACTGTGTCCTCTGTTTGATGTGAATTTTGACATTGCGAAAAAGAAAATGTGGGCATTTACTGCATGTACACTCCGAAAATAAATTTCACATTTCAGAGACGCAAGCTGTTCTCTGCAGAGAGAAAGAAAAGAGCAGCGTGCGAGCTGCGAGCGAGACTCGGTGGAAATCAGCACGTTGACTAGAAATGGCTGTCGATTACCTCCGAGAGCGGCGGCGGCGGAGGCATAACGCAGCGGAGCCACATCTGGCGGATGTTCAGTTGTGCTTTAAAATGTCTTGTTTTGATTGTTGGTTGTTTTCCATACTGTTTCGCTTTAAGATCTGAAGAGATGAAAAGTTAAAAATATTTTTTTCAGGTTCAGATGTTTTGCTCTTGCATGCAAATTTGCGCCTTCTGTCCGTTTCAGCTCCAAGTATTCGCCAAACTTATTAAATCTCTACTGAAAAAAAAAACGCCGCAATCTCCAGTGGGCTCCTGCACACAATATTGTTGTCACCTGTGTCTCCGTCTGCATTCAGTTGTATTCACTTCCTAAGCAGTGGGGGAGAATGTGTCGTGTGGCTCAGGAGGACTTCCCAGAGGGAAGCAGATGTTCTTTCATCAAGCTCTCCAACAGAGTAGAGCAAAGGAAAAAGGAATTGGAAAGCAGAGGAAGGAGGGTTGAGGGAGAGGAAAAAAAAAAAAACATATAAAGGAGTTGCAACACGAAATGAAGGAGAGGACGCAGACGCGGCGGAGAATTAGATGGATGTGGAGGCGAAGAGGGAAGCTCGTTTGGGCTCCGTGCCCGCCACTCCCATAATGCTTTTCTCCCTGCAATCTGTATATTAGCAAATTCTAATGACCAAATATCGTGGCTTGGCATCGCATTTGAGATGCTTTCTTCTTCTTTCTTTATTATTTTCTGTTCAAAGCGTTCCTTCTGACGAACAGTCCACAGTGCTTAGTGGAGAACTTCCATTCAAAAAAGGGGGCATCTCTGAGCGTTGTCCTGTTTAATTATTTACCAGCGTTTGCTTTCTTATTTGAATTGCAGATCTCGTTCACTCGGCGTAGCCGCAGATTTACGGCCTCTCCTTCCCTCCGTCCTCTCATTTCGCCTCGTAGCAGCAGACACAACAGGTGCCGTGTAAAAGAGAAAAAAAAAGGCAAAAAACCCCAGCTTAATGAGAGGATCAGTAAATCATATGTTTACAGAAAAGCCCCTCGTGACGGGAGCTATTCGGAGACGCTCGCTTTGCTCTTTCTGAAGCCAAGCAAACAGACTGCCTGGGCAACATGTGTCCTATTAATTTCGTCCACGAGGGTTCATAGACGGCGACTGCCGCTGCTCGCTCCTGCAGAGGAGGAGGCGCAGTCGCCACCAGGACACACATGAATCATCTCCGCTCGCCGGCTCCTGCCCACGCTCAACAACACGCGGCACGGGGTAGGAATACATATACTCCAAGGTGGAAATATGACTGCGGTGTTTGGAAATGCTGCATCAATTTTGGGGGAGAACAAACTTCTGCTCGGGGTACCGTTGCTGGCACACTGCTGACTGTATGCTGTGCTGTGCCGTGGATAGGATGGTGTCAGAAAGCCCTGCTGTGGTGTGTTGGATAAATGAGAACTCGTGCAAAAGAATGAAAACAGATGTTGCTTTAAATCTCATCTGATATACTATCCAGATATAAGAGATATCTTCCACAGTATCACCAAGCTTTAATTCTGCAAGGCCGTGATGTATCTCCTCTGATTGGTCAGTTGTTTATAGCAGCCCTTGATAAACCTCCTTGATATGTCACTCTCCTCCTACTGAATTTTTTTTTTTCTTAGCTTCTTTTCCTGTCTGTTTAACTAACTGGCCGGGATGGAGAAGGGAGTCAGTAGAATAAGAAAGAAAAAACTAACCCTCTCTCCTTCCGTGAACAGACTGTCTCCCACTGGGTCTGGTGGCTGCTCTGGATGGGTGATGACCTCCGTCAGCCAGCTTCCTCCCCTGGGTCTGGGACTGCATCACCTAGCATTAGCAAAAGACAAATAGTACAAAAAAAAAATCACGAGCCATCTCAGCCAATCAAGTGTTGTGTCTCACCTCATTTACATTTACATCTTAGGGCATTTATCAGATGCTTTTGTCCAAAACAACTTACAAAAATTCACACATTCATACACTGATGGCGGTGGCTGCCATGCAAGCTGCCGACCAGCACATCAGGAGCAGTTTGGGGTTCAGTATCTTGCCCAAGGACACTTTGACATGCAGACCAGGGGCATTGAACCAACAACCTTCCCGATAACAAGACGATGGCTCGACCCCTGAGTCACAGCCGCCCCAAAAACTGTAAAGTAACGCTTGAAAATTGATAAATTCCCCCCCAAAAAAAAACAGTGAGCATTATGTAACCATGGTTAATTTCATAGTGCCATAATTTCCAGAGCCCTTTGAACACATCGTAGTTTCCCCTATTGTAGTTTTCTCGCCTGGTAATTGAATTTGAAAGTGAAAGTTTAACGTTCTGCATACTTGTGTGCAGACTGTTTTTTTTTTGGAGGGACGATTCTGTCTGTGCCATGTGAGGAACTGCCCCATCGTGGTCCAGGACTTCATTGCTGTTGTGAATGCCTTCTGCGTGTCAGGACGTCGACATGTGGATGTTTGCCGTACCAGGAGGGCGGTAGGAAAAAAACAAACAAAAGGAAATCCACTTGAGAGCCACCTTATTAATTATTTTGCTACTTTTCTCCACCTGAGACTCAGGTTGGTTTTTTGTTCTTGGGCCCAAGATACACAAATAGCTGAATAAAACAGACATCATAAGGAAACTGAAGGTTGACAAACCAAGGTAAACTGATAACTGAATAAGACTGACATCATAATGGAGCTGAAGGTTGGAACCACATTTCTTATTTTTTTTCCTTTTCAAAGGGGGTATTGAAATATTTTATTTTGTTTTACATCCATTTTGGTTGTTTAAATTATTTTTGTGGTATACTTGAATTATTTATTTTATATTCCTGCTTTAACAAAAAACGTAAATGGAACTGAACAGGATATTTACATAAAGGTAATTCTGTTTCATAAACTTGTGGTCCTGTGTGTGTGTGGATTGGAGGTCATACTTACTCTCTTACAGAGCTTGATACTGCCAATCTCCTTCCCAAACCTAGAAGATCAGTGAGTGTGAATCTGAGTAAACCTGTGATAATCCTAAACTGAAGGTCCTAGGTCGGAGAATTGTGG
Source organism: Lagodon rhomboides (assembly GCA_039737535.1). Taxonomy (NCBI): domain Eukaryota; kingdom Metazoa; phylum Chordata; class Actinopteri; order Spariformes; family Sparidae; genus Lagodon; species Lagodon rhomboides. Next base: position 6,662,649 of record CM077803.1, on the reverse strand, counting down.
TACAAACCCTAGATTCAGATATTGTAGATATTGTACTTAGGATCAGGAGTAGATCTCTTCTTTAAGAGAAAGGGACACACGTCCAGGTTACAGTTAGCTTTCTGACACCAACATTATGAACACAATGTGAAGAAACAGCAGAGCTGATGTTATCTGTCTTTATCTGTGTACTGTGTTGCAGAGAGCTGAAGGTACCGTGCTAACTAGCTAGCCCTGACCTGTCCTGTCTCCTGATACCACTTTGTGCCTCAAGAGGTCACAATGATAATAATAAACTTTATTTATATAGCATCTTTCAAAACACAGTTACAAAGTGCTTTACAAAACCGAATAATACACAAAGCAGAAAAAAAAAGCTATTCAAGTAATTTAACCAATACACATAAGAGAGTGAAACATGCAATAATAAAAGCAGATTCAATCACAGACAGGCAATTTAAACAAATTGTTTTTCAAAACTGATTTAAATGGTCTGGTAGCTCCGTAGTTTCTACTGGGAGATGTAAAGGCAGCCAGTTCTCTACTCAATCTAAGAAGTCAACAAAATAATCTCACAAAATGTCAAGAGAGGAGTTATTTTTATATTTTCCTTACAGAAAAATACAACCGTACACCGTCTGAATTCAAGTTTCTCTCTTTGACTGAACTAACAAGCTTAATCGCCTCCGTGACTCATCGTAAAAAAACACACTTCATTCAAAATGGATATTTTGGATCCAGAACAGTGTTGGTTTGTCTCCACAGTCACCTCTGGTTCTGTCCAAATAAATCCTCAGTTCACAGACTAAGATGCGAAAATATCCCAGCTCTACATGCCGCAGATGTCCGACTCTCTCTCTCTCCTCTCCTGTCCCTACTCATAGTCCTGATCAGAGCTGCTGTAAATCGCCTCTGTACCGTATCCCCGGTCTTCGGCCTCGGAGGCTGAGTTCAGTCTCAGTTCAGTGTCCAGTCGTGTTCATTGGAGGCAGCTGAGCCCTGTTCACCTCTGTGACTCCCTCAGTTATCCAGGGGGGCATGGTCCGGGCAAAGTCTAGTCAGCTAATAGCTCCACAGCTAACTGAGCTAATTAGCTAATGGCAACTAGTTAAAGTCAATGTTAGCTACAACAAATAGTACAGTGAGCAGCAGTCAGCAGCTATGCTGCCTCTTATATTTGTGGAGCTACCTTTGAGTTCTGGCTATATCCAACACGCTCCATTTAGCCACTTAAATCCTGAGATACGTAAAAAATGTCTCGTACCGTTCTCTCATATTATTATAGGGTCAAAAAAGGAATTAAAGGAGCAGTTGAATGTTTTGAGTAAAGATGTACAGATGTTCTCGAGTTAGACGAGAAGATCACGATCACTCTCATATCCACACCCTGAATATGAGGCTAAAGCCAAGAGGCACTTGGCTGTAATACAACAGAAAAGCAAAACCAGCGCATTGTGATTGAGACAGCCACCACAGTTTGCTCCCGGTCACATGAAGAGTCGAGCTGCCCCCGCTTTTCATTGTGCAAATTCTCATCACTCTAAATTTCAGAGGAAAATTAAAGTCGTGTGTTTTTAGTGGCTTCTGGCAGCACAGGGAATTAACATGTTGTTTTTCTGTTGAGTGACACATTTTATGTTCAGCTTCGCTGCCAGTTGGGCTGCATGAGCGTGTGGGAGCCACAGGCCCACAAACTGTGTTTACACGAACCAACAAAAAAAAAAAGATTGCTGTGAAACACAACTTTTATGGAGATCCTCTTCCCCCAAATGAGCTGAAATGAATGCATGTCGGGCTCTCGCCGCCTCCGCTTTTAATTGATTCGCAGTAATAAGCTGCAGTTTTTATCCACCACAAATAACAGCAATAAAACTCTGATAAACAATACGCAGTGCGGTGACAAACGAGTGTGCCTGCAAAGGTTCCTGCTGTACTCGAATTAAAGAGGCGTAATGATTTCCAAACATGACCACTACATGTGTCGGCGTGGGGTTGTTCATTCAGCGATCGAACACATGACATTTAAAAAAATACTAATAAATAGAAAAACTAAACAATACAATCAATAGAAAACAAAACAAGTTGTATCTCGCTTGTGAGCCTGTGGACAGGAGTCGCATCACTCATGTCATCCTAAAGTTTGTCATAAGAAAAAATACTGTTAATGTGTTGAAAGCAGAGAGAGACAACTCTCCCCGTTCTATTTCTGTTGGCTCGGCGGTCGCAAAGAGAGCATTAGCAACGTGGCTAGCAGCCTCAGGTCTGTCCAAAGCAAAAACAACTTCAGAATCCAGGAAGGGTTGGAAAAACCCTTTGTATTAAAAAGCAAGCAGGTTACTTACTGATCTAGTAGAAGGAATGCTGGTTCTGAACCGTCTCATGAGGGAACACATTTCTACGGTGGCCCTGAGAGCTCACAGCACTGCAACTTAAGAAAACACATGCAAATTAAGAAAACATCTTCATCGATTTGACATCCACAGCATTCAGAAAAAGTGCTGCAAAGACCACAACACAACACATTAGAACAATGCGATGCAAATAGACCGCAACACAATGGAAGCGTTTCCAGAGGACACTTAAAAGTGATGCACACGTGTGGACGCGCTTGTTGTTTACGTGGATTTTGAGTCACAGCGCTGTTAAGGTTCTCTTTAAGTCAGTGGTGTTGGAAAATGAGATAAAAAGTACGTGTTTTGATTTATTTTAACATTGTGATCGCATGATTCAGATCCGCGATCTCAAAATCCACGTCAACAAGCCTGTCCGAACGTGTGCATCACTTTTAAATGTCCTCTGGAAACACTTCGGTTGTGTTGCGGCCTATTTACATCGCGTTTTTCTATGTTGTGTTGTGGTATTTGCAGCGCTTTTTCTAAATGCTGCGCATGTGTTGTCATCTTGATGAAGATGTTTTCTTAATTTGCTTGTGTTTTGTCTTTTTGCATGTGTTTTCTTAAGTTGCAGTGCCGTGAGCTCTCAGGGCCACCGTACATTTCACAACGCCGGAGCGCTCTCCATCCAGTGAATGTCCGTCTGTTCACTCTTGTTTTACCTCGGTTCCTATCACTCTCCCTCTTCACCTCCTTTGCCTCCGCCATCAGCGGGCTTCTTCTTTTCTTGCAGTGAAGAGTTTCCACAGTTATTCCAGTGGTTTCACCGTTACCTGGAGATAGTGACCGCTTTAAACGATGCCTCAAACTTTTTTTTTTTCCTTTTTTTCACTATGGTATTCAGTCTGACACCAGGCAGACTGAATACCATAGTGAAAGTGAGGTTTATAGTGAACCGGTCTATACGTGGATGGTGTCATCTTCATACAGCCATCCCACTGTGACATCAGTATTCACCTCAGAATGAAAAGCTTCAGCAGAGAAGTTGCCTACTGCCGGTTTAAATGTGTCTTTGTTGAGTCATAACTACCAGTCGGATCAGTATCAGCTGTGACAACCCTCCACCTGTGTCCTGGGTGTCCCCGTTCTCTTGTTGCTTGTGTTCTGCAGGTGCTGAATGGCGTGTAGTCAGCTGCGTGAGCTGCACCTGGGCCCGCTGCACTCTGTCCATAAATACCTCACTCGTTCCACCGCCTCTCTCTGTCTGGGGGAGATCCCCCTCTCCCCAGCAGACCTGACAACAGCTGCGGGTCGTTTAGTCGTGCAGATCTCTCGTTACCTCGGTTGACTTGTGTTTCCTTTTTGTAAATGACTTTTTTTTTGTTGTTGTCTTCCCTCTTTCGCAGTCTTTGAACCGGTCTGTGACACAGTGCGCGTATTCCCCCTCAACACTGACTGTCAGCTTCGATATTTTTCTTATTCTGATCAAATCCTGTGCGCGGACCCAAACCAACAATGAGTGCATCCCACTTGCAAGTACTGTGTGTGCGTATATCAAAGTATGACATGATCCTCTGTGCTACAGAGCTCAGTTGTTTTCCAAAATGTACTAGAACATTGAGTTATGTTACATAGTGAGACATAATTAACTTACATCATGTGTAACAATCAGTTAATTGAAGTGTTTCTCTGGGTATTCTGATGATCATTCGGGACTCTATTGTGTCGCATTCTGATGTAAAATAAAATAAATATTCTCCCCAAAAACTCACTAAAGGTGTGTTCCAGTTAACCCCTTTTGTATTCACACATACAGATACACACCAGTCCTCCTCGTCACGTGTAAACGGCTTGAAGAAATGGAAAGTGTAGTCCAAACTCTGAGGGACAGCTGAGCGTCCTCCTCAGGGTACTTCCACTGGCACAAGCAAAAATACAGTATGAACCCAATCTAGGCAGCAGAAAGAAAAAAGAAAATCTGTGACTCTGCAATAAAAAAAGAAATGTCCTCACCGGAGGGGTGAATCCGTCATTGGATGCTTTCCTGTCCGTGCTCGATCGCCTACTGCGGCGACCGTGGCTCTCTGCTTCTTCCACCTATAGCTCACAGGTGCACGTCAGCTGTGGAAGTGGCTCGGGTCTCCCGTAGACACCCCAATCATGTGTCCTGCGTCCTTTTATAAAAAACTGGCCAGGTGCGGCACCAGGTGATCACACTGTCCAACAGCTGGCCTGCAATCACTCGCATTCATACCAAAAAGAAGATAAACAAAGGATTACAGACATAAAAGGACAATTCTACAGGGCCATTCATATTTACAGGATAGATCAACTCATTGGGATCACAACTATAGGCAGTCATTTTCTGGATGATAAAGTGCAACCTATTTATGCCGTACTTATGTAGTGGTGCTACACATGTACATAATGTCACTAAAGTAATGTGCATAGATCGTAGGATGTTAGGTTACATACAGTTGCTGTCAATAGTTTACATCCACTTGTAAAGGACATGTATATCATGGCAGTCTACTTTGTCACAAGAAACATTCATGAAGTTTGGTTCAATAATGAATTTATTGAACTGAAACTGAAAAACCAAAATGTGAACAAATCTGCTGGCTCAAAAATCTACAGTACAGTAACTCGAACAATCAATTTTGGTTATTATTAAAGAGTTGTGTGAATCAGATGTTCTTTGTAGCGTGGCCTCTTAACTTCTCCTGAGTGATTCTCTTGTTTGATACACCCATTAGACTCAGCCACAAACACTACAATGGGAAAGTCTAAGGAGCTCAGCATTGATCTCAACAAGGTCACTTGGAGCCATTTCAAAGCAGTTACAGGTCCCAAGATCAACTGTTCAAACAGCTGTTTGTAAGTATAAAGTGCATGGCACAGTCACTGCCATGATCAAGAAGAAAACACCAACTATCACCTGCTGCTGATGAGAGAAAACTGGTCAGGATGGTCAAAAACCACCAAAAGACAAGTCTGCAATGAATTACAAGCTGCTGGAAGACAGGTGTCTCTGTCCACAGTCAAGTGTGTTTTACATCAACATGATCTGAGAGGCTGCCGTGTTGAAAGAAGCCCTTCCTCCAGACATAGCACCTTAAAGCTCCACTGAAGCTTGCTGCTGATCACATGGACAAAGAAAAAACCTTCTGGAGGAAAACTCTGTGGTCACATGAAACAGAAACTGAGTCGTTTGGCCACAATGAGCAGTTGCTGCCAGTGAATCTGCTGCTCTAAAAAAGCGTAATTGGAAATATGAAGAAGGAGGAGTATCTCCAAATTCTTCAGGAAAACCTAAAACCATCACCCAGAAGATTGGGTCTTGGGTGCAGTCGGGTGTTCCAACAGGACAATGATTCCAAACACACATCAAAAGTGGTAAAAGAATGGATCAATCAGGCTAGAATTGAGGTTTTGGAATGGCCTTCCTAAAGTCCTGACTTGAACCCCATCGAGAACATGTGGACTGTGCTGAAGAAATAAGTCTGTGACAGGAAGACAACAAATTGAGTTGAACTTCACCGATGCTGTCAAGAGTAGTGGTTAAACACTCAACCAGAGCACTACCAGAAGCTTGTGGATGGCTATCAAAAGCACCTAACTGAGGTAAAAATGGCCGAGAGACATTTAACCAAATATTCTAATTACTTTATGTATATTTTTGATCAAGCAGATTTGTCACATTTTCAGAAGACCTATAATAAATTCATTACTGAACCAAACTTCATGAATGTTTTTTTTGTGACAAAGTAGTTTGTGTTCCACTCATTCATCACAGAAACATGAGAGCTGTAGAAATCATTGGAACTGAAGACTGCCATGATGAACATGTTCTTTACAAGTGGATGTTAACTTTTGACCACGACTGTAACTAAGTACTTGTTTTAGCCCAAACCCAGATTTAATCCAAAGTCTGATGTATATATATGGTCAGGGGTGCCGCTATGGATTTTGGGCCCCATGAAAATAATTTTTTTAATTAAAATTTTGAGTGCTATTTTACATAAAACTATGCATTTTGATGGTCTCTCTGGGCCCCTCTTAATCATGGGCCCCTAGAATCCTTCTCCTTTTTCCCCTTTTCGGCGCCCCAATATATGGTGGACCTTTACTAATTACTTCATCATTGGAAGTCAAATCAGTGAAAGTAAGTTAAGTACACTCATTAATTACTAATTACTAAATTATTAGTTACTCTGTTTTTTCCCACCTCCAGTAAAGTGACACATAATACTGCCTAGTCGTTGAATTACAGTTATTCAGAAATGATTCATTAGCAGATCATTACATATTAATCCATTCTTGAAGGATTTCTTGCTCACTCCTTTGGATGTATTTTGTGTTGTCTTGTTGTAAAGTGTAGTTTTGTGGTTTGATCCTAACCAAACTGTGACCGTAGACAAAGGCCTGCTCCGCCCGTCCCTGTACGCTGCCATGGTCATCTCGTTTTGGGAACGCTGATATATGGCTCTGGGACGTATGTGGACGGAATTCATCACCATGGACACACATATTGTAGTTTATTTTGATTCTGTCCCTCATACATCGTCATGCTGTCACAAACACTCACTATACTCCGAATGTGGAATAATCCGCTGCTGAAAATATTCCCTAACATACGTGATATTGCCTCCTGTTTGAATGACGTTTCATTAAACCACAGTGCCCAGCTGTTTTAGGTAATAGCTGAGCCGTTTCTAAAATGAAACTATGTATTTTTTTGGCATTTTTTGTGATTTTCATCTTTGGAAGAAACACATGGGGCAATTGGTGGACTGCCCCTTTAATTCATTCTACTAAGGACGCAGGTTTAGACACAGTATTCTTCTGTCTTCCAATGCCTTTGCTGGGATCCCTTGTCACTGCAGTTTTTCAGCTTACAGTTAATATTATTCATAACTTCAGATTTATTGACACTCAGATTAATTGAATTCCTCTCCTCAGTACAGTGTGCTGGTGCATATATGACGATGTAAAGGGAAAGCACCGGAGACCGCCATGTGATCTCTATGAATGGGGATTACGGATGCTTTAAAGAAAAAAGAAAAAAAAAATCCACACAACCTTTTATTTCATTAAGGCATTCGAACGCAGCAGAAACAAAATCTCTGTCACGCCTACGGTCCGCCAGGATGTTTACACGGGGCCGGCTAATCCCAGCACACTGCCTCGTATGAAATTCTCCCGCAGCTTGTATGTTGAGGAAGCACTTATATCCTTTTTTTCCCCTGGAGCTGCTGTAAGCATGCTGGGTTTAGTCGGCACACATGCCACAATGAAAACAATAATCTATAACACTTCATTTTCAAAGTGAAGCGATACGGTTTGGGCAAAAACCAGCAGGTTTGCATGTTTCCTGCATGAAAGGGACGGTTAGAAAAAAAAAATCGTCGTTCAAAGAAAAAGGAGGCAGTTGCGTGGATACAAGGCTCGAGCTGAGGAACTGAAAAACAGCCCGAGGCTACATGTTTGTTTGCTGCCTTTGCAACTCTGCCGTGTGTGTGTGTGTGTGTTTACAGCACATGTGTGCATTACATGTGTGGGTCTCCTTAAATTTTTCCCCCCCGTGTGTGCGTCTGTGTGTACAAACTTGTGCTTTAATCTCATTTTACTGACACTGCCGCGTTACCTGCTGGATTTTAAATGTGGGATGATCTTTTTCTGCCCCTCAGCTCAAGGTGCAGCCAGAGATATCCCACATCGCTTCAAAAAACACCCCCTGTGACGCGCTGGAAGATCAGCGGGAGGCCACGGATTATTACCTAGCAGTTGTTCACAAAGGCAATTTATCTCATGTATTTATTTTTATTTCATTTAGTTTATGAACAGAAGCACATGAGAGGGAAAACAGGGTTTGGAAATGCATTTTTGAGCGTGATGTCGGCGCTTCCATTATGCAGATGTTTTTCTGCGTGCTCACTGTCCACGAGAATAACAAGGACTGATCCGGTTCTCAGCTTCAAATGAAGGCAGCAGGGAGGAAATTAAACATACGATGCAGAGAATCTTGGTAATAATTGCGTTTGTACAGCACATTCGGGTTGTCACACTTTCAGAATCGAAATCGATTACAGAGGGCTTTCAGTTTTTATAGTCAAAATCATTGGCAGGATTAGAGTTCTTCCAAGAATTAGCATGTGCTGAGAAAAAAAAAACAACTTCTTCAAAGACAACAGAGCGGGGCTTCTCTGTAGCCTGCAGCTAGGTAAGCTTGGTAATGATGAAGAAAAAGAAGGGGAGAATCCTGCTGCTGTCCTGAAGCAATGTGTCAGAGGCAGCAGCCTGGTCAGCGGCCATACGCCTCTGGGCCTGACGCTGTAACCCTCCGGCGCCACTTCCTCTGCAGAGCACGGAAGTCCGAGCCAGGCGGTCGGGGGGGTTTGGTTGGGTTATACACCCGACTTTTCCCCCCCTGGACACCAGAGTTTGTGTTCTGGGTGTGACAAACAGTCAAGATGGTTTTGTTGGTTACATTTACTTTTGTACTTTAGCTTAGTAAATGATGTGACACGCCTGGTAGTTAGTTATTTTCACCCAAAGCGTGATCTTTTCCTCAACCTAACCGGTTAGTTTTTGTGCCTAAACCTATCCAACCCGCGACCATCTCACAACTTTGGTTCAGTTTAGCACTTAAATCATAGCACTTATGTACTAAATGCTCAGACGAGGGCTTGAAAATTGTTTCTATTTTTTTCATCCTTACTTTATTGGCGGTGAAATGTTGTGGTTTCTTTCTTGTGACAAATGTACTTATTGTAAGTCGCTTTGGACAAAAGCGTCAGCTAAATGTAAATGTAGTTCAAAAGTCATAATATGTTTTAACTGTTTATCAGCAGGCTTTCTTACAGACAGATGAAGGATGAATCTCCGCCGCACTGGCAGTTTGTACTGGAAGTACAATAAAGTACTCTGGTGAGCATCTCTGTTGTGTCAAGGTGTCGTTTTTTTCCGTGCAATCTCTTAATCTCTGCTCCTCCCCGAAGGACTTCATGGTGCATTCAGGTGCACTTCTCAAACTCTGAAATCTACATCGCCCAGTACAGCAGAGGATATGTCCCCCGACAGGGACGTCATGGTGCGTTCATGTGTACCTCATGAAAATTGTAAATGACAGTCAGAGCATAGAAGTCTAACAATAGCAAAGCCTGAAGGGCTGAACAATGTTTAGATTGAAAATCAAATTGAATCATGACCTTAAAATCGAAACAGCCCAGCACAAGTGTCACTGCTAGTTTCAGCCCGATGCAGTTGTCATTTTCACGCCCACGTTGTGTAAATACCAAATGCACCTGCGCCCACCTTAAAGTGAGGTGTGGTCAGGCACACTGATGGCAGATTGCTATCTTTAGGCAGCAGAAGCGACAGCCCTATAGACCAACAAAAAGCTAGTCTAAAGCTATTTAAAGGACGCATTAGATGCTCCTACACAGGCGGGTTCACACCGTTTAAACACATTCGGTTATTTCAAATGTTTCTATGTCACTTTAACAATCGTGGCAAAACTAAAAGCTGTAGTTATAAACTCTCCGAAGGAAACGAGTCAGATGTTTTAAATAATCAATGAAGTGTATCAGCTGTTCCTCGTGCACAAATGGCGATGTTAATGTAGAGATACACAAATGGTTTCTGCTGCTGGAGGATCGCTGCAGGTAATGTCATTAATATTTTCCTCATTAAGGACGTTTTTCTCCCCTCTCATCCCACCAGTTATTGATCAGGATGGTACTTTGTATGACCCGTCCTGCCTGATCCAAGGACTGAGATCCACACAACACAGAGGTACCCAGCGGTGCTCCTCCTCCTCCTCCTCAGTTAAATATCAGTTTGTTTTTTCATATGCAGTCAGAGTTGAGATGATTGTGAAATGGCAGGGCCGAGGGTCCAGCAGCAAAGGATCACATCCTGTCCTCCAGTGAAGACGAGTGCTACTGTTTAAATGCTCCAGGTCCTGGTGCACCTGGCTCTTAAAGGAAATGGGAGACAACATTCTGATTGGTTTGATTTATGTTTCACCCAGAACACACCCATGACTAACTCAGAGTCTGAATACCATCTTTTTGTACCATGCGCTGCACTTTGCGCCCCGATTATCCGCTGTTTAATTAGCAAAATGGACTTGGACATGGCCTAAGCGCACTAGCATCGCTGCACCTTAGACCGAGCGCTATAGACCGTCTAAATAGAGCCCCTGATCTCTTAAGGTATTGACTGGATGTTGGTTTTAACAGCATATGGACTATGTAGGTACAAGGTCAATTAATTTTTTGTCATACAAGGGTAAAAAAAACAATGTATATTAAAATTTATATTATTATGAATATTAGCAACATTTCTTGCTATAGCAAAATAAACAGATTTTGTGTCATGACAATGAAAGTTTAGTGAGCTGAAAAAGGGGTATTTTGTCAATTCAACGAAAACATAATTGAAATGTTCTCTTTATCTAGGTCTGCAACTATTGATTATTTACATCGTGGATTAATCTGTTGATTATTTTCTTTATTAATAAAGTTGTTGTTTGTGTGGTGAAACATGTTGAATTCAGTGTTTCCCAAATCCCGAGGTGGCGTCCTCAAATGCCTTGTATTGTCCACAACCCTCTAACTGTCATAGAGGAGTAAAGAAACCAGGAAATATTCACATTGGACAAGCTGGAATCATAATCATGACTTTTTTCTAAAATAATAGATGAATAAATACTCAAAGAGATGAACTGATTATCAAAAGGGTTGCAGATTAATTTAATAATTGACAGCTAATCCATTAATCGTATGCAGCTCAAATTATAATGAATGTGAAACTGACATCTTTGTTCTTGTTGTGGTGGCAGCAACAAGATGTGCTGAGCGCCGAGGCTTACCTGGGAACAGATGCGTGGAGCAGGGACAGAGTGAAAGTCAATAAAGTCATCAGCTGGAGCACAGTGTCAACTCTCCCGTAATGATTATTGAAAACTGGCCATCGTGATAATCCTTTGTGATTAGGAGGGAAACTGATTTTGTTACAGTTTTAACAGCGATTGGTACCATCTTAACAACACACTATTTGACTGCCATGCATCTAGTTTATCATAATTCCAATAATTTACCCGTTTAGCACAACAAAAATCAATTGCCCACTCTGGGCACTGGAATTGGGGCGACTACCCTGTCGTGTCAGCTCCATTTGTCACCCTGATTTTCTTCATTCTTGCTATTCTTTCTTGTTGCTTATTAAATTATCACCTACAAAAATAAGATACAAACCATGTGACAATAAGACTATGTTATTAATTGAATCGTTTGTCCTCATTTATAGGGTTAGAAGCCTGTTGGAGATCCACCCGGAGAGCTACAGACAGGGCCTTGACACTGGTGGCAGTGGTAAAGTAGTTTAGGTAGCCTTCATCTAACAAGATCATTGGGTGACAGAATCTGTTATGATGAAAAACAGATCGCCCTGCATTAACTTTAGCGTAGCTATCGCTAGTCAAAAACATCACCACGGGACTGTTGTTGAAAATCTGTTTTTTTTCCTGATAACAATGCTTTTTACATCAAAAGTGTTCTTGTTCTGTAACGTCCAAACATGCAGACTCTGTTACAGTTAGGGAACGATCATGGCCCTTGCTCCTTGCCATGTTTTGTGTCCTGGCCATCCTCAACAGAAAAATGACCAAAAAGGCGGACTGTGAAAGCAGCTTATTGCAACACATACTGTCATTTTCTTGTTGGGTGGTGACCCCTAGTGGCCAAAATAATTGTTACAGCAGTAAGTGAGGAGCTCAGGCGAAGTAGCATAAAGTGCAAGAAAGGCTGCACAGGGATGATGTCAGGATGGAGGGTCAGTGGTGAGTTAACCCTTGTATGGTGTTCAAGACCCCTTTACATTTTTTATTAAAAGAAAAAACGATTAATTATTTTTTCAAACTCATACTCATTGGCCTCGGCTCATTTTCTGTGAAGAACATAGATCAGAACACATTTTCAATGACCACACACTGTACACCTCCCCTACACATTTATATTACATACAGGATGTTCGGGTCCACTGGACCCGGGACTAATAAAAGAGTGGAAATTGTAGGTCCTGTGTACCTTCCCTCTGTCCTCCTCCTGTCTGGGCCTGCTGTTAGTGTGTGTGTGTGTGTGTGAGAAAGTGTGAGTTTTGTGTTCCTGCCCCTACCGTTCCCACACAAGGTTGCAGCATTGTTGAAAAATTCACGCACCGACACCGTTCGCTCTCACATTCCCGCACATTTTACCCTCTGTCTTGCGGGAACCCATCTTTATTTTCTCATACTGTATCCCAGCTGCAAATTGGGGGCGGGACACTTTATATATAGCGTTGCCAGTGTGGTTCCTTATCACAACTGATCGAGATAGCCAAAAGATTTAGCTTTCAGAGGGCCTTTGAAGACGATGATGCAGAGGACGATGTTTCAGAATTTGAGGATCACATTTCTGAAAATTCAGAGTCTGACAGTGCCTATGAAGAGGAGGATGAGATTGAGCGTCAGCTATAGTAGGGCTGTTAAGCTCTTAGAATATGGACAATCTTGCTTTTTGTGAAAGAAGCATGAAACTTTCAGGGTTTGTTCTTCAGGACATAAGCTTTAATTTAAGATGTGGAGGCATTCTCAATTTGACCCCTGAGGTCAGCTAGAGGTCATTGACCTCTGTGATATGACATTTCTCAGGCACTAAAATTGTAAATGTGTGTATCTTAGGATCTAAATGTGATAGAAATGTAAACTAAACATGTATTTCCATGTATCTGGGCATGAGGAACTAATTTATGCCATTGATAGCACTCTAAGAGGTCAACATCATTAAGTGCAGTGAAGGTTACTAGTGCCTAATGCCTCCACATCTTAAATTAAAGCTTATGTTCTGAAGAACAAACCCTGAAAGTTTCATGCTTTTTTCATAAAAAGCAAGATTATTGAGCTTAACAGCTCCACTACTAGGTCCAAAGCAAAGACTAGCCACAGAACCAGCCCATCAGCAGCTAGCTGATGGCTTGGGGTTCTATAAATATGAACACCACACAAGGGTTAATCTAATTCACTAACGTAATAAATCTACTTCATGTACGTAACGTAATTGAAGGCACGTTACAGAAGTATTGCAGTTGTTTTAACCCAACCCACGATGTCTTACTAAACCTAACCAAGTAGTTTCAGTGCCTAAACCTAGCCAGAACTGTGCACATGCCAGGAAGGTACGCCTGTCGCTGGTATATTGCGATGGTCATGATGTTTTGGGAACACTGACGTGTCAGTTTACTGGTCATTACCCTATTTGGTTGTTTAGGTATAAGGATGTGTCGTTTGCGTCGGATCAACCACTAAAATGCATCTACCGCTCCAGTAGCTGAAAGCATCCTGACAGAAATGCACACTACTGTGTCTGATCCATTGTTTCCTCAAACAGCCAATTAAGGCATCAGAAACCAAGGTAGGGACATCTTAGCTACAATGTTGGATATGTTGAGTCTGCACTAAGGCTTGGCAAGGAAAGGTGACATACCAACATAAAGCAACTGTTTGACTGTGCGTTTGGTCAGAGGTTGGCATGTGATGATACAGACAGTGTAGCAGATGGAATGGTAATGTAAAACAGAGCGGTACGGATGGTTAAAAAGGCTGCTGTGATACAAATTGGTCCAAAACTAATACCAGCACGGCTTCTTGATCCACAGTCCTGTGTTACTATAAATCAAATGGAATGTGACCATCACCAGTGCACAGGAACAAGATGGCATTTTCTTTTATTGTTCCTGTACTTGAATTTGCCTTGACAAGCTTCATAACACTCAGACAAACAGATGTATTTCCTCCCACTAGATGGTGACAAGCAGATGGTCAGATTAGATTAGACAATGAAAAGGGAAGACACAAGTGATTGGAAATTGCTGGAATTGATTGTTTCCGGCATATAAAGTGGACGAGCCTCCTGGCTGCATTCAGTTATTCTGAAACTCAAGTCTCTTTCTATGTTCATCTTTCGAGCCGACATTGTCATTCCTGCCCTTGTGTTGTTTCCATTGATGATCGTCCCATTAAGTTAGCACCCAGATTTGTTGAATTGGTGATCTTTCTGGAAGTCTTCCTGAACAGTTCTGCATCCCAGTGGTTCTCTGAGTGGCTTTTGGGGTTCTGGAGGGACTTGCATGGAGATCCCCAGAAAACAATTAAAGATTTAAGAATTACAGTCCCTTCAAGTTGACCTACAACAATCTGCACAGCTGCATCAGTCCCATCGTCACTTAGTGGCGCACCCTGGCACACAATGGTTTGGGTACAACTGCCCCAAAACAACCAGTAAACATATAAAATAATGATTAAGAACTAGGTTTGGGGGATTGTGTTAATTATGTCAGCTATTTTTTTCAGCTATTTTTTTTTTTATTTACTCTTGTTAATTTTTATCATATTTAGTCAACCTCAGCCTATTTTATTTAGTCAACTTAAAGTCTGGGCATTGTAGTCTTATCTCTGGTCTGTGGTCAATGAGGACTGTCAGTCTTTTTTCTCTATGTCAGGCTTTTTTTGTAATTCTGCTGACAAACCAACCACCAAATAGATTGCCAAGAAACTTTGGATGGAGGATGGGTCTCGGCCGGGAATATACCTCCAATAACTTGTATTGCTGATTTAAATTTTTGTTAATTTCTCAGGAAATCTTGATTTACAAAAAAAAAAGAAGAAAGAAACAGGTATATTTAGGTGGCTGGTATGTATGAGTGATTGCAAAAGTGGACCATTGGGCCTTCGGTGGAGGTATACTTACCATGGTGACACATTATGTTCATGTGGTTATCCTGCATATGACATAGACACAAATACACAGAAATTATCTCTGATGAATACAATTTAACACTCAATGGGCCTCAGTTTTCTTTCCTAAATACATGAGTCTCGTACAAACACAGATGTGTTGACAGAAGATCTTGGCACGGAAGGTAAACATGGACACAGCCACACAAAAAGGTAACATTACTTTCGCTCAGCTTTATGCACTATGTCATAGGTCATACAGATTCTCGTATCATCATCGGACGGGAGGGCACCAGACAATGAGTGTGTAACTCCAGGTCAATATCATCTCTCAGCTCATTATTATTATTATTATTAAGGCTTGAATCTCGTCAAGGCTCATCCTGTCTATACCTCCAGACACCCAGACTCTGCTCACGTAACTACGCCGAGTGTGAAGGACACTGAGTAACCATGTCAACGCACAAATCAAACATTTCTCTATAGTCATACATATCTTTCTCACACACTCCGGTGTATAAGAGACACATGCTCTGGCTCTCACACACACTCACCTGCACGTGTGCTGCAGTGTAGTCCTGGTGGCATGTGACACAGAACTGCTCCGCTGAAAGAAAAAAAAAAAACACATTTTGTCAGCGAAAATAAAGAGATTAAATGTTTTTTTATCTTTTAAATGACAATTTTAGTCTTGCTTTTTTTCCTGACCATTATAGCATGTTGATATAGTCACAGCCAGTTTTTAATAATGCTGATACTATCTCATCTTAGTTGTGGAAGAAAATGTTCTTGATGAACACTTTATAATCATTTTTGTTCACATAATTAACACACTATTGAGCAACGTCTAGGTATGACAGTATACTACAGTATTTAGAAGTCACGTATAAAGCTACGTGAATTATTTGATTCAAGAGGGCCACCAGTCATCTTCCATTCAGCCCACCGATCAGGCCTTTTTCCAATCCATCGCTCTGTGGCCATGAGATTTTGAACCCAAAAAGACTTTGTTGAATTATGCTATACACACGAGACACACAACATAGGCTAGAACATGTCATACATGCTTCAATGACTTCTATCAGCAGCAGCTCAGGTTTTATTTATGGACTATTTTAAATACATCATACACCCTCATATACTGTATACCCTGGTGAAATGTCAGGAAGGTATGGTGATGTAGATACCGCTAGCCTATTATGAAAGGTGTGTAAATGTCATAACAGGTTGATGCAACGGAGTGATGCTTGCCTAGCCAGTTAAAAATAACTACTCTGTCAACGTTGCACGACCAAACCACTCAGTTATATTACAAGCCTGAACTCATTATGTTGACGTGACAGGTGGTCTGACATTTTATTGGTGATAAACGAAGATAATGCAGATGTTGAAAGCGATATGTGGAAAAGTTTTTCCCTCACTTGGTAAGTTCTGTTGACCAATGGGAGCACAGAGTACTCTCTGTACAGCTGTAAACATTGAGAATTAAAATAAATCAGATCACACATGTGAATGTGACATCAGCTCAGCATACATACATATGTACATGCACCTTCTGCCGAGTGGTAAAGAAATAGACAGAGCACACCTTCGCCAACTAGTGAATGGTTCTAGACTGACTTTCATCCAGTGCTGTCAAACGGAATAGTACTTTGGTTTCCATCCGAATGGAGCATAAATATTAGGAGCCAGCGAACCAGCGACCTTCCGATAACAAGATGCTGGCTCTACCACTGAGCGAGAGCCACCTGTCCTATCGCATTGTGTAACACTATCAGGTAGTAATGTTAGCTAAAAAAAAGTTCTTGAATGTTAACGTAATTGTTGTCTAAGGGAAGCTAGTGGGTTTTCAGATATGTTGTTTTATCTGAAATGTGTCCTGATGCCCTTCCAGATTTTTCCTTTCCATTGTTTTCTCCCAACCAAGAACACAGCAGTCTGACATTGTAGCTTCCCACCCTGAACATGTTATCAGAGGAAAATGGCCGCCATGTAAATGCGGTCGATCTATTGTCAGATTTGTTTTCAGCAATACCCAGACTTTTCCACCACAGATATTTTTTCTGATATTTCATCTTTGTATTTTTGGTGCTTCCACTCAGGTTTTTTTGTGACAAATTGAAATGTACATAAATCAAATGAAAATACACTCAGTCAGGGCATGTATGATTGGTCAATGGGTAGTCTGCCATGTGTCTCAGTCAAAGCACAGCAGGAATTTATAATCAAATGATCGTAAAAGTTGTAAAGTAAAGACTAGGCGAGACTACACACTCAAAAATGCAGCATGACCGTTTGGTCTCTACCATGCATCCTGTTCGCTCACATTCATATTATTTAGCGAAGTTTATTCCATCAGCAGATAGACAGCGGTGAAGTGTGATCAACACCTCTGCCCTGTCTAACCGTCTCATCGATTTCCGAGCACATGGACATAATGCAGACCTACTTTTTGCACCGAGGACAAACTGTTCCCCCCGGAGACCGCTGGCCTGCTCAGCAATGCAGCAGTTATCCCTTTTTACCCTCCACTCTCCTGCCAGCAGCAACGCGTCAACACAGCGTCTCTGTTTAGAAAGCTGACAGCCTCACAGTCATACAGGTGACAATCAGTCCCCACTCCAACCGTACACATCTTTTCATTACAAGCCATTACTGTCACCTAGCAACCTGTGTGTGTGTGTGTGTGTGTGTGTTTGTGTATGTTGCCTCAAACTTTGTGTGTGTGTGTGTGTGTTGAAATATACGTGCGCATAACTGTCACTTAGCCATCAGCCAACATCCTTTCATAGCATCTCCAATGGAAATGTTTTGCAGCATGCCAGTGAATAATAGACAGCTCTGCTGCTAAACAGGGACACTTAATGAAGACACAGTCCCTGACACAGCCACTCACACTGTCACTGATGGGCCCAGGTTTGAATGATAGCATGGTTGTTATGTAAATGTGCAGCCAGAGCTTTCCATACAATAGGTTTATGCTCAAGCAATTTCGTTATGCAGCTGTGGCCACTTTTTGGCACTTTAGGGGAAAATCCACCCTAAAACATTTCCACTGTGAAAAGAGAAATAGCTGTTTGCATCCTTAGTCTTTTGTGAATGCATAGGTAGGTTGGCGGTGTATTTCTTTTATTCCTGTGCCTACACGACTGAAGCATATAAGCTGTTGAAGCGAGATCAAAGGAAGTTACTTCATAAAGGTGGAGTGCTTTATGCAACATTAATAGGGAATTTTGGGTGAAATTTGATGATAAATAATAAGATCCAATACAATACAATAGATGACCTCGGGGCACCACCCTTGAAGGAGGGAAAAGATATCCAATTCACCAAATCAGTCTCATAAAAAGGTACTAAACTATCAGTTGGTGACTCTGATTAATAATTAACTTAATAACTACAACCAAAACTAGAAAGTGACTACACAGAGATCACAATAACACCCAAACAGTGAACAAACAAATAGATTTAACAAATGTGCATTTCCAACCAGAGTTAAACAGTCCTGTGCTAAGCCGTGCTATGCTTTGCGCTATCTAGGTCGCTATCTATCTCTTTGCGCTATCTAGGCCCAGTTTAACTCTACAAGTCAAGAAAAGGTGCTGGTGGTTCGTTAGTTGATGAGCCAAGCAGAGAGGGTTGTTTTGGCCAGTGTTGTTCTGGCTGTGCAAGGTCTGATTAAATTTACGCTTTACTTGCCACATTCATCCACATATTCATACACTGATGACGGAGGCTGCCATGCAAGGCGCCATGCAACTGCTCGTCAGGAGCAACTTGGGGTTCAGTATCTTGCTCAAGGACATTTTGACATGCAGCTGGGGAGGAGCTCGGGATTTGAACCAGCAACCTTCCGATTACTAGACGACCCACTCTACCTCCTGAGCTACAGCCGCCCCAAAAAAGACAGTCGATGGAGGAAACTGGTCGCTGTTTTCCTTTGCAGGGATAGCAGCTTGGTGCTAACTTGCTTCATGTTCCTTGGATTGTGTAGTTAGCTGGATAAGCTTTGATTGCTTTGGGCCTGCTGGAAATGCGGCTGGCAACTCTCAGCAGCTGTTAGGCCCAGAAGAATCCAGAAGAAGAGAACTTGGGGGCAGGAAGCCCCAGGGGGAGAGAGGTGAAGAAGAGCGAGAACAAAAGAAGAAGCTGGAGTTTTGACTATCTGGTCAGTGGAGGTCTGTCACCCTAACAAATAGTAGCTCAAAGCTGGGTCTCTTGGCAGTCTTTGCATCTAGGTGTGAAAACTGGGGAATTGAGTTCAGTTCAGAGTCTATTTTGAAATCCCCAATGAACAACTTCATCTGTGGGTCCCAACAAAGGAAATTTAAGAAGACATTTAGAACTATAAAGAAGACAATCTGAGTGCTCTTGGCCTTGGACTTTACGTAAAGTTAATGGCGATACAACATCATACAAAGTCGAATAAAGGACAC
Source organism: Lagodon rhomboides (assembly GCA_039737535.1). Lineage (NCBI taxonomy): Eukaryota > Metazoa > Chordata > Actinopteri > Spariformes > Sparidae > Lagodon > Lagodon rhomboides. Next base: position 6,643,123 of record CM077803.1, on the reverse strand, counting down.
AAGTAAATGTGACTAGACAATAGACCCGGGATGCAAGGATACACCAGATTTAGTGATATCCCAATAAAAAAATCCTGCGATACCATTATGGGACTGTTACAATACCTACCAATCTATCACATGGTTATCTTTCTTCTAAAGCTGATGGCTCTAATAAGGAAAATCTGTATGAATGTATTTTCCTGTGTCTCCTGGTCACTGCATTGTCTTGTTTGAACAGCAGAGGGCACGGTCATACTGCTCAAGAAGACAGACTCTTTCTCATAAGTCCCACCCTACTGTGGCTCTGATTGGTTAGCTTGTTTGGTTATGTTCTCAAGCTGCTCACACAGATGCTCTGGTAATGTCGGTTTTTAGTTATGTTTGAGCTGGAGTAACACCATAACGACTGCTTAACTCATTCTCCTGAAGGCACCTTTTGCTGCAGTGTTGTATAATACTGCTGGACTGTGGATTTCTTGAAGGACAGATTTCCCTGACAGTCCAAAGGATGTCTAAGCTAACTACAGTAGCTAACGTTAGCTTAGAAATGAAGTCCGCTAACACAAACTAACGACCAGTTAGTCAAAGAAAGATAGATCAGCAGGAATGTTGATTGGGTGGTTCTGTAGCAAAACCATAGAATATATTCAAGTGCAATGTTGTTTAAAATTCTCACTTTCTTAAATATCTCTGCATGACATCTATGGCATGTTTAAGATCATGTCTGTAACATTTAATATTGTGGTTATGGCAGATTGGTTGGGGTTACACAGCTAAAAGTAAAGGTTCAGTAAAAACAATCATGGTAATATTGTACAAGGCCACATGACAAAGAGTGTGAGTTGTTTACCTGGCCTCCAAATCCCACAGATCCCAATCCAATCCAGCGTCTATTGGATGTGCCTGAACAAGTCTGTTCCACAGAAGCACCACCTTGCAACCTACACGACTCAGAGGATCTGCAACTAATGCCACAGTGCCAGACCAGATAGTTGCAGGACACATGGTCTTTTGTACATGCCTTGACAGGTCAGAGCTCAGGGATCTGACTTGTTCAGACATGTCCCACAAATGTTCTGTCGAATTGGGGTCTGAGGTATTTGGAGGGCAGATGACTGACTTGCACTCTTTGTCAGGTTCCTTGGGCCATTCCAGCAGCATTTGGGCAGTTGTTGCAGGGCGCACTGTCCTGCTGTGGGGATCATTGCCATTAGGGAGTGACGTTGCCATGAGTGGGTGTACTTGGTAAGCAGCAGTGCGGGTGGTGCATGGCATCCATACCAGGACCCAAAGGTTCCCAGCAGAACATTTGATTGTAATGAGATGATCCATGTTATTCACTCCACCTGCCAGTGGTTTTCATATTATATTATATGATAGTATATTTCATGGTCAGTGATTTAACTCTAAGGTCGTATTTTGACAACATGTGCCTTAAACCTGGTCTCAAACGTGTGGATCAGCGTAGGGCGTCCTTACTTTACTTTGATTTTAGGCTGTAGATCATTGTACATCACAGTTAGCCTTTAAACCATCTGACTACTGCATGACTCAAGTTGAGGATGCACCTGCCCACACATACCACACAGACCATTATCTGTTTCTGATGGTTGAAGGGAACATGAATCCATAGGCTACATGATTCTCACACAGCTGTTTCGATCAATCACAATCAACCTTCCCCTTTGGTCAGCTTGAAAGACGTTTTAACGCTTTAAGGCTTGCATCCCATTATATAACATGGACAGTATAACCGTCTCTCATAGAAATCAGCTGTTACATAAAGAATGATCAGCAGCATGTTCGTTGAGCTCACTCCCTGTAGCTCTCCACTTTGTGCTGGTCAGTTGATCACTGAGACTGTTTAATTGCCGCCAAATGTCTCTCTTCACTTTAACTGAAGATGTTGTCTGCTTGGTGAATACCGATGTCACTCAAGATAAGATCATCTACAAAATGCCCCAATGAGAATTAGCTGCTGCAAGAATTTGTTTTAACCCACATTTTATGCGACAGAGGCTCAGTTTTTTTGTGTCAAAAGGTAGAGATGTTCTCACAGCACTAGAACTATTTTACTTTTTTACTTTTTAATCTTATATGTATCTTTGCTATGCACCCTACCATTTTTCAGTTACCACTCATTATTAATTGATAGGTTTGCTATGTTGATACAATCCTTTGTTAGATAGCTTTTTTTTATCAATGTAAAACATGAATTTAACATCAAGGTTTGGCATCAGCCTCAGAATCAAAGGGGCAAAGCTCCTGTCTGGAGCCGTCAGTTTGTAGTGACGTGCAGCAGTCATTCAGGGACACATCCATCACAGGCGAGGCAGACGTACCAATTTCAGTAGCCTGACAGAAGCCTCAACAGGCCTGACTGCACTGCAGCTGTGAGACAAGGTTTTTTTTTGACTGGAAACTCTCCCTCCCTCACCATTACTGTCACTCCGGCCGTATTTTCTCTTCCTTTCTCTCTGTATGTGTAAACCAGCTGTATGCAACAAGTCAGGGGGGGGATTCAGAGAGTCTAACAAGTAAATTTGGGAAAGGTCCAGGATCTCAACTTCTGCTTCAGGCAGAGGCAGAAAAAGGCCCATTTCAAATACATTTTACATTGAATCTGAAAACTCATAACATGCTGTTCTATATTAGTCTAAAAATATTTTATAGGAGGTTTGAGTCATGAAGTAAAACACTTTTTGCTAAATATTGATCTGATATGTAGATCAATGCAGTGCATCTTTATCAGGGTCATTGTAAGCAGTAGCTTTTACACTTAGATTGCATTGCACCCATGGGTTGAGTAGGAAAGTGGTTCTCCATTAATGTGCAAGCTTATTGGTCAAAAACAAGGGGGTGGGACAGACATCAAGAGCAAATTGGAGAAAATATTAGGAATTGACATCCCAATGGTCCCTCTACTGTTCATATTGGAAATATCACCAGAACACCAGAAATACATACTGCATATATCATTAATGATTGTGAGAAAAATGATTACTATCAGCTGGATGAAGCCCAACCCTCTTACAATAGCTCAATGGGTGCAGAAAGTCAGACATGTCCACGCAATGGAAAATATGACTGCCCTTCTTCAGCTGAAGCTGCCAATAGTTATAAGGAGATGGACTCCTGTGACTCTCTACACTGGCTGAGACGGTGATGTGTATTTATTCATTTGCTCTGAGATGCAAACCTAGCACATACGATGTCTGCCTTGTCCCTGTGTTTTGTTTCTTTGTGTTTTTTGTCTATTTTTTTATGTCTAAGTATACGTAGCCAACTTGTGCAATGTGCAATAAAAACTCTACACATAACCCATTTCTCATTCAACAAATACACTGCCCCACTGTTCATAATTACACTGTTCATATTGTACATATTATGTGTACAAGTCTATTTCTATTGCTTACCTTTTTATTATATTGTTTATTGTTTACTAGTATTATTATTGATTATTGTAATATTAATGTCCTTTGGCTGTTGTGACACAGAAATGTCCCCGTTTGCGGGACAAATAAAAGGAATTCTGATTCTGATTAAAGAAAGCCCAACCTCAAGGGGATTTAGATTTTTCTTTTATCAGTCTAATTTGCCTGTAAATGTTTGTGAATGGCAAAGTAAAAAAAAAAAAAAACAAGGGGGTGATATATCACAGAAGGACCTTTCGAAGAACGATTCCATATAACACTGATGATGCCATAGTTTCTACATTCATTTTAAACGTATGTTCATAAAGCAGCAATCATTTGGAGTTTATAATTTTACAACATTTTGGGCTCCTCAGAGGAAAGTGGTAAAATCTTTAGTCGTCAAGTGTGGTGGTCTTACCCAGGATTCCACCGGCCAGAAGCAGCTCTCCGTTCTGCTCCATGGAGGATACGCAGCGAGTCTATTTTTGACGGAAGCGGACCACATCTGGGTCTGGCAGATTGAGCCAGACAGAGATCAGGTAGCAGAACGGCATGGTGCTTACGGTTCAACAAGTGAAAAACTGTGTGCCGACAATAAACAATAACACAAAAATAATGACAAGATGATCTAACTATGTATCGTCTCTCATGGTGAGATATGAAGCCACGTGGAGGATGGAGCCAAACGCCGTTGGACACACGGGGTAACACGGCGTTCACCCAAACAGCCGACGGGCCCGTCCACGTTATCGGATAAAGTTAAAGAAAACCGCCACTGGCCCTGTCTTTCAACGCTGGCCCTGTGAAAAATGAGGGCAAGTCAAAGTTAATAATTATATTAAAAGCCTGCCCCGGTGATGCATTCTCTTTTGACACGTCCATTCGTCACACTTGCGTAGTGAAATGTTTCCCTCTGATAAATATTTGCAGGGGGATCAAAATGGAGCCCTGCGAAACATTATTGGGAGAGACTCATTGATATTTCCCCCACAAGGCAACAGTCGGCATTTAAGAGCACTATACTAAATAAAAGGATATTGATTTGCCTAAATTAATGCCTGGCCTAACCTTCAGGAGTGCATGAATTGAGGGCATGCGTCTTGTAAATTACTAGTGGCAGACATGCTTTAATATCAGCAGAAGCACTGTGATCCGTCTGCACATTGTGGACATGGTGTTGGACCGTACCATACATCATGTAATATCAGTGGTCGGGCTCGCCGGCCGAGCAGAGTAAACGTTTGTTTTATGGCTTGGGAGCAGAGACTAACAGGAAAGCTGCAGGTTTGCAGAAAACTTGACAGTTTCTCGACCTCTATTTTACTTACAAAATTGCTGACTTTGACCCGTACTAGCTGCAGTGTGGTTTTATAGGTCCGTGTGGGACCGCGCTTGTAAACAGAAGATGAGACAATAAATTCCTACTCTGTGAAACAGTCAAGTGATTCAGTTGCGGCTGTTGTGATGCTCCTGGATATACAAAACCTGAAATATGGCTCGGCAGGAAGACGGCAAGACAGTCTGACGCGCCGTGTAAAAAAACTTTTCTTGTTAAAGTTATTCCTGGCATCACGTCGATGATGGCCTTACAAAACCACAGAGGTCATTCCCGACCGGCTGTCTTTTCTCAAATCTGACACTTTGTGCTTCCTGCATTCACTAAACCGACCGCTTGACAGACAAGGTTCTTTGATACATAGATGGCTTCACACACTCGGATGCATAATTGATGATAAGCTGCTGGAGAGACGGCAGCTTTTCAGGATAAAGCAGTGGAGAATCTGCTACATTCATCTCGCATTGTCACACCCACTGAAGGGTGCAGTGTTCAACAACTGCTGTGTTCAGAACACACTGAAGATGGACACCAGGATTTAAAAAAAATACCTAAAAGTCTTTTGGTTTAGATCAATGACGTATTCTTCAACACGATATGGTACAAAAATCATATTGACAGTGAAAGTCCTGTTGAAGTGACATGTTTATTGGGGTCTGAACCAACAAAACATCTGGAGAGTCACAAATAACTCAACAATATTTTGATTATATTTTGTAGCCCTATTGAACAGTTATCAGATAACCATATACCTCCAAACCAGTGTTGGGTAATGCTACTTTTAAAAGTAACTCATTGCATGACAACAATTCCGCCATTAAATGCATCAGAGTACTTTAGAGTTACCAATGGTGATGGTAAAACCTGTTTGCGACTGGTTGCACATGTTGCCTCAGGGATTTTATCTCAATTTTGTGGCGACGAAGGGAAAAGACAGCGTGAAAAACACATTTAACAATGGATTACTTGAATTGCAGACCTAAAATCTATATATATATAAAAAAATCCCAACACTGCTCAACATGTTGTGAGTATTTGACCCAGATGTGGGATGTGTTGTGCCAAAGTTCATTGTTGGTTGATTCAACATGTTGAAAAGGATGAATCATGTGCAATTTAAACATCTTGAATCAAAGCTTTGTGATATTTATATTTTAAATGAACTATTTTTTAAAGATTTTCATTGGCCTAGTTAACCCTGTGCTTTCCTGAGCAGATGGTAGGATGGCTGAGACTGAGAAGGTCACCAGTCCAGATGATTTTGTTCCTGTTCCTTTGTTTGGTGTCTGTGTTTTTTGTAAAGCACTTTGGTTGGCATTTGTTATTTTTAAATGTGCTCAATTAATAAAATGCTTTGCCTTGAATACTTAAAAGGGTTGGAGGGTTCAGGGTCACTGAGCTTCCTGGGGTTGTTTTTTTTTTTTTGCTAATGTTATTAACATTAACAATTGCATGCACTCACATGGATCTGTTTATTTTAATATTACCTTAACAGAGTAACTGAGCACTACACCCACATTATTTAATTAGGGGACTGAAGAATGACACAGTTACTACTTTTAATTTTGCACATTAAAGCTGCTACAAGGGACTTAAATGTTTTGTTGATTCTGGCGGCCCCTGTGGTCCAAAGTGGTATGAGCACCAAAGCCTCCTGTAGTGAAGATCTTGATCCAGCTAATGTGTGAATTAAATTATAAAGTTAGGAAAAGAAGGACAAATATATTTTAATACTATGTACTGTAACTTTAAATACTATATACTGTAATACTATTATCAGAAATTATCTGGTGTATAGCCCCATGTAGATTACTTAACCTTTAGACGGAGCCGAGCTAGCCCTGTTTTCAGCCTTTATGCTAAGCTAAGATGGCTGCTGGCTTCAGCTATTCACTACAGAGACATGATAGTTTATGGTTTATATATTTATTGAGAGTACTATCATAAATCAAACACACGTCTTCCCCCCAAAATACTGATCTATTGCTTTAGAATAATATATCCAGCAGAGAGATGGGTTTATTGATCAAGACACTAAAAGGTTCAAAACATTTAAACCCTGTTTTCTGGGATCTGGCAGGACTGTGTGCACACCAGCTCCCTCGGGCAACACTGGAAATATGCTCCTCTTGCATGATGAAGCCATTCATCACTCTCTAAAGATTTGGGGGTGCGTTCCATTTGCACCCGTCCACCCTCTATCATTAGTCACATCATTATGCTTAAAACACGCTGGAGCTTTTTTTTTTCTTTTTCATGTCTCCTCGCCTCTGCTCTCCGAGGACAGACAGGCAGAGACGGCGGCAGCAGAGATGACGCGGGGGCTGCGCTGTCAGTTTCCGAAGACTCTAAAGAGGGCAGCGATGAGGGGTCAGTGAATGCAGCAGCTGCATCCCTGTTATTTGCAACAGATGGTGACAACGGCAACAAAAATTAGTGCCAAATTCTTTTCACGAGATGACATTTTAATAATACGATTTTTCTCTGGATGTTTTCATCAGCTCCGAACACGCTGACTGACACCATGGCAACAACTAGTGCATTGGACCGCTGTAAACAAGTGGGTCCACTTAATGTTACATAAGAGTTTGGTGCGACGGTGGTGGAGCCCGAGTACAAGCTCTGAAGCAAGGGATGACAAGTTGTTCTAGAAATTTTTTTTTTTGTTACATTTGTAGAAACTCTCTCAACATCCTGACAACAATCAATGAATCAAATGCTCAGACAATAATAAAAAAAAACAGTATGTGTGGTGATTGCAGGCCTCTAAATTGTCTTTTTTGGCCCATCTTAAAACACTGGACAGTTGTGATACACGAGTCGTGTTTATACCCGCAGCCACCCTATCCGTTATGAGAGCCAACCCGCAGAGATGTGCTAATCAACAAACTACACCCTGCCCAACCTACAAGAAACATGGTAAATGGTCTTGCATTTCTAGCTTTTCCAGTCTACTGACCGCTCAAAGCGATTTACAACACTTGCCACTTTCACCCATTCACACATTCATACACTGATGGCGGAGGCTGCCATGCAAGGTGCCAACTGCTCATCAGGAGCAATTTGGGGTTCAGTATCTTGCTCGAGGACACTTCGACATGCAGCTGGGGGTTTGAATCAGCGACCTTTCGACCACTAGACGACCCCTGAGCTACAGCCGCCCCCACATGATGCACCATATGAGCACCGGACCATCTCAGCATCATCTCTTTTCGTCTTTGTCACCCGCTCCCAGACGAGGGAGGGGCTAGGCTAAATAAAGTCAATTAAAAAAATTCAAGGAATAAACAAATTGCTCCAAACGTTGGTAACTTATTGTTGAACAAAGCAGCGAAAGAGATCCGAACATTTCAACAGGTTTGAACTGTGAACGTGAACTCTGCCTTTTTTCCCTCTCTCTCACACATGAACAAAGCTTTCGTCACGTCGCCTTATGTGTCGGACTACTCGGTGTTTCAGCCTAGTGTTTGTGCAAAAAACCACGACCTCGACCAGCGGAACTGAAGGCGTGCTCACTGGACGTGCTGGTTGCTGGAATGCACAGTGGCGCTCGGCCAGCATGGAGAGGGGAGGGGAGGGGTTTTGCGCAACGTCGATCCCTCCAAAAGGCAAGGACGTCCTCCTGGCACCCACTAACACTGTACTTCTGGCTCAACATCATCTGGGATTTCTACCCGCTCTGTGAACATTCTCCGTCTTATGAATGCGCCTCTTTTATGAGAAGGAAAAAAAAAAGAGTTTTGGCGCCGGCGGTGTAAATAAAAGTACGGCTACCACTTGCTTAAGGGGATAAAACTAACAGTGGGCCTCTTGACAATAGTTCTGCTTGTGTGCGTGTGGTGTGTGTGTGTGACTGAGAGGAGAGGGGAAGGAAAGTGAACTGTTGCACACATTATTTTTTTGTATGTTTTTTCTATATGTTAACTTAGGCCAACTCTTAACACTGCTTTGAACCCGTGATATTTTCTGGTAAAGCTGACCCAAACCCGCTTGTCCGACAGGTGCGTTCCCCAGGTCCCTACTGGACAGGCTACATGTCTGTCTACCTACTCACCTACCTGCCTGGATGCACCCTACCCTTTACACTCTACAGGGCGAGGCGGATGTATTGCTAAAGCTGTTAGCGAGCTAGTGGCATGAGAATGGCAGAGAACGTGCAGCCAAATGTTCCCAATGCTAACACGATAGCTTGACAGCGGGAAGTACCAACGTAGCCCAGGTCATTGTTTTACATTCAGTATGGTAATGATCAGTGTTTTTGTGCATGTGGGTGAGACGCATGCTAGTTGGATAACTGCGCTGCACTTACAGCACACAGCCATCAAGCCTGTCGTTCGCAGCTTGCTAACTCAGTAGCACAAAGCACACAGCCCCTGAGTCAAGCTAAGCCAGTTAGCCCAAAGCACACACCTATGGCAGCAAGTAGCAACTGTTGTGGCCGGTTTTCAGGTTGAGGTATATTCATGAGATATTTTACTCGTGTTTACATGATTGCAACATTTTGACATCAAACAGAGTTGTTTATTTATGTATTTATTAGACAAAAGAAAAAAAAGCTAAGCTAGCTGGCTGAACACAGCAAAGTGTATGCGAATGTGTTTTGGAGGAGTGGCTCAGGATGAAGGCCTGTAGTGAGGGGCTAGGATTTTTTGGGGTTGGATGGCCTACTTTAAAAATTTAGCTTTCTCTTGCCGGTTTCGACAATCTTACCGACTAAAGCTCTAGTAAGTGGAGTAAAAGTATGTTGGTTTTTTTGTGGAAAAGCAGTCTCTGAAAAAAGCTTTTAGCACAGAAATCTGAGAGTCTCTAAGTATGAAATCATTGTTATTGGCGGCTCCCTTTTATGAACAATTAAACCCTGTGAACACACTGTTCCCAAAGAGCAGGAACTGTGACACATGCATAGTGAATCACAAGACTCCCTGTAAGCATTATAGTGCAACACAGTGTCATAACAGATATCAGCAATCAATGCATTGGGTGATCATTATAATTTCTGAGGCCAGGTAAGAGTGCCGCTGCTCATCCTGAATGCAGGTTACCAGAGTGAGACACATGGCGGTGCTTTCTGTCAGCGCAGAGATGCAGAGGTGGTTATGGCTGCTGTAACACCTTTATGAAAGCGCTCCTCCACACACGCCGGATCACGCTCTTTCTTTCACGTCTGTCACATTTTTGCTCTATCTCTCATGCACACAGACACATACACATCGACACACTTCTCCACTTGTATATTTTTTTATATACGTTTATTTCCCTTCTTACTGCACTGCGTATGTCACCTATTCAGCGCCATTAAAAATGTACTGTGTTCTCTTGAGGTTTTTGAGATTTTATGTAACATATTTGTGTAGGTAGAGTCTCTTTTTTTTGCTCTGGAATTGCATCGTGACCTTTTTCAGGATAAGTTTTAAAGCTGAAATCTTTGCTGAATGGAACCGGTTTTATGTTTTCTGTTTTTTTTCCCGTTTCATTTCACGCTTTAAAACAAGTCCTCAACTACTTCAGTTTGCTGCAGCGCTATTTTGATGAAATAATTTGCTATATTCCACTGTCAGTCTGCATGAAGGTGAGGAGATGAGGCTCATTTTTAATGAATTTTCATTTTTGGTTGAATGTTACGGCCACAACAGAACACACAGTTGGCTCTACCTTGTGACCAGCAACATTTCAAAGTGGATGCCACACCGAGTACAAGTTTGCAAAAAGAGGTGAATTTTATCAACAAATAATACAGAAATTAACCAAAACTATGGGAGTCTGGAGGCGACCGAAAGGAACACAAGGATGGGAGACGTCTGGGCGAGCCGGACTGAGAAAACTACAGACACTAAACCAACAAACAAAGCCGCAGAAACAAAAGACAACCGAAGTCTATGAGGGTCAGAGGTAGGGATGTCACGAGAACCGATACTTGCGATACCTTTCGATTCTAAAATGTCAAAACACTGACGATGCCCATTTTTTTGAAGTACTGCTCGCACCGATTCCGGTGCTGGCATCGGTGCAGCGCCTCTTCCGGAAGTTGTGTCCGCGGGGTTGTAAAAGGTAGTAAAAGGTAGTAAATGAAATTAGCCCAAATTAAGGCCAGTAAAAAGTAGTAAAAGGTAATAAACGTCATCTGACGAGGTAGTAAATTTTTGAACCCCCATCCAACTTGGCCTATGAGTTTTTCAATTTGTGTAACTTACGTGCAGGCCTATCTTCTTAAATTACTAAAACTTGCGTGGATTTATTTTTATGTTGCGAGTAGGACTCGCGCTCGCGACAAACCTCGCGCATGCGCTGACCCGGCTAGCTTGCTGCAAAACCTCTTCGGGATGCAGACCACCATCAGAAGCTGAAAGCACTCCTGGCCTCGGCGATTTTACCTGACTGACAGCTAGCACTAAAGCTCCGGTGGAAAATGATTAGCACTAACAGTTAGCTAACGCTACCGTTAACGTTAGCCTAACATTAGCTAGATATCATCTAACTTTAGGAACGATATGTAGCTAATTTTAGGCTAACGTTAATGGTCAGCGTTAGCTAGTGCTAATCATTTTCCACCGGAGCTTTAGTGCTAGCTGTCTAACGTTGCGTTCTCTCCTGCTGTGTTCAATAGCCGTTTTTATACTGGGCAATAAGCCATCAATTTGCCACCTTTTTGGTGGCTCGCTCCGCGGATTTAGACAGGAGGCGGCAAATTGGTGGTCTGTTTTGTTCCACCAATTTTGCGCCTCGGAGGGTACACTTATTTGAGCCTCCGCTGCAGTCTAAAACCGAGGCGGCAATGTGGTGGCATATCCTGAGGTGGGCGGAGGTGTGGATGACGTGCGCTGCTGCGCACCCACAGCCTGGGAGTTTTAAAACCAGTGAACAGCTGAACAGCAGTCAGTTCGTCACTTCATCCACGAAGATGAACAACTGGAAAGCAGCTGAGATCCGGGAGATGCATGCTAGCGTCTCCTCGGTCTCTGTAGCTGTCTTGGTTGTCCGCTTGTTGTTGTAGCGGCAAGCTAGTAGCGGCAAGCTAGTAGCGGTCGCTACTTTCAAATTAAAAGCCCCCCGCTAAGAACCCAGTTCTAAACTCCGATGGGGTGCAATGTAAAGCTCTTATTTTGAAGACAAATTCGACCTGCTCTTCTTCACGCCCAACTTCGTGCTTCACGTCACGTCACATGTTTACGCCTACCCCAGAGGTGGAAATGTGGTGGCTTATTTGAAAAGGTGGAATATTACACCTCCGTTTTAGATAGAAAAGGCGGCACATTGCAGCCTTTACCTTGCTGCAAATGTGCCACCTTTTCTATCTAAAAGGGGCTAATGACTCCATTCATCAAGCTGTAGCTAACGTTAGCTAAGCCTCTGTCAACAGAGCTCCTGGGTAACTTGGATATACCAGAAAATATTAAAATGATTGAAATCATCACTCACCAAATTCAGTCAGGTAAAATCGCAGAGGCCAGCAGTGCTTTCAGCTTCTGATGGTGGTCTGCATCCCTATATGCATTAAGCCCTTACCACATTGTGCCTCATATGCTGTAAATGTTAGGCCCAGTGACAGGCTGGCAGGAAATGTCTTGCAAAATACTTAGTAATGAGGCCATAATATTTTTGACTCCTGGCTGAAGTTAAGTTTCTCCAGCTCTCCACAGGTTGGCAAAAAATGCATCTTAAAATGCATCAGACTGATGCTTTAAAATATGGAATATTCAACATTTTCTTCCGGGGAGCATGCCCCCAGACCCCCTGACCCGTTTTCAAGTCTGTTGGTCTATGCTCTATTGCACTGTTTTGTATGTCTTGTTATGACATTTTTATATTTTTCAAACATTTAATAAAGAAGTTCATGTTTCAAGTTCAAGTACATGGAATCTTAGAAAATCCTTTTTTTTTTACCGTGGTATCGAAATTGGCATCGAGAATCATGTAATTTTACTGGTATTGGCACCGACTACTGAATTTTTAGTATCGTGACACCCCTAGTCAGAGGTGCTTTGTCTGGAGACGATGGCACCTTCTCATCCAGTCTCCCTTAAATGTGAGCCGGACCACCAACCACTCAGCCCAACAGGAGCCCCTGAGTTAGCAATTGTTTTTATTTGCCAACACGTTCAACACAATCCTCTATCCTGAGCAATGGATAATTAACTGGTTTTGTTACATCACTTACTTTCCGAAAATCAGTACAAAAACCGATCAGGCTTGTCAAACCAAGAGACAGGGAGAACTCTGGACTCGAACTGGGCTCAGCAAGCCCGTGCTCGAGCCGCGCACCCAACCTCTCTCTTAAAACAGCGCCGTTTGTCAGGATTAACGGCGTATGGATGTGTGTCGTGGGGGATCGCCTACGGCAGTATCATGCTGTGAGACGGTCGCACGCGAGGGTACATCAGGAAACAGCATCTTATTTGAACAAAATCAACTTCGATATAGGTAGACGTATAGCAAATAGTAATATACTGAATGTAACCTGTCGTTTTTTTTTCATCAAACAGGATTTCCACCTTATCACGCAGGGTGATCTAGAGATTGGAAGACTACACAGCCCAGTCTCTCATTGTATAAACGCAACGCCTTAGAGAGAACAGAATACTGTAGACCTAAAACTAGGATAGTACATAATGTGCAGCGGTCTCCTTTCAGGCTTTTCTCCTTAAAAAAAACTCCTCCACCGCATTATGAGAGTCCACGTCTCTGACCAGTTCTGACTCTTTTGCCGTAGATAAAGAGTTCAAGAGTAGTTGACTCATCGTTGTCCACAGTTCATTTTTCATTCTTGCCATGTGGGTAGAAGAACGCTCCCCTTCACAATTTGTCACTGGAAAAGTAAGAAACATCCTCAAGGCTACAGCACGTTAAGGAAAGGCAGATTGTGGGCCAAGTTCAAACATGATGTTCAGCATTTTCGATCGAGTCTTGTCCTGTTCAAATAGTCTGAACCGAACAAGCTTGTTGGCAAAGTCGCTGTTTAAGTACGAAAGTGCACTGGCATGTGTTGTGATCTAACTGATGCTTGTTCTTTCTGGAATAAACAAATCTCTTAATGTATCTGTCAAGTCGTGGTAGGCAGACAGGTGATGGGCAAGACAGCAACATAAAACGTCTCTACTTGAAATGTCTTCCTCCCATCATGTGCGTCTTCTGAAGGCCCACTCCTATCATCTGCGAATATTTTTCATTTTCTGATTTGCTGTTGGGTCACCCATGTGGGTGGAGGTGACAAGAGATCGCATCAGCCATCTTGGCTCTCTCTCTCTCTCTACATCCACCATCTTGGCTCTCTCTCTCTCTCTCTGTTTGTCTCTCTGACACACAGTAATACATAGTAGGTATACATATAGGGATAAACACTTAAAAGCAAAAGATGCTGTTAGGCTTACTTAAAGCAACATTATGTAGAAGTTTTCATTTCCGTGTGATTTGGCGCCCCCCACAGCTTCACTGTGGTAAATACAAATCCCAGGTGTGTATCAATTTGTCAGATGTGATGTAGGTGCTAACTACAAACAAAACCCATGACATCATCACAATGCGATGTATTGAAGTAAACATGTATGTAACACTGTGATCCTCCCCTCTCACTGAAGGTACACAGAGCAGAAACAAGTGACAGGAACACAATCCAGCCTGTAACAACACACTGCACCATCAATATGATTCTGAAGCTGTTCAAGGTCAAAAAGTTACATCATGTCTCTTTGCCTAAAGTACACAGAAGTAAAATAAACACCTAAACACACAATATAATATAACTCGAGTTCATGTAAGACAACGTAAGGGGTTACAAAGGCTTACAGCAACTCATAGAATCCATTATAATCAGAAGCTTTAGTAATTAAAAAGTGTTTTCATCAACCTGTCGACTCACACTTCTTCAGTGTTAGGAAAATACGAACGACCGTGTCGAAAAAGTTGACAACCGACAACACGAGGCTGACACGAGACAGATTCACATCAGGAGATGCAATCAACCACTGACACGAGCGCTGCGTGGGTATACCATAGCGCGGTAAAGCTCGTGATGTAAGCGCTGCTGGCCATTCAGAAATGAATGTTTGACTTTTTCACCTTTTGTCAAATCAGATCTTTTTAAAAAAAGAAACCCTGACGCGGTTTAATGTACTGGCTCGGCTCTCGCAGTCCCCCAACATTGAGGACAAGCACAGAGCACATCTTTCAAACGCCCACTGCTGCGCTACCGAAGTCCAGAGAAGCTGTCAGGAGGCCATCGCTTTAAAAAAAATAAAAAATAAATTCTCCAAACTGTCAGTTTATTTCAACATGCTTCTGCTCGGAAATCACAGTGAATGTTTCCTGAGATGTCTTTCGTTCTCTTCTCTTTTGTGTCATCCTTTTTGTCCCTCACCCTGGCAGTTTTTAGCAGTTTAACTTGAAACGTTTACGGGATGACACCTCAGTTTTGCATTTGCTAATCGATTAGCTTTTTTTTTAAAAAAAAAACAGTTACACAAATTAGTGTGTCAGTTAGCGTCAGTAGCCGCCCGAGCACTCTTCGCCATCAGCGAGAAGATCAGGTGATGAGACGTCACAGCTTGGCTGTCTGAAGGCAGCACGGTGAAACAGAGCCCGGTGCTGAAGAAGGAAAACATGAGAGAAAGAAGATCTCACAGAAGACGGGACGGATACAAATTCATTTAAGGACTGAAACCTCGCAAACAAACATAAAAACTATACAGCATGAAAGAGAGATGAGAAAGAGAGAGCGCCAAGGTCTCTATCGTGTTAGCCTCCACACACCGCTGCGAGAGTGTCAGTGTGTGTGTGTGTGTGTGTGTGTGTGTGTAGGTGGGCACGGTGTTCTTGTGAGACTAATGCCAGATTTTGCCACACTTCAAAAAAATGTATTTTTCCAACTGAAACGATAAGATAAAAATAGAGAGAGCGAGGCAGAAAATAACAGGTTAATATCCACCGTGGGACGGCGCCGTCTCCGAAATACACGGTTTGAGTTTCTGCGGTGGTTTTTTACACAATGGAGAGGATGTACAGCCCGACTAATGTAGGTCACGGTCCCCCTATGCAAATACAGAACATCATCGTATCGTGAGGATCCTGATGGAGTTTTAATAGAGCTGATCCCGGTCACACTCTGAGGTGACGGTAGGTGTCCTGAGTGTCCAAAATGGGCAAGCCTCATCCTCTGGGGAGCATATCGCCACCTTCTTAACATAACGGTCATTTTTGACATTCTTTTTTTTCTTTTTTTGCCTAAGTCAGCTCTTCATGATGCTGGCCACCTCTGGTCAAATCACCTACATCCTCAGTCGAACAGATCATGCGATCCTACATCTGTAGTTTCATGGCCTATGTCAAGAGTGTGAACACAAGGCAGAGTGACTTAGGCAATTTGATGAGCTTTTCAAGACATATCTTTTCCCCAGGGGACTATGGAAATATAACCTGACTCTCGCCAGATGAATTTCATTCCGCCTAGCTCCACTCTTCCATCTGGGATCGCTCCATTGGAGATGTGTTTCAGAAGGCTGGGCCTTATCAAAAATCCTTGCATATGATTGGATAAACCACTTGTCTGTCAGAGCCATTTGGTAGATCAAGCTCTTGCCAAATCCGGTCGGGAGAAGGGCAAAAACATTGTTTCCACCAACAAAAGCCTTCAGAGCTGTTCTCTGATGTTCTTTTAATGAAAAAATATTGGGTAGATTGGACAACACGGATGAAATAGCAGCATCAATGTTGACGCTTGCTTCCTCGATGCGAGCCGCCATTGTTGTCTGAATCAAAACAGTCGCTTCTCCACTACGTCACATCTATGAAACTCCCGCCCGGCGGTCCTGATTGGCTCTACCTGAAAATCTGGTGCCGAAATCCCTCCCAACGGGAGCGATCCCAGATGGATGTGAGTGGAGCTAGGCGGAGCTGGGCGGAACGAAATGCATCTGGCGAGAGTCAGGTTAATGTAAATAGCCATCTATTGTCATTGTATATCATATATCATATATACTTAGGCCTTTATTTTAAGAAGGTGATTATGCAAAGTCAATGTACTGTCATTCTAACCATTTGTAACCCGTTTTTGATAATTCGCTCTCTTTTTTTAATTTTAATTTTTAAATTTTGAAGCAATGGAGCACAAAACAACATGAGAGACACAGGAAAGACACTATGTGGAGGGAAAGGACGGAAAAAACACAAGACACGACGGGGCAAATGAACCGACAAGCAGATACGGATCGCACGTTGCCACTTTGCTTTGCACATTGAGGGTGTTGAACGGCAAAAAAACAAACAGAAAAAGGCTGTTGTTGGTCTTTCTCTTGCCATGGACATTTCGCCGTAATGTGTTATTACAGGGAGAATCAGTGGGCCAACGATAATTGGCCACCAGCGAAACCCACCATGTTGACAAGGATGCGGGTCGAGAACAAACAGAGACGTCAGGAATGGAAGGGAAACATCGGGTTAATTGCTCCTTCGCTTGAATTTTTGTCACTTTGGCAACCAGCGCCATCAGAAAAACAATAAAACTCCACTTGCGAATCCAGAAGTGAATATTAATGACGTTACCAGCCCTCATTAGGAAAACCAACGATATAGAAAGCAGCCCTGTTATACGACCCATATTTACATTTCTTATTAGGCGGCAACTTCCAGTTGCCGTAGTGATCATTATGGCAGCGAAGGAGGAAGTCAGGCAAAGTATTAGAAAGAGACCTTATAGTTAGGGAAGTTATAGAGATGGAAGAAGCGCATACTTTCAGCCAGGAGACCGCTGTTTGGGTCCAGTTTGCTGCCGAAAAGGTATGAATGTAAAAGTGTTACGTGAGATACGGTATGTAACTGAAGATCTTATATTTAGGCCAAACCACAGTGTTTTCACGGGCCTAACCGAGTAGTTTCTTGCCTAAATCCAACCAAACAGGGAGTAGAATGAAGGAACATCATGTAGATGGCATCTACAACCCCCGACTACAAAAAAATGTTGGGCTGCTGTGTTAAGACGCCAATAAAGGCAGGACCTGGTACCTGCACTCTGTAACCACGAAGCCATGCACAACGTGGTTTGCCGTCGTCGGATCGAAGATTTACAACAACGTCTCGTTTAACTTATGGACAATGATTTTTAACTCTTTGTCTGAAATGCTTAGCTGAAAGCTCGACCCTAACCCTTCCGGTGTACTCTTTCTTTAGATGGGGGAATAAGACTGTCTTTCTAAGGAAGGTCCATTGCATTTGTCATTGTTTCTTGCCTAAATCCAACCAAACAGGGAGTAGAATGAAGGAACGGATCACACCTGTCTCTGATATGCTGTAACGGTCATATTGTCGGTGTCTCTCAGTATGCAGTCTCTGTAACTGCGTACTTTGTATATGATTTCCCGCAGTGATTGCTGGTGTCATACAGCCCTATTCAAATATAAAGGTTTTCTCTGCCTTCAAAAAGCAGTAATACGCCATATTTCCATCACCAGGAAGAAACTGTAAAACCAAAACGGTTCCTGTTTTTCATGCAAACAGCACAGTGAGCTTTGACACGGGGGTGGGAGGAGGATGTAATGTATGGGAGCAAAAGCTGTCGAGAGAAGCCTTAAAGAGAAAACAAATCCCCCTATATATTCCATGCACTCGGCAGATGTCTCATCTTAATAACGGCTCAGTCTGAGTCTGAGCTGCTCTTGTAAAGTGTGGCAGCCGGAGCTCTGAGCCGTGCTGCCGGGTCGAAAGCGTCTGCCGGGTGTACAGGGACGTTTTCTGGCCCTGAACTGTTCAAACTACTGTACAATAGAGAGCATTTGGGTAAAAAAAAAAAAAAGTAAAACATTTGGGTCTACAAAATTAATAGAGTAATTCATTTTTCTGTGGAGCAGCTTCAGATTTACATGTTAATGACATTTTAGCCTGGAGGCATGGCTCTGTGGTTTCTGGCTTTGGAAAGAACAAGTTAAAGCTGCTACAGCCGTGGAGATTTTCAGCCGACGGAGAAGAGGCAGTAACTGTACGGACTTACGGAGCTAGAACATGTTATTTACAAGGTACATGGAAAAACATACAGCAGGAACAAGAATTACATTGTTTAAGCACCCAGAAGACATCCTGCATAGCAATGACTGTATGTACTCACCTTGGGGCGGTTGCATAACAATCATATAAGAGGAAACAGGAAGTGAGAGAACACAGCGCCCAGACTGCAAGAACCAACTGAGGTTACGCAACTAAAGGATGAATCAACAGCAGTTAAACCGAAGATGTACATTGCCTTATTGATTTATTTTATGGATGGTGATACCTTTGTCACGGCTGTGTCCAAACAGTATGAGGAGCGTGAACGATTGCCTTGCGTGATGCCTCAAAGCTACATTGGGAATTATAAGCGGTTTTAACATCTCTTTTCTGGTGCCCAGTCACAGCGGCGATAGAAACTCTGAAATGAAACGAAAAGAATCGATTCGATTCAATGGAACTGCCATGATTAGTGTTCGACTCTGGTGAACTTGGCCGACAGCAAACAATCCTGACAGTGCCGACCTTTGTGGGCACACGGGGCTGCTGCTGCTGCTGACGAGCTGCGTCGCACTTTATACCTGTGTTTACTGTCCCTCTGTCAGAATTAACCGCTCTGCTGAAGAAATTTTAGACAGCGACTGTATGAGACATGAATACGCTTTTAAAATGTATCGCCTCATTAGCAAATGAGCTAGCGAGCTTGCTGACCGACTCCTTGCAGAGCCGCTGTGACCGCTATCGTTGCTCCGCATTATGCATACTTGTTCTCTTTGTAATATTTGAATTAAAGGGATATTCCAGTGTAAATTTAATCCATGGTCTAACACACCTGGACACTGAGTAAGACTCCCCTCGAGAGGTCAAGTTTGCTGACCGCTAGCTTAGCTAGTTTTAGCAACCTCAGAAAAGACCGCACGATAACAATACACTGCCGCTTATGTCTCCAACTAGAAACCGCCATCAAAAAGCCACTCATAGCCACAAATAATGCTCAGAACAGCACCAAACTTCAGCAACAGTACATGTACAGTCCCAGCACACAGTACGAAGCCTCAAACATCTGCTAGCTTAGCCGGATTTGTATTAAAAACACAGCAATCCGGCAAAGCTAGCAGATGTTTGATGCTTTGTACTGTGTGCTGGGACTGTACGTGCACTGTTGCTGAAGTTTGGTGCTGTTCTGAGCATTAATTGTGGCTTTTTGATGGCGGTTTCTAATTGGAGACATAAGCTGCAGTGTATTGTTTTCGTGTGGTATTTTCTGAGGTTGCTCAAACTAGCTAAGCTAGCGGTCAGAAAACTTGAACTCTCGAGGGGGAGTCTTACTCGGTGTCAAGGTGTGTTAGATCATGGATTAAACTTATACCGGAATATCCCTTTAACTACATCAATGTATGTTTACATTGAGGATACAGAGTTATTACCACGTGCAAAAACACTTTTTTTTCCAGTTAAAATGTTCACCGGCTGCATGAACGGCCTCGAGTCACGACAGTCTTGTAAACTACGTGCACACCTGCCAGTTTACGGGACCGCCGTGACTCCAGGTGTATCAGACTCCAGGTGGCTAGTTAACTCTGGCTACCTTATACTGAATCTAGTATTGGCATCTACAACCCCCGACAACAAAAAAAATGTTGGGCTGTTGTGTTAAGACGCCAATAAAGGCAGAACCTGGTACCTGCACTCTGTAACCATGACGCCATGCACAATGTGGTTTGCCATCGTCGAATCTAAGATTTACAGCGACGTCTCGTTTAATTTATGGACAATGATTTTTAACTCTTTGTCTGAAATGGTTAACCAAAAGCTTGACCCTAACCCTTCCGGTGCACTCTTTGGGGTGCCGGTCTCTCTACTCCCTTTCTCTTTATCCCAAAAGAATGTAATCGCCTTCACCACTTTACTGGCTGATACTGCTGATTCTGGACCTGCCATACTTTCTTTAGCTGGGGGAATAGGACCGTCTCTCTAAGGAAGGTCCAATGCATTTGTCAAGGTGTGGGGCCAGTGTGGTTTTCAGATATCCCAACCCGAAAAGTCCGTTGTAGAGGGAGAAGCTGTGTTTGTCTTTTATGTCATTATTTTGTCTGTTTTATGAGAAGAGGCACAACATTAAAGGAACAGTTCGCCCAAGAATTAAAATTCAGTCATTCTGGAGCTTTTCCTCAAGATAATGTGAAAAAACAAACTGAAAAGATGGCTGCAGACGGCTCCTTTGGACATAATCAGTGTCTCTGGAAGTTATCGACGCCCTCAGCATGTGGTTAAACTCAGGCGACCGCTTCAGCCAGGGTGCACACTCACCCTTTTAGCTCACAGTGAAGATTCTGGCTTCAAACGAGTGTAAATAACATGTTTTCAGATGAGACGTGGGATCTTGACCCGACATTCTATGGGCATGGGGGCGAGGAGATGTTTTCTTTTTGAGTGAACTCTTCCTTTAATGTGCTCTTGAACAACCTCATTATCATGAGTTTTTTTTATTTTTTTTGTGTGTGTGTGCTCGTTTCCCTTCCGGTGCTTGCGTGTGTTTTGTTCATGTCCTTGTTCCCTGACAGAACGTTATAAAAGGCAGCTGAACTTATCGTTGTTACAAATGTTGTGTAATCCTGCAAAACCCAATAAAGAAAAGCTTTTTTTGAAATATAAAAAGAGATCAGAGGAGCAACTCGCGGATCCCAGAGAGTCCGTCGGTGCAGATTGCTTTGTTTGGCGGTGAAAGCACAGAGGAGATTTGAGCGAGATAAGGCAGAGGAGGGAAGTCTCTTTTGTGGAGGTGGCGGAGGCGGGATGGGAAAACACACAAAAATAAAATAAAAAATGGCCTCGCTATATAATGTTAGACCAACGAGGCTGTTTAGCTCCTGTGTTTTTCAGAAAAAGTGAACCATCTAAACTGCGTGGGTACGGATCCTGTTACGTGAAATAAGCCCATCTGAGCCGCCGCCTGTCTGTGCGCTCCGGTGGGGGATTACCGGCGACATACATGGAGCCCTCAGACCGAGGTGAGACGCACGACACGACGAGCCCGGAGGAGCTAGCATGTCGTTTGCATGTGCTTATTTGGAGAATTCGTTTCACATGATGACGCCACGGCACTTAAACCGTGTCCTCCATCGCGTTAAACTCACGTTGCATGTCTGAAGATGAGCCGACTATAATGGCCCCGGGGGGGATTGTGTGCCGTAATGGCGTCGGTTCCGTGTGTGTGTGCGGGTGATCGCGCTCTCTCGCAAATATGCGCTCCCCGTGACTCCATCCATCAGTCTAATTACACATCAATCCTGTTAATTCTTCATTATCATTAACCTTGGCAATCTCCCCCTAAGAACACAGCCATCTGGTAATTCTTTCAAAACTTGCCATTCGAGTGTACTACATACACGTGTGCACAAACGCACGCCGCCGAGCGCGTCAAAAAAAGAAAAACACAACACACACGTTCTCTGCTGGCACCCCTGCAGCACAATCTCTGAAGAGACTTGAGCGGAGAGAGATAAAAGTTGGGGCTGCACACGTCTACCTCAGTTAATGAACCCCTGCTGCTGAATCCTTGTTAATGGATTAGTCCATTATGATTAGTGCATGATAGCCGCAGTGCCCCTCCCCAGCCCGACATTTGTCATTTTACACGCGGCAGCGAGCCTTCCTCATTATTCCCCATTAATCAATTGATCGTGAAGTGCTGTTTAATTGGAGACTGATTGATTGATGGACCAGCAAACACATTTCTCTCGCCGCTTTCAGCCAGGACTTCCAGACGTTAACGTGCTCCGAGCAGAGTCGCTACCTTTTTATGTTTATTATAATGGATGGAGAAACTGATCAAGGCGCCGTGGATCATTTGCTGAAGACATCTTTCAAATGATAGTGGATCGAGTCTGAACGGTGACCGGGATGCTGACTGGCAAGAATGCCTTACCTTCAGTTTCCCCAAGTCCAAGTCACACTAGTGTTTCTTACCCGGGAAATCCACTGGATGCATGTGCGTTGCGAAACGGCTCGGGTATGGTTTTTTTTGGCGTTGGGGTTTTGCTCCGTGGAGTCCGTGGAGCGAGACCGAGGAGTTCGACAATGTGTTATAAACACAACAACAAGTGTTCCCAACCGAAGGATTAGAAGGAGTGCTTGGACTTGTCTCTTTTTTTTAAATTTTTGTGCTGCCGTCAACACAGAGTGGTTTATTCTGAAAATTAACCAGATGTTATGTTGTCGTTGTTTCGGTGTGTGACTTCCTGTCTGCTCTGAATTGATGCGCTGTGCTCCGGCAGAAACAGGAGCCTTGCTTATCATCTACAGAAGGGTCCGGACTGCCGGAGCTGCAACGGAGTAGATACGCAGCGGAGCCAGTGGAAGTACACACAAGGACTAATGTGAAACTTATCAGCTCTGCTGCAGTGGCGGAGCGCAGACGGACCGAACACGGATCTGGTGGAATTTAGGGGTTAAGCTCAATCCAATGTACAGTTTTTAACCGTACCCCTCGTTTTCGAATGCCCCCCTGCCCCCAGAACAGAGTTGAAGGGGAAGGTGTTGAAATCACCCCCTATGAAATGGGAAAACCCTTCAGTTCCTCAAACAGACACGACTACACATTTCCAATATGGCGTCCTCAGTTGTGGTGATTACTCTTGCGTTACTGTTGCAATCCTAATATAACCACAATGCCATTTGCCCATTTATCTGAAGATTTAAAAGCCTGGGCGCGAGCAATTTCTTCAAAACGTTATGCTACCAATCAAAAAAGATATAATCAAATAAAAAAGAACAATGCTTCGTTAACTGGCCCTCAGCAGTCAGCTACCGAGACAACAGCAGAGCTCTCACTGTCCACATTAGTTTAATAATCGGACAGTTTTTCATCACTTTCTGTCCCTAAAGTATTTCTTTTTCTTTTCATTCAGTCACCCTTGACAGATAGTCGCTGTTATTTCTCTCTTCTTGCTCTGAAACCAAAGATCATTTCCTTAGTTTTTTTTTAGTATTTAGCTGGAGATAACCCAGTGCCCACACTCAGTCTCACAGATTTAGAGACGTGCGTGATGGCTCAGGGCTGTCCGACTGTCAAATCATGAGCAAATCGCAAGAAGGGTTTCTTGCGGACAGTGTGAGCCCTTTAAGACCATTTTACGTAATTCTGCATTTTTCTGCAGACTTTCCGTGAGGGAATGACCCATGTGTGTACTCCTGTTTTTTTATTTTTTATTTTTTATTATTTTTATTATATTTTCAAGAATATTATAGCAAATCCCAAACCTTCAACATGAAGTGAAATGTTGCAAAGTGCTGTCCTATTCCTATTTACATGATTTCGGACCCTTGCAGCCTCTTTGACTCAAACATTGACATCATTACACCACTAAGTCCATTAGGGTCCAGGGCTGAAGGCCTCGGGGGGCTTTAGGCTTATGAATATACATACCAAATTTCAGCGCAGCCTGGCCAAGCTCGGAAGTTTGTCAGATGGACAGAAACAGTTGTGCAGTGTCGTTCATTTTATTTAATTTTAGTTTTTTTCTTTTGTTTCTTCAAATGCTGCGAACGTGATCTCATCACTGACACACTACAGCGCCACATGTTGCGAGAAGCTATAGGAGCGGACCGTTCGATAAATCAATAGACCACTCGGAAGCCATTATATTTCCCATGGATCACCAGCAGTTGGGAGCAGCAGGATCTAATAGATACAGTTGGATTAGATGAAGTTGTCCACATGCTACGTGTCAAAGAGTGACAAACAACCACATTGCAGCCCATTACTCACTAACCTAATTAAGAGGCTGACAGCTAGCCTTTATTCATATTTATGCACCTTTGTCTTCTGCTTGTTTTTTTTGTTTTTTTTCCCAACGCCAGTGGAGCGCCGGCCATCTGGAGACAAAAGGAAAATCCCCTGTGTTTGTGTGCTAAACTTGAGCGGTGCTGTGAATGAGAAACTAATAATTATTATGAGAAAAAAAGACCACGTATTTGCTTTTGAGCACTCATAATGGGGCGGCGGCAGATTAGAGAATGTGTACAGTCATCGGAGTGAAATTGCCCCAAAATAGGATCAACAGGCCATGAAATTGCCACGGAAGCGGTGTGAGGCCGGTTTTACAGAGTGCGAGAGCCCCTCGGCGAGCGCCAAGCTGTGGCTGCTTTTTGTCTTTAGGATCCTGAATGAGGCGAACTACTCATTACCTCTCCCGCTAAGATTCAGGAAGCGAGAGAAAGACGCTAAAAACTATGCTGTTCAACGCAGAGGGGCAGCTATCGGCCAGCATGATGCAGCAGCCGTCAGTGATACGTTCCACTTTGTCGTTGCGTCCTCTGACATGCCATCTGATGATCGACTCACTCTGGGTGTTATACACATCGAGGGAGGAGATGGTTAGGGTGATTTTTTGGTGTTCTGTCAGACTGTGTCCTCCTGCGCAGTCGGAACACTAGAGTTCATGCATAATTGATTGAGATTACGTGGACGTGCGGGGATCTGCTATGCATTTTCATCTTCCAGGTACAAAGAAGGCATCCGGCTCGGGGTTGCCATGGACACCCCGGGTCCCCGAGGCTGCCGAACCACTTGCTCTACACGGAGGTGGGAGTGGATGTCTCGAGCCCTGACAGGTCTCCATCCATCTGAGGGCTCATTATCGCTGATGACTGCTCTGATAATCATCGAGAAGTGCACTCGTGGCACGTTAATACGTTTTAAATGTTCAGATGAATGCAGTCACATGGCCGCGACATATATAAAGACGGCGTGCATGCTTTGCATCAGGTCAGGGTCTTTTTTGAGAGTTTTTCCTTCTTACGCTGCGTGCTGAATCTTGAAGAGCCTGTTATAAAAGCTGAAATCAAAGTGCGCTTATTAGCTGTTTCTTGAGTTTTATTCACATTTTGTAGACTTTTTAGCATTGGTGGTCAGTGTGTGGAGGATGGTAACCCCTGTCTTTGATCACAGATCTGGGGTTGAATGTGAACGTCCTCCTTGATCTTTCTCCAGCGATCCACAGATCCCTGGTTGATGATCTTTGACCTTTGAGTTAGATTTGGGCGATTTCACGCAGACTCACCCCAGATTAAGAACTTTTAGCAGTTTGTGGCATTGATTTTCCTGGAGCAAAAAGTTAAAACTTGTATTAAATTTACTGATCGCAAAATCCTATAACTGCATCCAAATACTTTCATAGTTATGACTTTTCAAAGTCTGGCCCTTGACGCTAAATTTCATCATCTTTGTGCTTCTTTGAATGTATTTTCTCGGCTTCACCAACTGGGTATTTGTTGCTGGATTGGGTTGAAATTTGTCCTGGAAATCGAAGAGACCCTGAGAAAAAAAAACATGCAATGGATAGTCATGTAAATTGTTCTTCCATAATACTAAAAGTTATCAGATACTTAACAATAAATACTGTTCTACCTTAACCACTAGAGCCTCTCGGAGGGCTTATAGCCACTGAAATTAGGTTACAGTTTGTGATTTTACCAGCATGAGCATGAGCCGGATGCAAGAAGACGCTGGGGGGAATATCGCTGCTTCTCAATCCGATGGACTATTTATGGAAAAGTTTTTTATTGCACATCAAAGTTGGGCGATATTCTTGTGATCTGGTCAGGATTTTGACCCAGCTTTACTCTAAAAGTATACAGGTAAAGAGTACTTCATATTTTACCAGCATGAGGCGAATAGTGAGTCAGTTTCCATGGCAACCCGGATGCGAGAAGACGCTGGGGTGAATATCGCTGCTTCTCAATCCGATGGACTATTTATGGAAAACAAGTTTTTTATTGCACATCAAAGTTGGGCGAAATATCCTTATTCTTGTGATCTGGTCAGGATTTTGACAAAGGATTACTCTAAAAGTACACAGTAAAAGTACTTCATATTATGCATGCAAGTAGTCTATGAAGTACTTAGTTCAGTAGTATATGAATCTTGGACTACTTATGGAAAATAAGTTTTTTATTCCACCTCAAAGTTGGGCGAAATATCCTTATTCTTGTGATCTGGTCAGGATTTTGACCCAGGTTTACTCGAAAAGTACACAGTAAGAGTACTTCATATTATACATGCAAGTAGTCTAGGAAGTACTTAGTTCAGCAGTATATGAATCTTGGACTACTTATGGAAAATAAGTTTTTTATTGCACATCAAAGTTGGGCGAAATATCCTTATTCTTGTGATCTGGTCAGGATTTTGACCAAGGATTACTCTAAAAGTACACAGTAAGAGTACTTCCTATTATACATGCAAGTAGTCTAGGAAGTACTTAGTTCAGCAGTACATGAATCTTGGACTACTTATGGAAAATAAGTTTTTTATTGCACATCAAAGTTGGGCGAAATATCCTTATTCTTGTGATCTGGTCAGGATTTTGACAAAGGATTACTCTAAAAGTACATAGTAAAAGTACTTCATATTATGCATGCAAGTAGTCTATGAAGTACTTAGGTCAGTCGTATATGAACCTTGGACTATTTATGGAAAATAAGTTTTTTATTCCACCTCAAAGTTGGGCGAAATATCCTTATTCTTGTGATCTGGTCAGGATTTTGACCCAGGTTTACTCTAAAAGTACACAGTAAGAGTATGTCCTTTTATACACGCAAGTAGTCTAGGAAGTACTTAGTTCAGCAGTACATGAATCTTGGACTACTTATGGAAAATATGTTTTTTATTGCACATCAAAGTTGGGCGAAATATCCTTATTCTTGTGATCTGGTCAGGATTTTGCCCCACAGTCACTGCCAGCAGCTCTTCAGAGTGGTTTCATCACGAATACCGTAAATGTTAGTATATTCGTGCACTTGAAAAAAATGTGCGGCTGATTTGACCAAGCAAACGCAAACCACGGCTGGCTTGACCGCAGTAGGACGGCGTCTGATCCGACTGAACATGTGATAAGATACCAGGCTGGCTGTTGCAGACTGTGCTGACGTAAATACACCAGGAAATCATGAAAGTAAATCCTCACATCAGTATTTTGTTTGGTCTCAACATTTTTGCCCGTGTTTCTGCTTTGTAGATAGAAAATGCCACCGAAAAAGAAACAAGGCATCCAAAGCTATTTCACCACCCAAAGAGTGAGTAAGTATTGTATTGTAATGTATAGTATTGTCAGTATTATAATTTTATTAGGGGCCTCTCTGGGCCCCTCTTAATCATGGGCCCCTAGAATCCCTCTCCTTTTTCCCCCCTTTTCGGCGCCCCAGCATACATATTTTCATAATTGCAAACTGAACTAAGTTCAGACAAGTTAATGCATGTTGAAAAACCATCTTCAGGGTTATGATGTTTTCAAATCCAGTCAATTGAAAATAAGCAGTTGGTGAGGCTTAATACACTTACATCACCAAATGAAATTTAGCCCTGAGGCGAACTTTATAAATTCACCAGAAAAAAAGTATTTTGAGAGCATCTAAAGAATTTTGCAAGGCCCAGTGAATTTAACAGAAGTTTTCATGTTGAGAATTTTCAAGGAAATCCTCGACATGAACTGGGAGTTATCTCGGTGTTTGTTTTTGTCAAACAAGTGTTTGAATAAGTGTTTGTGCTCAAATACTAGAAAATATTCACCTGATGTAACCCTGAAAAGGTGAGTAACACATCACAATTATTATAACTTAAAACCTAAATTACACATTCACTTCCTTCTGTTTCTCTGATATTGTCTTGTGTGTCTGTAATCTTTACAAACTTCTCCAATACCAGGTGCTGCAAAGACCTTATTTCCCCTGGGTTGTGTTATTTTTGGGTTTATGTGTGATTTACTGTGAGGGGCTACGAATCAATAAAACCCATCAGAAGCATGATAAGTGGTGACTTTGGTAAATCTTTCTTGTTTAGTTGATTAGGGAATATGTGAACAGACTGGGGAGTCAACACTGAAATCCCACATGAGTGACTAATCATTAGCCAATGATGTAGAACCTATAGAGACAAGCTGAGACAGCGACGAGGGAGACCTTGATGAGTTTTGGACTTTAATTCGTCCATTAATTCCTGATAATGGACAACTTGTCAGGAATTATCCCTTACATACACAACGTCCAATTAAACTTTCAAAATAAAGCTTGCTGACAAAAAAGTCTACATATTATGACATATGACTTTTGGACTGTTATTAATGTTGTCAAATGGTTGTGGCTTGGTTATACTTTGGAAAAGATCAGACTCACTGGATTAAAATAACTACATTCAGTCTCGTAACTAACAGTAACGTAAGACACATGACACGTCATGCAAAGTGCTGTGGCGTAAGTATGTTACTTATGTCACTTGCACAACATCAATCATTTCCCCACGTCAAAATCACTGTTGACTCTTGGTCACAAAGGGGACATAAACCCTGGACTCCGATGGTAAAATCAAGTGAATGAACCATCCAACTACCCCGACCATCCCCTGACACAAGACTTTACATGACTGCACTCAAGGGGCGCTTCAACAAGCGATGCCAGAGGGGTAACTACGGTGTCAAGCGTAAGGCCTATGACCAGGCCGCTGTATTTGTCACGTTGTGAGTGAGAATGGCCTGGGCAGGCATGATGTTTCTCTTCTGACACGCTCCTGGCTGGTCACGAAGCGGAAAAGAGGGACGGAACAAAACTGTCACAGACGGGAAGTCGCTGGTGAAACCGAGGCGTTGCTGGCTCTCAACGCATCTGACAGCCCCTGTGAGTGAAGACCATGAGCTGCCGCTTAAAAGCTGCTAAAAGGACTGAAAAATACTGAAAACTGAAATGACAATCATTAAATCCTTCAAGAGGCAGGGTGTCGATTTTAAACTGAACCCCCTCTGTTAAGGCTGAGCAGCTCCACACTTACAAGGCATTTCTTGGCTTCTACAAACAAACCAGTAAGTGTTTTCCCTCTGCATTCCCCAATGTTATGTTTGAATTATGAGATTAATAATAGATCGCACAGAATCTTCACAGCAGGAAAGAATCATCTCATTGTAACAGGTGCTGCGCTGACCCAGCCCCACGGAATCAGCTCATCTACCCTCAAGCCAACAAGGCTAAATGCAATCGCTTTAATCTGCTCCCTTCAGGTAAAAAAACAGGCATGAACTTGGTGAACCTGAGCGCACTGCCCAATGTGGTCAGTGTAACATTGCAGCAAAGATATTACTCAAGCTTTGCATCATATTACCAGGAGAGATCCTGACCAAATCGTTTACGGCGCTGACACTTCAGAAACAGTTTCTCTGCACATCAGGTCAGCACGGGCCATTATAACTCCCCAGCTAACGGGCTGATTGTGCTTTAATGACCCAATCAAGCCAATGATCTAAGTGCGTGTACAAGAGAATAGTCATAATTGGGATACATGACTGGATCAGCTGTTATGTGTAGCACTGCAGATGCCATGGTTGGATTCCAGGCGTTTGTGTGTGGTTCTTAATGAAGGAAAATGAGGGAGGACCATAATAATACAATTCTAAAACCTGCATGGAAAAAATGCTATTCACAGACAGCACAGGAGAAATTACCATGGGCGCTGCGAACATCAGCAGCACCTGCATGAGAAACCCCCTGCCGAGGCCATTTTCACCGCTAGATGAAACCGCTTTTATTGCTTCCCGCTTTCAGCTGTATATCACAGGCCGAGTGACACGGGCCGCTCCTGGTCACATATCAAGTGGGAGTTGTTGATTATGAGGTCTATCTGATGGGCCGATGCAAAGCAGATTTACCTCTCCAATCTACTAAAAGCTTGTGGCGACATGCGTCCGTTCCGCCGGTTTCCATGTTGAGACGACAAGATGAGTTAGGACTGCAGTCGCCAAAATCAACAAATCAAGACTTCGTCTTTGGCAATGACGACCTCTCACCAGGAGGAAACCAACAGCAGAACAGATGTGATAGAAAGAGCAGACCTAACCTAATTTCTTGCCTATGCACGGAATATTTATCAAACATAAATACAGGCTACAACAACATCTTAACATCACACAAAAAACAGCAAGTCCCAGGTCTGACTAGTGATGTATGTAAAGAGCCAGATTCCATCTCGTGAAACTATTGGCTCACCTCCAGGCAAACTGCATGGGAGCAAGATTTCTAACACCCTCCTCAAATGTGAAAAATGTTCACAATTACTGTCACAGCTATGCGCATGTGACGGTCAGAACTGATCAAAGGAGACATTTACACAAAAATGTACCCTTCGTTAAGCCAACGCATTAGCCAAAGTGGGCGCACAAGTTCAACCTCATGTTGAGGCTGGAAATACTGTCTTTTCAAATCAGTTTGGGATCTCAGGGATTCCGGAGGCTCAGATTAAGCCATATGAAGTCAAAGTATTTATTTATAAGTCCCCATCTACTTCAGTTGTTTTGCTGTGAAGCTCCAGAAATGTTTTGTGAACTACAAAACACTCGAGGTGAGGAGATTACGACTGAATTTTACTTTTTTGAGTGGACTGTTCCTTCAAGTAAAAACAGTTAACTCAACGAACATTATTTTGGTACTTAATTATCAGTATGAACATTGGTGAATAAATAGGGAGTAACTTGTACAATTAGATTGTCGTCATCATGTTAGATTTGAGCATTGGCATTTTAATTTATAGACCAAAGACATGAGTCAGTCTCTCTGGTATAGTGCTTGGCTGATTTCACTCACAAGAAAGTTTGTTATTAGTTGAAGTACTTCTGTATCACAGACATTTCATATGAATGATGGTGTTTCTCAAGGCATCACCCTTTTTTTATATAGGCTCTATCTTGTCAGCATTATTAGACAGAAGCAAACACTCTTATCACTGGCCTTCCTCAAAACAAACACTTGACCCCAGGATCTTGAAAAAGTAAAAATACATATAGAAAGAAAACATTACCCAACTGTTCATGAACCTGCGCTGGCTCCCTGCGTCTTTTAGAATGGAGGCCTTTCATATGTTAATAAAGTCATACACAACCTGCGTCGGCGACTGCCTCTCATTTCAGGCTCCAAGAAAAACTCTCGGGTCTTCCACTTCCTTTCTGTTAGAGATTCCCTCTAAATGGTCAGGTTGCTTCATGTTTTCATGGCCCAGAAATGTGGAATAACCTCTCCTTGGATCTTAGAATAAAAAAGCCCCATGGTATTTAAGAAGAAATGAAAAACTCATTTTAACCTGCTTTTAGTTTGGGGTGATCAAACCATGTTTTCTTTGGTGTCTTTCTCATATGGTTTTATTGGTATTGTTTTTAATGATTTAAATTACGGTTGTTTTTCATTTTAGCGTTTTGGCTTAACATAGTTCGATATGGTTTTGTAAAGGACTGTGAGCTCCATCCTTCCATGACCGGTGCTATTAAAAGGCCAATACAAATCATAAATGCTTTAACCTTTTAAAAAAATACATTTTCATATGCTTGCTGTACCGTTTCAAGATCTTGAATGTATTTTGAAAAATGTTCATTTAAATTTGAAAACCAGTCAGCAATCTAATGAAACTTACTTGAGTTGTTTAAGTTTCAAGACTTTCCTTATTGACTTACATGGTGTATAGACATTGCTGTAGGCTGATGGCTGCTTAAAAATACAGAGGACACAGCTGATGTAATGCATGATACATTTGTAGTGAATAAGACAGAAAGAAGATGGAATTCGAAAGTGGAACCCGAAAGTCTTCACATTCTGAATTTGTGTTGAGGACCACTGGACTCTGAGGGGCCTTGAAGAAGCCAAAATGTTAGCCTGTTGCCTTACACCAGTCCTGCAGCCACACAGAGAATATTTTAACTTCGCCTCAGCGGACTCCAAACCCAAATCTGATACGTCTGGCCAGGTGACAACAGCATCACTCCGAGCACAGATGCCTAAAACTGAAAGTCAGCCTTCTTTTGAGTGCACTGTGGTATCAATGATTAGCAGTGATCTGAATCAACTCCAGATCATGAACCCAGATGTGAGGTTTTTATGTAAGCAAGGAAACAGATGTGCTATCTAATAGCCAGCAGTTGCTCACGCTCAGAAAACCATGCATAATATACATCAGAGGCGCACACAGTGTGTACGCCTGCTCATTCTAACCTATTTTCTCATGCGGTCTTAGAGGAGAGGTTCACAATTTCCCAAGTCTGTCTTTAAACGACAGTCAGGTGCCCAATTGAAACAGGCTTTTACATACTGTTACCATTCCTCCTGGCAGACATGAGGGGTTGCTAGTTTATTTCATCATGTATCCCACTGACTGGAGGTATAGGGGTATACCTTTTTGCCACATCTCACAGGTGCTGTATTTTATCATTACAATTGTCATCACTGTCAATCAGTTTCTTCCAAAGGACTTCAGATCATTGTTTTCTGTTTCCATGTTATTTGTGCTTTTCACAAAAAAACGTATTTGTAGGGGATGCCAGTAAAAAGCCCCCAATTCTGTCTTATGCATTTTTGTTTCAGAATGAGAGGAGGAAGGGAGGGGGGTGACATGCAGCAAAGGGCCACAGGTCGGACTTAAACCCCGGGCCACTCAGCCACAGGTCTGAACATTTTCTAATCTTTGGGTTTCACCCTCTCCTTGTTTGTGTTATAAGGCTTTTTTGTGCATTAAAACATCTGCAAAGTTACACAGCCAAAGTCCATGCCAAAGGGATCTATTCTCTCCTGCAGAAAAATATTCTAAACTGCTTGAAACGACTCACTTGTAGTCCAGACCTTTGTAACATAGCACCACCTCCAGCTAGGGGACAACCCTCCACCTGTGAAAGTGAAAGTACACCTTGCTGTCTGCCGCTGTGTTATGAAGATGTGGAGAAGCACAGGCAAAGATGCCAAGGGACAGCGCCGAGCTAATAGCGAAGCACGGGAGCTGCTCAGCTGTTGGATGCAGGAATCAACACAGATGACCTCATCTTCTCTCAGCTGAGGATGTCAGGACCCGGCGGGTTCCCCTTATTGTAGATGGAAAATCACCGGAGCTGCTGTTCTCCAACGAGGTCAAATTGCATTGAGAGCGACCAAAACATCTCCATCATGGAAGATGATTGCGATTGAATTACAGATGTCCTCCTGTGAATTCCCTACTTACTCCAGAGGCCGGGTAGTGTCACACGTCCATTCTGGTGCAGCGGACATGAAGAGCAGAGTGCTGCAAGAGTGACAAGACCGTTGTTAACAGAGTCCCATGATGCCGTTGTGAGCGTGGTCTAAGACAGTGCAGCAGAAAAAGACTGCTACAAAAACCTCCCCTGCAGGGAGAGCTGACAGGGAAAGTACTGCAGCTCGACACTAATGACAGCTGGAAGTAACTTAAATGGAAGATTCATTCAGATCCCTTTGACGGATGATGGAAATACAGTAAATTTCATAGTCAGTGTTGTAGTGCAAAGATTAGAATGTTTTGCAACATTTTGCACCACTGAACATTTCTTTGACCTTCAGTTGAATTCTTAAGTGAAGTAGGAAAATTGTCACCAAAGACAAGGATACATTCATAACACCAACAGCAATATCATTGTTCCTCTCAATACTCTCATCATGTAAAAACAGGTTATGTGCTATATCTGAAGGTTTCCTGGAACCTGGTAAAACTCATGAATTCTATTATAACAACCAAGATAGCAATCTGTGTTCTGTTGTTTTTGTCGTCACTGATTAAGTCTAATGGAAGACAGGTTAAAAAAAAAAAGAAGTAAGAGTGTAGACTTGTAGACTGTTGCTTTTTCATTCTTGATGCCAAATATCAAAGTAACAAAATAAAATGAAAAGAAATGTTAGATAGGTAGAATTATTTTTTATTTCATATATAGAACCTTTATAGTGTTATAAATCGGGTTGACGGCTATATTTTTTTCAGGGCTGATACCATTACTGATTTTAGTAATCCAGGAGAGCAATCACCGACAGAACAGAACAAATACAATTCTTAGTCTAAAAGTTGAAAAAAAAAAAGAAACAGTGATGGAATGTAACCAACTACAATTTACTAGTTGTACTATGTACTGTACTTAGGTACAATTTTGAGGTACTTGACTTCAATATTTCCATTTTCTGCTACTTAATACTTTCACTACACTCCATTTATTTGATAACTTGATTTACAGTTACTTTGCAAATTCAGATTATTCAGCTCTGATCAGCTGTTACTCGTGACATCAGGTAGTTGACCACTAACAGTGAGGGGATGCTGCATTAGAGCCAGCTGTCATCCCCATACTTCACAGAGTTACCAAAAGAGTTCTGTTGATGTCTGGGAGCGCAGTCATGGGTGTACAGTGTGAACAGGAGGGGGCTGAGCACGCTGCCCTGGGGAGCTCCAGTGTTGAGCACTTACATAGAGGAGGTGTGTCTGCCAATCCAAACTCTGTGTGTTGTCTGCTTGTGAGGAAGTCCAATATCCAGTTGCAGAGTGTTGTACTGAAGCTCAGAGTGTTTAGTCTTCCAAGCAGCTTCATGGTGAGATTGTGTTGAATGCTGAGCTGAAGTCAACAAACAACATCCTGATGTAGCTGTTTTTATTCTCCAGCTGTGTGAAGACTAGTTAGACTAGTGAAGACTTGCTAGTTTCAGACTGATGTACCTGCGTCAACCTGTGCTCCCCTTTGCGTGTTGGTCTTTAAGTGAGGTGTGGTCAGAAGCACTGATGGTGGATTGCTATCTTGAGGCAGCAGAAAGCAACAGTGCCATAGACCAACAAAAGGTTAGTCTGAAGTCAAAGGGCAGTCTGTTCCCTTATATTTAAATGACATATTAGATGCTCCTTCAAATGGGGTTCTGTTGTTCATACATTCTGATTTTATGATTTGAGAGGCTGCTTTCAGTTATTTTAAATGTTTCCATGAACACAGTCATGTCACTGTAACAAATATCATGGCGCACTTAATCAAGAAAACTAAAAGCTGTAGTTATAATCAATGAAGTGTATCAGCTGTTCACAAATGAGATGTTAATGTACAGATACCCAAATGGATTCTGCTGCTGGAGGATCGCTGCAGGTAATGTCATTAATATGTTCCTCATTAAGGACCCCTCTCATCCCACCTGTTATTGATCAGGATGATACTTTGTATGACCCGTCCTGCCTGATCCAAGGACTGAGATCCACACAACACAGAGGGACAGCAGCAGCACTCCTCCTCCTCCACAGTTTAATATCAGTTTATTTTTTCATCTGCAGTCAAACAGAGTTGTTGATGGGACAGATGATTGTGAAATGGCAGGGCAAGAGGGTACAGCAGCTGAGGATCACATCCTGTCCCTCAGTGAGGATGAGTGCTACTGTTTAAATGCTCCAGGTCCTGGTGCAGCTGGCTCCTAAAGGGAATGGGAGACGACACTCGGATTGGTTGGACTTATGTTGTGTTCAAAACACACCCATGACTAGCTAAGAGTCTAAATACCACCTCTTTGTGCTGTGCGCTTCACTTTGCGCACAGATTATCTGCTATTTAACTAGCAAAATGGAATTGGACATTAGGGCCCTGAGTGGAAGACAGCAGATATGGCATCCTCTGTGGATCTTTTGGGTCTGAAAGCGTACTGGAGAGGGTCCAGGCTGGCAGGGATGTTGTCTCTGATGTAAACCAGTATCTTCATCAGGACAGAGGTAAAAGCCACTGGCAGGTTGTCGCTAGGCTGAGACACAGCAAACTTTTTAAGGTACAGGAACAATGTTGGCTACCTGAAGCGAGTAGGAACAGTCTCCTGTGACAGTGAAATGTTAAAAATGATAGTTATAACATCAGTTAGCAGCTTTCTGACAGTCCAAAATTGTGTTGTTTCACTTTGTGTCCGCAAAACAGCTCTGTCCAGTCAAGACGTGGACTCTACAAGACCTCTAACAGTGTCCTGTGGTATCTGACAATTACAGCAGATGATTTACCTTGGGGGGTGGTTATGAAGGATCAAACTTCTTGTTATTCCACAGGCCAAGTTAACACTTAAAACCCTGCCATGTTCCTTAAATCATTCCTGAACAATTTTGGCACTATGGCAGGGCACATTATCCTGCCATCAGGGAATACCATTGCCATGAAGGGGTGTACCTGGTTTGCAACAATGTTTGGGTAGGTTGTACATGTCATAGGAAGCTCTGTATGAATGCCAGGACTCAAGGTTTCCCAACACAACACCACTCTGAGCACCAAACTGCTTCCGCTGGCTTTCGTCCTTCCCATAGTGCATCCTGGATTCAGCAGACCAGGCCACCCTCTTCCGTCACT
The DNA here is from genome assembly GCA_039737535.1 of Lagodon rhomboides. NCBI lineage: Eukaryota > Metazoa > Chordata > Actinopteri > Spariformes > Sparidae > Lagodon > Lagodon rhomboides. The sequence continues at coordinate 6,606,278 of CM077803.1, read as the reverse complement.
CCATGGTCTAGTTTTGACCCCAACGTAGGTGCTTTCAGTGGTGGACAGGGGTCTGTATGGGTACTGCAGCCCAATATGCAGCAAGCTGCTACGAAGCGTGTTCTGACACCTTTCTATCATACCCTGCAGTAACTTTTTTAGAGAATTACACTACAGCAGCTCTTCAGTTAGATTGGACCAGATTGGCAAGTCTTTGCTCCTCATGTGCACCATTGAGCCTTGGGTTGGTACTGACCACTGCATACCAGTTGCTCAGATACTTGTGCTTGCCCATTTTCCCTGCTTCCAACACATGAAATACACGTTGACTGGCTCACAACTTCAAGTTGAAAAATTATCTTTGGAATTGACAAACATCATATTGGCTTCCTCATGTCCCACCCCTTGGCAGGAAACTAGAGTAGCTGATCAGTGTTACTCGCTTTATCTGTCCGTGGCTTTATTGTTGTAGCTGATCAGTGTAGACATGCAGGAGAACTTTAATCAAACTATATTCGACCTGATGGGTCTTGTCATAATGTCTTGAAACTTGAAAACCCCAACATGTAGCTCCGCAGACATGTCTAATTAAAATATTTCCTTCTAAAAATCCGAGGGGATTAATTACTCTACTCTCGATTATTAATTATTATACTGCAGAGAAAATATAAATACAAAATAAGGTAAAAAAAAGAAAGAAAACCCATTCGTTATTAATTAGCATTGCAGTGTGTCAGTCATGATGGTTTTATACTTTGAGGGCCTAAACGTAACTTTGTGTACACTGACGCACTTTGAGCGAGTACCTTGGGGACTGATATGTTCCTGCGCTGATTTACAACAATAAATAAATCAGAAATCCTTCCACAGTAATGGGTTAAATAAAAGAAAACCAACAACTGCGTTGGGCTGATGACAGAGAAGCCAGCCGGTGAGGGTCCCCGGGGACACAGCGCTGTACTCCGCTGCTCTTTTGATTACAGCTTTTGCTGGAGAGACCGAGGAGTCGAGGGAGACGAGGTGATGAGGGAGGCAAGCGCGCACGCCATACCCTATCAGCACCCTCGGTTAATAAGGGTGTCAAATTTATCGTGAAGAAATTTAACTTGAAAAACAAATCTAAAGGCGGCGCTTGTTTTCTCTGGAGGTTTGGGAGTAGCTGTGAAAGCCGGCAGGAAACGCGCTGATCAACGGGAGACAAAAGAAGAACTGAGAGCTTGTTCTTCCAACGCTGTGCTTTATACTTTAGAGGAAAAGTTTGTTTATGCTTTGTTCGGCATCAGATACACTGCAGTTGATGAAATAAAGAGGTGGGTGCAGTATAGAAACAAAGTGAAAGAGTGACTAATCTTGTTGTTTGTCTCGTCTTATACTCGTCTTATATAAACTTTTAATTGAAATCTCGATATGCCTCTTAACCAATGACCCGATGGAAATGTAAATGGCAGTTTGGATGCAAATATATGCGCACTGAGAGTTGGAGAGGGTCAAGGTAAAAAAACATGTTGATCCTACTTATGTATATTGAGAGCGAAACCATCGCGGTCCCCTTTAGAGGGACTGTACTGCCCACATGTACCATAGTGCATTGCAAACAAGGCAACACTATTAAAAAGAGGGAAAAATTAATGAAAATAAAAGGGCAGAGGTATAAATAACTGTCCGACTATGTCGGTAAACTGTTTTAGTTTGACATGTCACCTGCGTCTGTGTTATGCATGTAAAGAACGAGGTTGTAGACGGGTTCTGCAAAGTGACAAACAGCCATTTTTGCTGTATTCTACTGGAGACATGAGAACAACGCTGGAGAAACAGCCCACAAAAAATTGCAATCTGTTACGACCCCCTACAGGAGGTGCACCAAAAGAGGTTTAACAAATTTAACAAAAAATCAAGCAAGTTGCACTTTAAAGGAAGATAAATTTATTAATTGAACAACCAAACAAAGGGGAAAAAAAACCCATAAACAATCAAACTGAAGAAGGGCAGCCTCCCAGACCAACCCACCAGGGCCATCAGACAACCATCATTTGTAACTTTCCAAGCCCCTAACTGCTTCAGAGTAATAGACTTAGCAGCCTTTGCTTCAATATGAATCTTTTCGCGGCATTTGAACCTGTGAACAAGAGCCCAATGCCATGGTGCCAATTCACAGCTGGTCTTCAGAAATATAACACCCAGCTCACTAATGGTAAAAACTTTAAATCAGCAACAGGGTGTTCTGAGCAGACAAATGCTAACAAAATGGAACATAAATAACAAACTTAAACTACTCAACATAATACACAATGGAAACAGTGGGCCGTCTTACAGTGTCTGTAAGCCAACGGTGTGTGTTTTTACACTGATAACTCCCACGACCAAGGTCCACTGTAGGATTTAGTGACATCTAGTGGTTCGGTTGAAGGTAGCAACCGACTGCACACACCCCTTTTCACCATCCGCTATGGCGTCTGCTGAAAACATGAAAGGCCCTCTCCAGGGTCAGTGTTTGGTTTGTCCAATCAGGACTACTGTAGCAATGCGGTGCAACATGGCTGACTCTGTGGCAGACGACCTGCTCCTCTCTGGATATAAAAGGCTCATTCTAAAGTAACCAAAGTCCAAAGATTCTTACTTCCAGCTGATTGTGTACAATTATGAATATTATATTCCATTCTGCCAATAGAGCGCACTAAAATCTACACACTGGACCTTTAATAGTCCAAACCATTTAACAATTGTGTTATTAAATGGTGGATTCTTATAATTTAAAGCTAGAGACTTTGAGCATTCTTTAAATCAGATTTATTTAGAAAGGTGATTTTCACATAATTATCACATTTTATCATCTTATAATGAAGAAGACAGAACACATCTGTATTCATGTACGGTAAATGTATCTTTGTTATTTTTTTAACAGTGTAGGTTTGACTATTCGACAAAGACTCAACAGTGAATCTGTGACGTTAAACTGTCAGTAATCACAGTCCCTCCCTTGCGAGAATGACGTCCGTACTGTTCCCACGTCTGCTGTGCACTGTCCTCCACATGAAACACAGAGAAATTAAAGTGGATAGCGGTCTCATATCATAACACATACAGGCCGGCTTACATCCAGCGTATTGTCAGATGTCATTTGGCTCTTGATATTTCACGCTGGAGCTGAGACGCAGCCATAAGCTGCTTTTGTTCCCAGACGGGTCAGCTGAAATGCCACCCGTACGAAATGATGGGGCCGGAGAGAATGCTCCCCTCTGCTGCGACGAGATAGCGCTAAAGCACCGTGGCGGACACAAAAAAAAAAGCCTCCGCCGACGCAATATCCCACCTGTCCGCCGCATAATCGCGAGTGCGGGGCGGTATTTATTTACAGGTGTAATCGCATTGTCGAGAATGAATGGGCTGGCACGCACGGATGGGTCTAAATGGCTGGAAACAGCTTGAATGACGTTGATGTTAACCCAGTGAGCTGACACGTCTCTATCATTCTCTGTCATCTGAAATGAGGGGAGAGCTCAGTGTTCGCCTTGTATCTATCACGCAGCGCCGGCGACAATAATCAATCTGACACGCCATCTGCCTCAGCTTCATAACCATCTGCATTCGCAATCACTCCCAGCCACGCTTATTTCTTCCTCTTTCTCCCCATCCTTTCTTTCCTCCAGTCGTTCGGTCTTTCTTCTCCGCCCGATCCACCTCTGCCCCCCCATCCCCATCCCCGCCTTCCCCTCCCTCTCCGTCATCTCCTCATCTCTCCAGACTTCCCCTCCCGCAATCTCTCAATATTGTGTTTCTAATATCAACTGTGGCACTAATTAATGGAATTGTACGGAGAGAATGGAAGGCAGATGGCTTCATTACACAAACAAATATAATCGCATCCAAAACAGTGGCACATTCTGCAATGATCCCTGCATAATAAGGCAGCCGGCTAAACATAGTATACCGCTACAGATACTACTAATAAGGGAGGAAAAACACGACTTGTTTATCAGTGTGACAGACTACTTCCAGGAAATGTATTTTCGGTCTATTAATTTGATCCCCCCAAAAAATAAATAAATTCCCGGCTCCGTTGGCTGAGGGCACTTTCAGACAAAAGGAAGAGGGCAGCTGTTTTTAACATCTGGCGCCCAATTACAGTATTATTGTCACACTTGATTGTCACAACATTTTTTGTGTAAAAATCAGATCCGTGAAAAAGCAGAATGAGAGTGTTATTCGGGCGGCCATGCGGGAGAAAGAAAGACTCCGTCGAATCGGGATTCAAGGGAGAGCTACGGTACGCAGTTTCTTTTTTTTTTTTTTTTTGGGCATCAGCTGCTCCAGTCGAGAGCGCAGGGATCATCTCACTCACGAGAAATTTATGTTAATCAAGTTGTGGCACAAACAAGCCCCTCAGAAGGAGCACTGCACAGGCAAAGGAGCCCTTCATCACCGGCTGCAACAGCAGCTCGTGTGATTCAGCTGGAAGACTAATTCACCCGGGCTGGCAGACGCGTGCCCCAAAGCCTCTTCATAATTGGAGTGTCCTCTGATCTAATGCGAGATGCGCTGATGGAAACCCCCCCTACTCTGCCGCTCTTCCCGATTTGTCAGTGACGTCGGCCCGAGTCTCGGAGTGATGACAGCAGCTCTTCTGAAAGTCACTGTGCTAATTGGTCATCGGCGCGATCGGTTCAAAATGCTGCAGCTCCGCTCATTACTGGGACAAACAGGCGCGATTACGTCAAACCCCTGTGGTTTCCTCCCCTGCACTGGCTCCCTGGTAGTTTTAGAATTGATTTTAAAGTCAAGCCTTACACTGCCCTCGCTCTGAGATACATTTTGGATTCACCTGATAGCTGCAGCCCTGCTGGTTACTCCTGGGTCACCGTTAGTGACAAAGGGTGATCAGGGTCACCACTCTGTGGAAGCCTCTGCCTGCTGAACTCTCTCTCTCTCACACACACACACACGCACGCACACATACGTGTTTTCAGGACATATCAGGACATATGACAAAAATGTGAAAAATGGGAACATGCCTTTCTCAAGGTCCTAGAGGCTGGAGAATCAAAGTGTTTCTTCCCCATGCTTCCAGGAATATGCCCATCTGTTGAGATTTTGGCTAGGGCTATCTTTTGGTCAAACCTGATTTTAATGCTACTTGTGAGGACATTGTCAGGTTTATGTGACTTATAGGTGCAATAACATCACACACTGATATTTCATGTGTTTCATGTGTCATGTGTTCATGTTTAGGTGAATTGTGAAACCCATGGATACACACAAAATTTTCACGTATTCATGACTTATAAAGACCAGGAAAGGGTAGGGTCTGTATTTTCAGAAAACAAGAGCATGCACGCACGCGCACACACACACGCACACACCTCTCTTGCGTCTATTAAATCTCTTCGTAAAAACTCCAAACTAATTTTCAAATGGGTTTGAATTCCTGGAGGAGACGGCCCCCGTGAGTAGTGTTCGTCCAATCAGGTGCAGCTGGTGTAACGGTTGTAGCCTGTTGGTCAATCATCCAGTGCATTGAAACCCCAAAGCCCCCCCCCCTTTACACGAAGCGTAAGTGGTAGCCATGACTGGTAAATTGAAAGTGATGTGTTAAACTATTGACATGTTATTGGAACATTGTGTTTGACAATTTAACAAAAGTAAGGAACAATTTCATTTCAGCCAAATTGAAATAATCTCGGGACGGAGGGGCTGCCTGGGTTTATCGCCTCGCAATTTCCGAGGCGATAAGCCCGGCAGCGGCTCTGTTGGGACATGACGGGATGCATATTTCACGGCACAGCATTTAGAAAAGAGAAATGAAAAGGAACGACAGATAATACTTTAATAATGTAGTTTGTGTGTAACTTGCTCATTAGAGAGTGTAATGCCATTCATCGTGTCCATTTTCACAAACCGTTCATCCACATGGGTTAACTGATTTGGTCTAATCAGTCCGGGCTAATAAATCACCTTTGTTCTGCAATCTGGCTTGGCGGAGCCTTTTGGAATATGAAGACACTGATGACCCGTGACGCATCGACACGTGGAGGGTGGGTGCTGAAGGATGTAGCCCCTCGTGTGGGGGGCCGCTACACTCTCTTCTCTTAGCTCAGTTTAAACCATGATGTATGGCAGGAGTCGTCCATTGGAAAACCAGTGAGTGGCTGCCTATCAGTCTGTCTGCATCATTACACACACTGTCTGTTGGCTGTCTGCATGTCATGAATCTGTGTGTGTGTGTGTGTGTGACGGACTCGCTGTGCCGTTTCTCAGACACCTGTCACATGCACAGTGAAGTCACCGAGCTGCCAACGTGAATGCTACCTCTGCGTTTGTGTATCCCATCTTTCTATCTGATCACGTGTCTGATTATTGATTTACTCATCTCACGGTCATTTCATCATTTGCCTCACCCTGATTGCACAGCCGGTCAGGCGGGAGGTCAATTTCTCTCTTAATTTCACAATCCTTTATTTTTTTTTTTCTCTCGGGGGTCCTAATCCTTATAATCGTTTGTGGCGTGATTGCTCAATCACGCCAGAAAGTGCCAGAAATAGTTCCCTGGGAGCTTATGTCAATATCCTCATAAGCATATCAGTCCTGAGGCTGTTTATACTCAGGCACAGCAGGTTTATAAGGAACTGTATCAGATGGCTCCTCCATTTTGGACTCTCCAGGTCTCCTCGTTCCTCTGGTGCCATTTGTTTGCGGTGTGAAAGCAGTTTGACAAACCCGGGGTTTTTTGATGATGTGATTTTATCACGACTCAAAAGCTAACTACAGTGTTTTCCAAAGAATCAGACTTTAATTGTGGCGATGGCTGTCCAGCTGGGCTGCCATAGAGCATGCGCACTCGAGACTTCCGCCGAGTCGGCTAACTTCCGGTTTAGCGCCGAGCTAACTTGGATGGGAATAAAATGTAATCGGGCAGCTCTTCTAGACTCTCCAAATTTTATTGGACCGGATTGCCCAAATTCTGACAGTAAAATGAGCCATTTCGTGGGGTTTTCAGGCTTTTATTACCGTTTTACAGACGCGTCTTTCACAACGTTAGCTTTTGGGCAAAAGTCCCCAGTGCGTCACATGACAATGTCATCACACGGCTTGGCCACGACAAAAACTGGCTTCAAGGATTGGCGCTCTTTTCGGGGGCTTGATCTCGACTGCTTTTAGATAGTCCTCCTCTTCTTCGTTGGTATTACCGTGGACTCAAAACCACACCGCCATCCACTGTATCGGAGTATATAACATCATGCTATTCACTGACAGGTGCGCTGTCTTGAGTGAGTGAGAAAAATAGAAAATAAATATGTGTGTCAATGTTGATATTGTGGCGGACCGCCACAAATAAATTAATGTGTGGGAAACACTGAAATACTACTTAATCCATGTGCTGATCATGACCTGTTCAGGAAGCCATCTTATAGGCCTAACTGATCTGTATAAGCAACACTTGCAGTCTACTTATGCAACTTGAGTATTTCTTCTGATTTATAGGTCAAAAGCTGTTGTTGTGTTGTATCAGTCCATTAAAATGTGTGTCAGCAATCCACAGCGATAAGCTGTCCCTTTTCTTACTGTCTGTACCTGCTTGTATGCAGTCCAGTAACTGGCTACTTATAATGGTCTGTCTGTTAGATCTGGTAGATCTGTTATTTCTTTGCCTGAGTGCATTCACATATACACATAACATGCGTCAAAGTCCCGCATTAACTGCTGTGGATTTGTGGGTCCTGATGGTGCGCTCACAATGCAGGATGACAATCAGCAGAGCTGCGGACGGACGAGTTACCGTCTGGTTTGAAGAAATTCCCGTTCGCTACTCTCGGCCCACACTCTCTCATCGACGTAACCTTGAGCAGACAGAGGAGCGCAAGCGGCTAAGCAGCGTGGAGAAGTGCAACGAGAGGTGAGCAGGAAAAAAATTCTAATCATTTGGTTACCTACACGATAGGAACCGTACGCTCACAAGCAAAGGACATTGTTAGTGTATAAAGAAAGGTAGTTGGAGCACAGCCTTCAGCACATCATTATATCGCCACTAGCCTTCCTGAATTCAGTCCATGTTGGAAGAAAATAAATACTCGATCGTGCTCCGTAGAAAAGAAGACGTTTATGAAAAGAGATAATAAAGAGCTGGATACTCTCTTCTGTCACGGCGAAGTAGCTTCTGTTATTCAGAGCTCTGTAGCTTCAACCATGGACAGCAACTGACCGACTCTAGAAACTGAGGACGGTGCTGGATGTTATTCTCAGCAGCTTTTTTGCGTAGTGATGACATTAAAAGATGTTATTGGCACGAACAGCAAGCGGGAAAAAAAAAAAGATTTCAGCAAACTCAATAGATGTGGTTTGTTGTGAACGTGTGGAGACTATGATATGTTAGTCCGTCTGTCTGTGCTTCTGTTGCTGTCAGCACTGAGCCCGCTGGTTTTAGCTCATAACGTAGATATTTAAAAATGGCTGTAATATATATTGTTTTAGTGTTTTGTTTTGTTTTCCCAAAAGGCTCATGAATTTCCAAAGATTTCCTCTCACTGTGGATTTTAGCCAGTGTTCCTCACACGGGAGGAAGCAGTGCATTCGTTAGGGACAATTTTCACTGGTTGATTATTACACATTTGGACCTCACGCGAGTATTTGTTTCAGCAGGATTGTGTATGCGAGTCAAAAACAAAGCATATCCACAAGTGTGTGGCCCATTGACATGTTTTTTTAACATTTTTGTGTCATATCTCTTTTCACAGCTTTGTTCTCCATTGATTATACTGTGTACATCGTTATGTGTCAGTGTCATCACATGGCAATGTAATTACACCATGGCCATAATTGGCCACGAAAAAAACTGGCTTCAAGGCCTGGTGCTCTCTGTGGGGGTTTGATCTCGACGACGATGCCAGCCGTCTTCTTTGCAGAGGACGAGCCAACTGTTAAATAGGCCTCCGCCTCTTCTTCGTTGGTTTTACCGACAGCCTAAAAAAAACACCACCATCCACTGTATCGGAGTGTATAACGTTACGCTATTCAGCGACTGGTTCTGCTGTCTTGAGTGAGTGAGAACGGGACACGCAGCACCAGAAATAGAAAATCAATATGTGGCGGCCATTGCTGATATCGTGACAAGATTCAAGATGAATTTGCCATCATGGAAACCAAGATTGAATGATGGAATTTCTCTAATAATTCCATAAGCTACACACACACAAAAAAGAAAACACCAAAAGCTTTATATCATTGAATGTATTTTTATAAAGCCAAAAAAAAATAACAGTGGTGTGAATGAGATTAGGAGTCTCACATCCTGAGGAGTGAAGCTGCTGTCTGCTGGTACGGCGGAAGATACTTCTGTATTTGTTGCCTTTTAGTATCTTTGGGCTCAGTGCAGACGTCTCACTTCACCGATGTCACCGGTGCTCTGTGGACTGGACGAGCCATGCCGGTTTGTAATATTGTGCACTTGCACTGTGTGCATGTACGTCCATTGTTGCAGTGTTTGCGCGGCTGTCATTATCAGACACAAGCGCAGTCTGCTGACCCACATTGAAGAGTCTTTGGCCCGTACGAGCCTCCACTTATCTACACATGATTGCATTCATTTGTCTAATGACCAGTCGTCCCTTCTGAATCCAAGCCAGCAAACAAATAGACCTGTTTGTGTCAGTGTGTGTGTGTGTGTGTGTGTGTGTGTGTGAAGCCATTAGAAGCAGCACAGGTTCCCTAACAATCTGGAACAGTTTCAATGCTATTCATACGTTAATTAAATTCCATACTCCTTATTAGTACAAGGTGATTTGATGTTAAAAAGGATACTCCTGCATAATTCATAGCGTATGTGCGGCACTATGTATGCGTTTAACATAAACAGGGCGAGCAAAAAGGAAGGAAAACAACATCAGTCAGCCGGCGCTGCCTCTCTCAGCGCGGATCGCTGGAGACAACCTCGACACTCTGGCTCCGCGTTCGAGTCCATCACTCTTTCGCCCTTGATTGCAAAAAAACTGCATTTTATGCCTCATTGGGCTTTAGCAATCAACATTAGTAATAGGTTTTAATCTGGGAATGTAATGACTTTGCAGATGGGTGTCACAGTGCAACGCCGTGGCTCCCTGACCACTTGTCTTCTTGACTGCTCCGTGAAACTGGCGAGAGAGCCGGCACAGGACGGCCGCTCTGCTCTCGTAGAGGCAAAGCAAGGAGGGGGAGTGCCGACTGAAAGCTTCATTTTAGGTTTTTTCATAAGATTTAAAAGTAAAACGTATTTTCCTGTTTATTTATCAGTCCGACCTGACTGATGGAATATGGATCATATGGACAATGGGTTATGCATACAGAAGTATGGTTCTAATCAAGGGTAAAGGGGCAATTTGTAAGATATGGCCAGAATTTTAGTTTAAAACATTCAAAAACTGACCTTATATTATCATCAAAGTGTGAGGAAAAAACAGTATTGCCAAAATCGTCCGTGTACTGTGTTCCAAAGATGTCTATGAAACCAGCATGCTAACCAGCTAGCCCCGGCCTGTCATGTCTCCTGATACCACTTTGCACCTTGAGGTAATAGTCTGATGTTCTGTATTTCAGACAGAGTGTTGTATGCCTGCGGCAAGTTCACTACTTAGTCTAGTAAATGAACAAAATGAACTCATAAATTTCAAGAAATGAAATACTCCTAATTCTGTTGTCCTTTCTAAGAAGGAAAACACAATTGCTAAATTGAAAGTTTCTCTGAGACGAGCTTATTCACCTCAACTCATCGTAAAAAACACACTTCATTCAAACCGGACACAAACTGAATCAAAGACACCAGAACAGCGTTGGTTTGTCTCCACAGTCGCCTCTGGTTCGGTCCAAATAAATCCTCAGTGGTAAGATGTGAAAATATTCCTGCTCTTCACGCTGCTGATGTCCGACTCGCTCTCTCTCCTCTCCAGCCTGCCGTGTCTTCTCGTCCCGGGACTCACAGTCCTGATCAGGGCTGCTGTAAATCACCTCTGTACTGTTAACCAACGTGATGAACGACTTCCATGCTTCCTAGAGGCTGTTTTTCGGATCCCTGTAGCTTCTTTTGTCTGGCTGCGAGACATCCTCATCCTCATTCCCGGCACTTTACCATACAAATTAGATTTGATTTTGTGTTATCCTATCCGGATACGTCGGTGCCCGACCTGGTGTCAGGTATTAGAAGTACACATTAAAGGTGTTGCTGATGCAGGTCATTCAGAAATATCGGTATTGTATGTAACATGTATCTAGATATCTGAACTGTGTCAGATCAGATACTTTTATGTTCACAACTGTTGTGACATTGTGAGGTGGACAAAGCGTCAGAGAGCAGTCCGTGAAACAACAAGAAAGTACATTAAAACAGAACTATAAATGTACAAACCACCGAAGTACTTAATATTTATTTTCTGGTATTTTTTTGCAATTTACTGTCTCATTATTACTTTGTTTCAACACTACCTCTAAACACAAATATAAATGTAGGGTTCAAACTGACACACACACTGTGACCATATTTTTTAATTTAAGTGACTTTCCTGGCAGAGTTCTGTGACGTCTGAACTAAATGCAAAGAGAAGGAGCACTTTGGTTGGTAAGTGTATTTGAATTTCTGATAAAAGCAGCGCAGGAAACTGGAACATTGAACCCAGCTCCACTGACTATGTGATGTTGAAGGACTCCTCTTCAGAGATGAGGACTGTAACCAAACTTGATTGGCTGGCGGAAGTAGGGCATGAACCACGCCGTGCCGGTCGGCCCGCTCGATAGAGATGATCACCACAGCACAGCCGTCTTCTCAATCTCTCCGCAGCAACACATTTCCTTTTCTTTTTCCTCATTATTGCCCCTGTCCATTAGAACGCCCATGAAACCATCTCCGATTCTGGAATACAAAAATGTATATGTATATTTATATAAAAAAAGGTAAAATTGCACCAGGTTACTTAGTATAGAGGAGTGCAACTGCAAAAATCAGAAATACATAAAGAAAATAAATAGATGGCTTGGTAAATAAATATTCTATTAAATTAAAAAATAACATAACGTGGGCATTCATTTATTTAAATAAGTCATTTTGAATTGATTAAATTGAATCTCTGCTTTACTTTGCCTGTTATATATTTACCTTTGTATTAATTAACTTTTTAAAAATTTTCTATTCTTTCAATAATAACCTCTAATGATTTTCTTTATTTACATATGTAAATCCGCCTTTTATTTCCCCAAAACTTAATTATTTCCTTTAACATTTTTGCTTCGTTCATTGATTTCTTCATCTATTTCTTTCTGATCGAGGCAGTTTTCCGTCCTCCGTTCCTCAGAGGTGTGTGTGGTTTCGGTGTGTGGGAGCCGGGACGGCGAACGGCTCACCAGGTGCTGCGACAGCAAAAAAACAGGCTGAAGCAAACTTTCGTTGGAAAATGGAAGGGGAGAAACAGGTAATGCAAAATCCCAACAGACTACGAACAAAGACGAAAAATTCATACGCAATCTGATAAATATTTCATAAACACAAGATGCAACCATCAACAGAAATGCGGCTCATTTTTTGTGGAAAAACAAGCTGTGGATGTGTCTGCCGACGTTACGTCACTAAAGGGGAGAATCTGATGAAGCTGTCAGAAAGTCTTCCGCCGGAGCGATCTCGTTTCATTCAGTCAGCAATTATAGAAAGTTCACAGTCGGTTTTCCGACTTAACTTTTCAGCCTGGGCGCCGGTGACGTGTAGTAGAGCGTGTACGCTGGGGGCTGCGTGGTAATTTTAGCTCCGAACAAAGAGGACTCCCCTGATAAGCTGTCATTATTAAGCGAGCCCCCGGAGATGCAGGGCTTAGGAATTAACCCTCCTTTTCAAAGCAGACGGTGGCCACGTGACGCGGCTGCTCCGCGGAGTGAGATGTGCTCTGGGATGCCTCGACTAGACGTCGGTCGCGGCGCTTGACATGTGAATCTCCTCTCAGATTCAACACGGGAATACTTCTAACAATCGAGCCGAAAGCACAGTTGAGGTTTCGGTGCGTGTTTGCTCTCTGGCCGTGATTGACCTCTAGTTTTTGTGCTCTCTGCCGTTCAGACCTCACATCGCCTCGACGGAGCAGAAGGGTTCGGCGTCCTCTGTTACACACATACAGTAAACACAGCCTCTGGCAGGGTTTCCACAGTCCATTACCTGTGCACCCAAACTCCCCCACTGAGCTATCCGAAACATGAGAAGAGCATCGACGCTGTGCCGTACAGGACTTTCTAGTGCCGCTTGTCCAGCCTGGAAAATCAAAATGAAACGTTCATTCGGACTATGAGCTAATTACCGCCTGGAAGGGAGGTCAGTCGCTTTGCTTCGCATCTAATAGCATTAGGCTTCTAACTGGTTTTAAACGGACGACATCACATTAACCCCGGTCCTCGCTTCCCTCCATTGGCTCCCCGTCCGTTTTAGATTAGATTTTAAGATTCCACTGATCACTTTCAAAGCACTCTTGGGTCTGACTCCGACCTCTATAGCAGACGTTTTAATTCCTTACGGCCCTTCCAACCGCTCCAAAGTCGAGGCTGAAAACTAAAGGTGATGGTGCCTTCGCCATCGGGGCCCCTCGGCTTCAGGAGAACGCCCTGCCTGAGGAGATAACGCTCGCAGGATCCGTAACTTCTTTCAACTTCTATTCCATTTTTTATTTTACTTATTTTATTCATTTTTACCATTATTTCTGTTCTTTAGTTATTTGTTTCTCAGTTATTTAGCTATAAATATTATGTATTTAATTTGTTTTATTCTACTTCCTTCTGCTTTGTTTTGTCAAAGCACTTTGTAAACTGTGTTTTTTAAAAATTATTTTTTTTTTTTTTTTCAAATTTGAGTTCAGTCCAACTAGCTTAATATTTAAATGACCACCTCCTCTCTCCTGTGGTGACACCATCAGGCTGAAATGGCCACTTATATAGTATATAGTCTAAAGGGAAGACTGCTTTTTCAGCCCAGTATCATGGCAGAAATGGTGACGAAATGTAACACAAGAGGGAAGTCGGGCCATCTGTCCTGCCGTCTGACGACAAGTGTTCAGCTCTCAGTCCATCAGTTCACACCTGGAATGAACATGTGTCTCGAGCAAACCGCTTGTGATCGGATCTCCCTTCCTCGCTCCGTACGTTGTGCATCACTGGAGCAAACGAAAACGGCGATTTTGAGACCAATAAAGAAATATATTCATGTAGAACATTTGCAGAAGTAGCAAGAAGCCTAAATAATTAAGACTTTGTCCTAGACAGCGTTTCACAAAGTTTATAAAGTTTCTCCTAACTCAACAACTCACTAAATTTGGTGATTTTTTAAGGGAGTCTGGCTGCCAAAGAAGTTGCTTATATTGGTGACTGTTTTCTGTAAAACTTGACATGTTAACAGTCAATAAAAGGTCGTCTTCTTTCATAAATTGAGTGTAAATGGTGTAATCAGTGTAAAGAGTGTGTTAAAACAGCTGCTAAGTGTTGGCAGGTAAGACTTTAGCACTTTAGACACAGAAGCAGACAGACTGCAAACTGATAATTTTTTACAAGGAGACAAACATCTTCATGTTTTTATTTAAAGCTGAATTTACAAGAAGGCGCCAACGATTTAGAATTTGTCGTCAGCCATTTCACAAAGTTGGTTAAGTTTCTCCTCACCCAGCCACTCTTAAATCAGACCATCTGTTAAGGGAGCCTGGTGACGTCGTGGTCACCAGTTCAACGGTTGGGTCAGTTGAAGCGGACATCGTGTTCGCGGACATCTGCCGCCGACATTCGGCAGGTTCAGAGAGCCCGGACACGTTAAATACATGACGGCGAACCACTTGGAGATCAGCCAGCGTGTGATCCGTTCTACTGTCGCTGTTGTTTCTTCTCCTTCAGCTGGATTCCTCCCACTCCACCCACTCCCATTTGCTCAATATATATGAGGTTTGCTGTGGCGCCATCCTTAGGCAATATCAATGTGTTTTTGTGCTGTGTACGTTAACGACCGAGGCCTCTGGAGGCTGTTTCTTGTGCCACAAGGACCCCAAAAACAGATAAATCCGGATAAAAGATGTAATGCATTCTCGCTTAATAACAAGTGAACATGCAGGCACGTACCACACAGACTGCACAGAGTAAGAGATGTATTTTCTATCTCGATTGAAAAAAAAAAAACTCTCCGAGCGCCGCCAAGATTGTTTTTGTTGTCGTCTCAGGAGAAACCGATCTGTATGCAGAAATTTTCCTGGAACATCATCCGGCGCTGATGAAGTCTTTTGTTCCGTTTGTGAGATTTTTGGACAATGTGATTAAGCAAAACATACAGTTGAGACTCCTCTATTAGAAGCCGGTGGAACGGCGGCGGAGAACAATCGCTTCTCGTCTGAGGCTGGGGGCTGGAACTGTTGGCTGAAATAAAGCCGGAATCAAAGGGGCCTTAAAATACATTCAGGAGGGAGATTTGCTTGATAGAGTAAGAGCGTGATGTATTGCCTCTGTCCGCCGAGCTGAAGGGTTTGGCCTTCATGAAACAGATTGCGGAGTGCGGGAACTGCTAGTTCAAGTCTGCAGGAAGAAAAAAAAAAAGCCCCACCACAGTTAAAAACACATTTTTCTGATCCTCAGGAGGAGAGTCGGTTCATTAAGAAACGAGGCATCACCATACAGAACAGCCATGTACAGTAGGTACAGTATATTTTAAGATCCATTTATGTCCCTGTATTGACTGCACTGCTGGAGAGAGGGCTGAAGATGTCAGGGATTCTTCCTCGGTGCATCCACATGACAGCAGGAGAATTCACGACCTTAAAATGCAAAGACATCAAATGTGCATTTTTAAACCTTTAAAGCTGCTGCAAGGAACTATCATTTATCTTGACTCAGGCGGCCCCTGTGGACGAAAACAGCTATAATGATTATATAGACATAGCCAGTCTTCCCGATGATGGTTCCTGATGTGGGTCATTTTAGATGTTTCAATGTTAAACTGTTACTGTTTCATAACTAATTAAAATCACCCAATCATTTTGATGGTACAGTGACTTCTCATCCGGAGATGGTGTTACGATTTTAGCTTTATTCTATAGCAAATTTTATATTTAGCATGTGACGTTACATCGGGGGGCGGCTGTAGCTCAGGGGCGCAGGTTGTCTAGTGATTGGAAGGTCGCTGGTTCGAATCCCGGCTCCCCCTGGCTGAGCTGAGCTGTATGTCGAAGCGTCCTTGGGCAAGACACTGAACCAGTTGATAGATAACTTTATTAATCCCTCAGGGGAAATTAGGTCATCATCGCAGCAGGTACATTCAAGTACAAATACAGTCAAAATACAAGGGCAAATATGGAAACAATAAGAAACAATAAAGTGCTTAAAATTCTTAAGTAGTTATGAAATAAAATAAAGTATTGAGGTAGATAAATTAAAATAAAATGCTGAGGTATCGTGGAGTTAAAGGTAAGTGGAACATAAGGTGCAAGAGAATAAGGTGCAGTTTTAGTTGCAGTGATCAACTTGTGTTCTCAACTTTAAACCTAAACGACTGAATAGGTCGATTGTCAGCATCTCCTGAAACGACATATACCACTGTTCCTAAAACAACATGACAATTTCAGCAACACGCTTACCGGACCTTCGTTGTCCGTACAGTCACAGTTTGGTTAGGATCAGGAATACGGTGTGGTTTTGGCTTAAATCACTATGTTACTTCATAATCACGTCACCTAAGTGATGTTACCTTATTAACGTGAAGTTACTTCACTGTGCTGGTAAGTTATAAAGAGCTCACCACTGACCGTGTCCTGCATGAAAGTCCTGAGCTTTGTCTCACCTGACCGTCCGTCCTTGACCTTCTCCCTCTGTGCACTCTTTACTCTTTATTCTACTTTCTCTGACTTCTTGCTGTCAAGCTGTAATGACTACTACAGCTGCTAGAGGGTCGCTTTCATTCCAACTTTTGACCGCAGTGAAGTTAGTTTTAAGTTGGATATTCGACAGACATTCACTCCGGTTAAACCTCTTCTTCGCTCCGGGTACACTGCGATCCAAGCAAGCCGCTCCAACATTTCAAGTGCACCCGTATTGCAGACTTTACAGTAAACACACGGCGATAGAAGACGGCTACAGCGTGTACCGACTTCCTGTTTTCAAAATAAAAATGTGGGCTATTTAAAGCAGAAATATTGTGTTTAAAGCTATTGAGAAGTTATTGAACTAAAATGCTAATATTTACATATAAAAATTAATTAAAAATATTTAGAGATTTAAAATGCAAAAACAAGAGGTGTGTCTCATGCAGCCAGTGTTTCTTTTATTCATTGGCATAAGGGACATTTCCAGTTTAAAAAAAAAAAAAAATTTAAATATATAATTTGTTTTCAATTAAACAGATATAATGTGATGACTGCAACAGGTGGTTCCACAGATCATGTCTGTCCAAGGAAAGCGAGGACACAGAGGACGCGAAGGACAAAAACTGGAAATGTCCCTGACCACAGCGAAGAAGAGGTTTAACCGGAGCGAATGTCTGTCGAATATCCAACTTAAAACTAACTTCACTGCGGTCAACTTTTGTGATTAAGTTGGGCCTAATTTCTACATAATGCTGCTTTAAAAGTTCCTTATCTTTTTTTTAACGATGCTATCGACAGTATG
Organism: Lagodon rhomboides; assembly: GCA_039737535.1. NCBI lineage: Eukaryota > Metazoa > Chordata > Actinopteri > Spariformes > Sparidae > Lagodon > Lagodon rhomboides. Next base: position 6,588,680 of record CM077803.1, on the reverse strand, counting down.
AAAAAAAACTGCAGGAGGCTGGAGGAGGGGCAGGGGTTTGTAATGTTAGTTGAAAGGAGGTCCAGTATTCTTTTTAAGGGGTGGAAGCTGGGTATTTTAGCTCATTTTCTGCCAAACATGCATATGTTTCAAGGTAAAATGTTCAACTGTCTAGGCGTGCTTATGTTTGGTAAGTACAGCTGACATGGATTCTATCATTTTGTAAATATCTGGTCATATATCATGAAGCAAATAGAAATTGGTCACTGCGACAGAGGAGTTCTGTCCTCATTTATTTTGGCTTTGATGTAGAGTTGAAATGAAGTTCAGCCGGGCAGCCGTGTGACGTTAGCGCTGGTGGCGGGACTGTCAAAAAGTTCATGTTTTATAAAAATTGCATTTAACGAGCCAGATAAAACACGTTGAGAGGACAGTTATCTAAATTTAAAACACAAGCGGACACGATGTATGAATGCATGCGACTCTCTCTCTCTCTCACACACACACACACAGATAAACACACTACGCCCGTTCTCCTCTCGAGACAGCTAATGGAGGGTTTAAGAGAGCGAGTGCGTTGTCATCTCCCCCCCTCCTCTGCTCTGTCTTCATCACTCACAGCCTTCTCCTGCCAGACGGCGTTTATGGTCAGTGTTTAAATGATGCACTTCCTGCGCCGAGCATACTGATGCAACGCCGTCCTCTGCGTTGCGCCGGCGCGCTAATTGGAAAGTGAGCAGCCAAGTCGACGGCGGGTCACCGCGAAGCACTGAGGGGGTTCGAGAAATCAATTTATTTAACATTGTTCCGGCCTCACTCATTTATTCTAATGACATTGAGCCATTAGTTAAAACATGTCAAAGTATTTGTCCTTTTGCTTTAGTTGTAACTACATGACCTTCAGTCTCTTTGGTTTTAGGTTTTGCTAAGCTGTCTAACTGATGACAGTCGCTTACTGTTGATGTATCACTGTTTTCGGATCACCATATTGCCCAAAGTACCTTGTTTTTGCTTTGAGCATTGTGGGTCTATCCTGATGTATCTCATTAATCTGTGCGCCCGAGCTGCAGGGGTTCCAACCTGAGGGTCGGGACCTCCACTAGGGGCTGCAAGACAAATGAAGCGTTTGTGTGATGATTAGTAGAAGAAGACACAAGAGACACCATTATTATGTTGTTTAAGTATAATGCTTATTTTCTCATGCATATTACAAGCAGCCTCAATAGGGCACAAGTGAACGAGTGGTTAGTACCTACTGTCACTATGGCAAGAAAGGCGCATGCCGGTAACCCTTTCAGCTTCACTACATTTGTTGTTTTTTTAATCTGTTACCTGGCTTTTTGGTGAACCATGCATTGCCTATGGCAGAAGCAAAAACCCAACACTGGAGAAGAAAGCGTAGGTTTCGGAATGAGAGCAGCTGTGAGACAATCGCTGCCCGCAGCATTCTTTGCGACCGTCCAACCTGACCAGCCTGACGGCCCCGGGGAGGAGAGGGACAGAGTCGGGATGGGAGTCGTGCTAATCCGACTCAGGCTGCTCTGGGCCAATGTCTGTTTGCGGGGAAATGAAATGGAGAAATGGGACTGGGGCTGGCCAAACGAAGGGAAATCAGAGGTTGCTGTGCCCACATCTTTACAGAGACCCGTCTCCACCGCAACACCCTGGATCCGGCTGTTGCACTGAACGGACGGACTGTATTCTGAGCGCTATTCACGCAACGCTAATTAAAAAAAAATCCTCTATGTGTTTATTTTTATTTAGATATTGATAACTGTGTACAATATATTCTACGTTGTGTGGCATGAAGGAGTTCAGAAATTCCCATTGCTTTATGCAACCCTGCGTTGTATAATGGCAAATATTCACAAGCCAAAGAGGTTAACCTGCACTCTTAGAAATAAAAGTTCTAAGTAGAACCATATAAGGTTCTTCGGCTTGTCCTCATAGGAGAACCCTTTTTGGCTCCAGGTAGAACCTTTTATAAAGGTGGAGGGTTCTACCTAGAACCCAACATAAAGGGTGTTAGCTAGAACTGTGTGTGTAAGGTTCTACCCAGAACCCCCATGAGATGTTCTACAAAGAACCCATATAGGATCTTATACCCATGCTTTCAAAAATCCCTGAAGAACTCTTTCTCCAAAAAAGGGTTCTCTGGATCAAAATAGTTCTTACTGGAAATGTTAGTGTTACCAAGAACCCTTGAAAAACTGTTTCTTCCGAAAGGGTTTTTCAGAAAATGGTTCCAGGTAGAACCTCAGCCCTTGTAGAAGAACCCTTTTGGAACCCTTATTTCTAAGAGTGTGGGACAGGTCTAAGCATAGACAAATTCGGCCATGTCTAACTTGCCACTCGAGGGCCCAGACAGATGGATCATGACATCAACTTCCTAAATTGACTAATGTTTAATATATATATATTTATAAATATATATATATATTTTTAAAATATAAAAATGCATGATTTCTTCTGTTTGTTAAAAAAAAACAAAGATGGGCTGTTTTTTCAGAGATGTATTTCTTCACTAGGAACCAGTGTGCTTGGGGTTGAGCACAACAAACAGAGTAGAGAAGCCAGACAGTATTCGAAGATTGACTAGAACATTGTTGATTTTGGTCGTTTCATGGGGTTTGTTGGCAATATGAAAAATGTATAACAACACCAGCCGCCTCATCCTGAAAACAACAGACGCCACAAAATGTGATGGTCTGACTGCACTTGCAGATTTGCATTTGCAATTCATACTCCTCAAGAAGAAGCCCTCTTGAATTTGGTCATGTCGTGCCCGGTTCTGTGGTGCCGCACTGTCAAGTCAATTTGCTGCTAAGGTTCACACTTTCTCTGTGCGACGCGTGCCAAGCGCCCACACATATGCACACACACACACCAGCAGTGACACGCAATCTTCCTGAGTTGACGCAAATTGATGCCTCGGGATGAACCTGTCCTTTTTCCCAGCATTGATGCGAATTGACATGAACTTCACACGAACGCAGCAAATGTTTCTATTTTTTTACATTCTGTCCTTCGTTCAACTGATTCCTGCGTCTGTACATTGACTGCTTCGGTCTGTGTGATATTGATCTTGTGTGTGCAATGGGCGTCAGTTGACACACGTCAAATGACCGTACTCTACGGGACACGGCTTTCTGCTCTGGGTGAAGGTCCTGTGTTTGTTTTATCCACCTATTCACCCTGCCTGACTTCATCCTTTCCACGATAATAATTACTACAGCTGCTTGAGGTCGGCATCCAACAAGAAACTCAAATATGGGTCATGATAAGATGCTCGCACAGTCGACCTGAATGGTCATTTTTCTGAAGTACTACGTTCCACAAAGCTCAAACTGAACTTTGACCCCAAACGTGCTGACTGCCTAGACTCGCCAACAACATATCACCTCTGAGGAGAGGTGAAAAACGGAGAAGCAATTAATTTTGTTTCGTCTTTAAATTCCAAGAGTCGTACAATTCTGCTTTGCAATCTTTCGCCTATGAGGCAATCTGAAACAGATGAAAAAGTCCTGCTTCCATTGACATAATAATACAAATGTATTTGAGGTCAGGATTAAGAAGGAACTCATTGATGAAGTGACAGAAGTCAAGTACTTAGGCATCATCTTGGACAAAAACTTAAAGTTTGATAGTCAGGTTAAGTACATCTGCAACAAAGTTAGACCAAATCTTAATTGCTTTCGTTTTATTAGAAGGAACCTGTCACATCAAGCTGCAAAACTGTACATGCATGCAATGATTTTTTCTCATCTGTCATATTGCATCACATCATGGTCACAAGCTTCTTCAACCACATTAAAACCTATAATCTCAATATACAAGCAGGCAATAAAACTCATGGACCAGAAACCAATGAGATGGCATCACTGCCACATTTTAAGAAAACACAACCTTTTCACCTTTGAACATTTTATGAATTTTAGCACTCTTAAATTGTTTTTTAAATGTCTAAACAATCACGTGTCACCACTGTTCTCTGAATTGGCCACCAGGCGTCAGAGCTCTCACAGAGCGGCCACACGAGCCTCCACCAGTGGTGATTGTCTTGTCCCAAGACACAAGACTTCATTCTGTCAGTCTGCTCTTTCTGTAAAGGGGGCAAAACTTTGGAACTCTCTACCCACTAATCTGAAATTAGAGACCAACAGTAATGCTTTTAACAAAGGACTCAAACAGTGGCTAAAATCAAAACAACAGTGCTCACATGATTTGTTTTAACTGATTGTTTGCTTGACCATGTTGCCTTTGCTTTCTAACTTACGTATTTAATCAGAATAACTGCCTCTCTTTTACTGTTGTAATGTTATTTACAGCATGACTACAGCAGGACGAGGTGGACTCCCTGCTGACGTCACTGACGCTTGGCGCTCTCATACAGTCACCGTTGATGGACAAGTGTTTACCATGTGAAGATACCAACCACATCATCATCTCCGTCTTGATGCGGCTGTTCACATTTACCTTCCTTCCCCAAATTAAAAAAATGCACTATGAATTATTTCCTGCTTGTATAGGTGATAATTTGGGCCTATATTTTTATAACCTATATAACTGCATATATGTTCCATGTTTGGGGGGAATGCAGTTACAGACATTTGGTTTGTTATGTAACCTTATGTTGTATAATGCTAAATCACCTTTGACATTGAAAATAACCTTGAACCTTGAAAAAAATATATATATCAGAATATTCTGAACCTGTAAGGCTTATAGAAAAACATATTTATATGCATAATTTAACATATTTGTTGGGTAATACTGATAAGTCAAAGTCATTTCACTTAAATGCAGCTTCAGGATTGTCAGTGAAAACAAACAGGCCGAGGGACTATAATGGATGGCCTGGTGTCTGTCCTGCTTTGTAGACTTGAGTTACTCTGCCTCCAGCTGCTCTGCTGCTGCATTTTAATGCCGGTGGGTGCACTTGACCCTTGTCAAACCCAGAATAGAACACAACCAGCATGTACATGCATTATCCAGTATGTATTTCCTACATCATCATTTTTTTAAGTGTTAGGAGGAAAGAGGAAAGGCAATACGATGGCCGAACGGTGAGTAGTGTGTTTTTGTGCTGTTAATGGTGGACAAAAGTGCACTGAGAGTTTATCGGGAAAAGGCACGAGGCATCAGATTAAGCGTGCAAATAAGTTACACAATGTCCCATGTGGCTCCTGGCAGTTACATCAGGGGACAGAAATAAGACAAGTTGAGACGAGATGAGATGTGTCTGCTGTGGCAGCTGAGGAGGCACTGATCGGCATTCAAAGGCACAGCGAGTGGGCAACGATATCAACAGGATATCTGCACCAAATTCACATTTAAAGCAAAACCTCAGTTTAAGCCTGACGAGGCTTGCAGTTTAATGTTTTCACATGAGCACGATTTTGTGTAATTCTCTACATGCATGTTATGAACATCACAGAGTGTCAAAGGTGGATGTTGCCAGAGAGGCGTGTTTCCGAGGACCTGGCCTCACATTAATGTACACAGAACAGTCATTTATAACTTAATTCACTGATTTGGATGAAACTGCATCACATTTGATGAAGAACCGTCTGGTTTTCCCCTCTGACATCCTCTGGCTGCTTTTCCTTAACTCTAGACAGATAGCTTCACTTGTTGCTAAAGCAACTGTTAACTGCTGCCATCCAGCAGCCTATTTTTTAATTAAGCCTTTATATAACCAGGTTAGTCCCATTGAGATCACAGATCTTTTTTACAGCCTACCAATGAACACCTCCGGTCTGGGGCCGTATGCAGCCTCCGGTAGCTTAATTGCTAAAGTAAGCGCTAAGTTAATGCTTCTAAATTTAGCTGCTGTTAGGTAGTTTACCAGGTCAGTGCTGCCACGTGCGGGTGCCAAGAGCCAAACCACCAAGAAAACCATCTCTGTACTGTTTCAGCAGTCATCAAACTGGCCTCCTTCTTCCTCGGAATCATGAAAACAGTGAAACTATGCTGAAGAAAAAACGTGTCATGCACCATTACTGATATGTAACAGGCAGGTTAACGCAACAGAATCCCACATTTTCTCAAATTCCACATTTTATTTTATCTGGATAAAATGCAACCGATGCAATGTATATAGGACTGCAGTATATACAGGACAGCAAGGTGGGTAATAGTCAGCAGCATGTTGCTACACAGCAGGAAGGTCCTGAGTTGGATTCCTGGCTGAGGCCTGGAACAACATGCAACAACATGCAAACTGTTTGCATGTTGTTGGCGTGTTTGCGTGGGTTTCCTCTAGGGGCTCTGGTTACCCACACTGTAGATAACTAGCCTGGAGCTGAAGTTGGACCCCTGGCACGTTATGGTGGCTTCTTACTGCAGAGATCAGAGGGTACAGAACAAGTTCACAAGTTCAAACTTGTTCTCTGCCCAGAAAGCAGGTAACAGCATGGGTTCGCCATCAACGTCACACCATTTATTTCTGTTGCGTTAATGAATTTTTCACCAAGATCTTGTATTGGTGATGGGAGGAGTCGGGCCGCTGCGGAAAGTCTTCCCCAGCACATCCCAAAGATTCTCAATGGGGTTAAGGTCTGGACTCTGTGGTGGCCAATCCATGTGTGAAAATGATGTCTCATGCTCCCTGAACCACTCTTTCACGGCTTGAGCTTGATGAATTGCGGCACTGTCATCTTGTAATAAATAAATAAATAAATGCCTGTGCCATCAGGGCAGAAAATCCATTGATGGAAAACCAGCTGACCTCATTTTTTGGGCACATAACGTTGCTGAACCTAGTCCTGACCAACTGAATCAACCCCAGATCATGACCCAACAGGCTTGTACAGTAGGCACTGGGCACTATGGGTCCATCACTTCACCTGCCTCTCTTCTTACCTTGCTGCGCCCGTCACTCTGGGGACAATGTCAATCTGGACTAATCAGACCACTCGACCTTTTTCCATTGTTCCAGAGTCCAATCTTTATGGTCCAGAGCAAACTGAAGCCTTTTTCTTTGATTAGCCTCACTGGTGAATGGTTGTCTTAAGGCTACACAGCTGTTAAGTCCCTTGACTACCCTTGTCTACTCTTCACATGTGTGTGTGGAAACGCTCTTACTTTCACTATTAAACATAATTGTAAGTTCTACTTTTGAATCTTTACCATTTGATTACGCCAAATGTTTAAGTGATCTCCGATCAAGATTATTCAAGATCAATCTCAAATCTCTGGATAACTGGATATCCTTTGTGAGTCAGGTGCTATTTTCAAGCAACATCAGCTGATGGCATATCATCTGTCACAGATCGATCTCAGTGGACTGGCTGGAGGACAGAGGGACAAAGAGTCACAAATAACAAGCTGAGGAAGCGCGGTAGCCGTCCCAATGATCGCACTAGGGTTATGAGATAACAAGCAGCAGCTGTGAGGGCAAACACTGGATACCACCTGAGGAACGTAGGAAGTAGCTCTGCTTGACGTACATAAAGGACAGATGAGTGTAAATTTAAACAACAAAGACAGAGGCATAGAGAAAGAAGCAGAGACACTGCTTCTGACAGTGACCATGACTACATTCAGCTTGCAGTTATAATCCAGAAGAGAAGCCTTTATTTCATGTACAAACTCTAAGGTACAGTCATTGATCTAGTCTCCTCAGTTATGACATCCTCAGAGTGATCAAAAGAGTATGAATCAATACCTGGAGAGCATATTGGCATAATGCCACATGTGGGATCTAGAGGCTGGACAAAGAATCCATTAGGAGATATATTACAATACATCCTTTTGAGACAGCAGAGCATCATTCTTTAATATTGACGATGCAGTAAATAGATTCAATTATCTGGATAAGGAAAAACACACACACACAAGCATGTAGGTACTTTTAAAATGTGACTGTGATTGGCCAGACCACATCTGGAGGTGGTTTAGTTAATTCATCAGTAATCTCTCAGCATCGTATGTAAATTTTATGTTATCACACATTTGTATTTGTTTGATGAAGTTACTCAAAATGATGGGACATTAACTAAATATAAGGAGTGTGAATCTCACAATCGAATTCAATTTGGATTCTTGGGTGTCCGATTCCTTTCAGAATTGGGTCTTAATTCAAAATTGATTATTGATTGCATGAATTGAAATGGGGGTTCTATTTTTAGTCATTCGCTCCAGGTTACTGTGCGATAAACCATCCACTGGAGATCTTAATCTGCTGAAATACAATATGACACACAAATAGAAATAAAGACAAACAGTCTGCAGCCTTTTTATTTTAAACAGTTAACAGCATTAATAAATGAATTCATCTGAAAGCATGCATGTGTATGTGGATAACAACATAAGGGGCAGTGCTCTGCTGTGTTATTAACGTTGTAAGTCCAGCAGTGACAGCAGCCTCTGTGCTGCACTGTTAGCTCCGGGGGTTTGAGCAGAGTTTTCTTCTTCACCACAGAGTTTGTTTAACGCGTTGAATGCTGAGGTGTGTGGCTGTTTGCTTGTTAGCGGTTGTTAGCCAGTCTTGTTTATTACTGCTGACCGCTGCGCTGCGCCTCTTCGTTAGCGTTACGTCGTGACGTCTTGTGACGTAATAAAAAGTGTTCACAAACATGTGGCCTGCTTGATGTTCGAAATGTGTTCGTGTGTAATTATCCAGTCATTAAATGAGAGACACGCTTTGAACCGCTGTCTTGTTTGAAGATGAACTTCAAAATAACTAGCATGGGCGCTTTAAATTGTCTGGATGCTGCGCTACCCCTTGAAGTTGTATTTCTGCCTTTTTTGTTCCGTCAACATCACGCTGCTAATTAACATTTAGAAAATCTTTTTTTTTTTTACCCACCCTTACAAAATATCTAATTTTCCACAAGTCAATTCTACACTCTTAGAAATAAGGGTCCCAAAAGGGTTCTTCTACAAGGGCTGAGGTTCTACCTGGAACCATTTGCTTCTGAAAAACCCTTTCCTGAAGAAACAGTTTTTCAAGGGATCTTGGTAACACTAATGGTTCCAGTAAGAACTATTCTGATCCAGAGAACCCTCTTTTGGAGAAAGAGTTCTTCAGGGATTGTTGAAAGCATGGGTATAAGATCCTATATGGGTTCTTTGTAGAACCTCTCATGGGGGGTTCTGGGTGGAACCTTACACACACACAGTTCTAGGTATAACCCTTTGTGTTGGGTTCTATGTAGAACCCTCCAAAAGGGTTCCAGGTGGAACCTTTATAAAAGATTCTACCTGGAGCCAAAAAGGGTTCTCCTATAAGGACAAGCCGAAGAACCTAATATGGTTCTACTTAGAACTTTTATTTCTAAGAGTGTACACTACACTAATATATAACTATATAGACAACTATATTGTGGGCTATATTCTGTATTTTAATTATACTGTGAATGGTATACCGTGAATGAATACCAATGAATGGTATATGCTGATAATGGGCTTTTGCTGGCTTATGCAATGACTGAAGAGGTTGCTATTAACTTGCTGACCTTGTAAATGTTTTCTGCAGTTAAGTCAGACAGCTGACGTTTGAAACATTTATTTGAGCAGCGAAACATGATAGAGTTTGACATCTAGGGTCCAACCTCATCACTCGTTGAAGATATGTTTACATGGAGTATCAGGGACTGATGGGCAAAACATATTGAATGCTCACATTAAATGCTCAGAAATCTTGTGTGTGTTAATAATTACCTTCTAGGCTTTGGAAAAAATCAAAAACACACATTTAGGAATGGTCACGGGTTTAAAGAGTAGGGGTTATATGCATAAAAAAAATATAATAATGAAAATGTAAGTTCATTTTTGATCGACCATTATCAGCAGAATGTGCAGAAACAACAGTGTTGGTATCCTGTCAAAGTGTATCTGTTGCAGAGATGTAAGTTAGCATGCTAACCAGCTAGCCTCAACCTGTCCGGTCTCATTAAACCAATTTGTACAGCAAGAGGCCATTTTCAGCTTGGAGATACGTATATGCCAGAGGCAAGTATGCTACATTTCACAAGCTCTTAGTATAACAAGTCGAGTAACAAAATATCTGTCAAAATGTAGTTCTCTTCCACCAGTGTACAACCATACACTGTCTGATGTACAGTCTCTCTTTTACTGAACTAAGCCGAGTGTTCCTTAATTAGCCTAGTTAACTCATTGTTAACACTTCATTTAAAAATCAACAGAAACTGAATAAAACTCACTAAAATGTTTTTTTTGTGGGCTATATCACTTCTGCTCTGTATCACCTGCATTGAAACTGACCTCCATCAGTCTTGGAGGCTGTGTTTGGTCCCAGTCTGGTGTCTAGTCGTGTTCGCGCTAAGACTGCTAAATCATGTTGAGCTGGGCCTCGTTGCCCATATTGACTCCGCTTGTGAGTTCTCAGTCCAGACAACCTCCACTGCTACCTGAGCCAACAGCCGTTTACTGTGGTCATACTCTGGTGATATGCTGCCGCCGCTATTTGTGGAGCAACCTTCGAATTCTGGCCACATTTTACAAATTACACCTTTGAACAACCACTACTACTACTATTACTACTACTAACTGTACAGATGATAGCTAAAGCTAGTTAGTTAAGTTCGCTAGCAAAGGACACACCAACTGTGCGTGTAGGATTGTGTCTCTGTGTGTGTTTAGCTCAGCCTCTGACTCAACAAAGAGCTCAATAAAAAACTCCAGTTCTCTCAAGTCCCATGGACATCACTTCAGACCGATTTTGCGTCTTTCCATTGATTCTGACTCCAATTTGCAGGACTGGACCCAGTGCTCGATACACAATTGTACACAGCTTCATTCACACAACGAAGCACTCAGTGTTTCACAGTTAGATTAAAGACGGGCGCATCTTGTCACTTTAACCAACAAACAGGTGTTCTGAAGGTTTCAGTCTCTTCTCTCAGATCTGCATGCCTTCTCTGAGTACATCCAAAAATCAGAATCGTGTCTTGTGATTACAAAGCCAGACAACAACACAAAATCATGATTCCCTGTGGTTGTCTTCTCGTCTGTGAAATTGCATTTCGAGTGCTCTAGATGTTTTATAATTTAAGTTAATGGACGAATTGCTCATATCTTCATACTGCAGTGGAAACATTTACAGGAATGTGTTTCTACTTTCTTGTTCCAGGAGGTTCGGTTGAGACAGGAGCTGCGAGTTAACCTGTTTACCCCTATCCCATGGGCATCTTGGTCGTTTTTTAACAGCTCCTGACCTGAAAACACTTATAAAGAAAGGTTCAGATCATCTATAATGGGACTCACTGCTACAACACTGCAACACAAACAAATAGGGTACTGTTAAATATTTAACCGCTTAGTGGCATATAGAGGCCAGCGAACTTCCTAGAAAGTAGGGCAGCATATATGGCACTGAATCACAAGATTTCATCCGATTTTGTTGCATTTTTGGCCATATTGGATTTCATTGAAGATACAACCTAAGTTGAAAAAAATAATTAAAAAATACTCATCTCTTTGTACCATAAAGGCAAAGCGGAGTACGCCCGTCCCTGATGTATACCCATGCAGCACATGTCAGGGTGTGGAAGGAATAATGTTAACATACAGCAACGCCGTCCTTTGTTCAAAGCTAAAAGACTCGGGCGCCGATGTTTCCTCGGCCACCTCTGAGATCCTCGGCATTGATATTCTCCTGAAGCCGTTTCTCATTATCAGGGGAGTGTCACGGAATCAATCAAGGCTTCAAAGAGCTAAAGGACAGCTTTTATCTCACGCCTGCATTACTGAGAGGAAATGAATACTGATATCTCACAAACACGAAGGGGCCGCCTGTGATGATGTTATTGCTTCTTGATTTGACAAATATTCTAGAGTAGACCTTTAAGAATCCCTTTGAACGACAGACTTGTATAAGTCACTATCTGGCAACCCGAACGACACAGATCCATCCATCTATTCATTTTACGCCACTCATTCCGGTCTAAGGCAAACCAAGAAAGGTTACCCAGATTTGCTTCCTTTTAGCAACATCATCCAACCCCCGCTGCGGCACCCCCCCCAGCCCACTGGGTATTCCACTCTTTTATGCACCATGGCCTCATTTAGAATATATGGAATATAATATGGATGCTGCTCAACATAACAGCTTCACAGCAGGCTGCAAATCATTGCAGTGCATGCTGGAGGTCACTCAAATGACACCCTGGCGATTGATTTTTAACCTGGAATACCGGCTGGGAGAGGGGTTTCGAAGGGTGATTGTGTTGATTTTTCTTCTTTCCTGTCTCACGAAAACTCTCGGCCGTATCACACGAACGCATCTGTGAATGATAGTGTTTGTGTACACTCGCATGTATTATAAATGAACGCGCATGTGTGCGCGAGTGTGTCTTATAGCTATGACTGATCACTCGCGTAACGGATGGGTGTTTACGCGGCGCGCTCTCAACAGGTTCCGCGCTAAAGCTACGTCTCCATTTTCTAAAATCATTAGTACATATAAATGGTGTGCCCCACATTGCTGTAATTATTTTGAATAATGTGCAGCCTGGAGAACGCCGCTTCGCAAGCCCCTCGAGGGTTTTTAGGCAATTCTCCTTCACGTCCCCTTGCAAATTATATCTTTAAAATATACGTGTAAACAAACAACAAGTAACCAAAAAAAATAATACATGATGACCAGAATGCATGCCAATTTAAAATCGTTCATTAGTCCAAGTCCAATAATCAAGAAATCCATTGCTCCGATGTCAGCCTCTTTACTGCTATGGGGCGGGAAGCATCAAATTCCAAGTGTCTCCCTGAACCCAACTGCCCTGTGTCCAAGTGAGGGGAAGGACTGCAGTCGTGAAGGGCTACACTGAGATGTGTGTAATTAACTGAACAGAAAGGGAAAGCCTGAGTGGACGAGTGCTAGTGAAATGGCATCAGACCTTTTTGAATATCACGTCTTTGTGCTAAAAGGAAGAAAATGGTCTATGTCTAACGAACATCTTATTTTTAGATAGCAGCACTCAGCAGACGCTGAAGGGGAAGCACTAATCATTCCCACAGTTTCCATGCGACTGTTATGAACTTGCTTAGTAAAGTTTCGAAGTGTTTTGCACGGCAGGCACGTCCGCTGAATCCTGAAACTTTGGTTAATTCTCTTAGCTGCTGGTAAAATACTGTAAAGGGGCAAAACACAGGTGCCGAAACACACGACTGAAAATGTTACATTCAGCAATCTAAAATGATGCTGTAGTGATTATGGCATTTACCAGTCTGGAAGAAATTGAAGAAAATGAACAGATGACTAAAAAGTGGAAGACAAAGGCGAGAAAGTCAGCGTGAAAAGCAAGGAAAGGAGGCGAGCAGCGAAGAAAGAGGCTGGTTAATTTGTGACCTCGGCGACCTTGGCGGTTGCGGTGGGTAACGATTGATGCCTTTTCACCGCTCTCTCTCCCATTAGCGCCGTAATAAGAAAAAGACCATCACCTGTGTCACCTGAGGGCTGATGCCGCCTCCACATCCATCATCCCACAACAAAAGGTGACCTGTGTTATCCAGGTAGCCATCTCTAATAATGCTGTCTGCTCTGAGGCTGCTGTCATGGCAACGCTTTAATTTGTACTCACTCACTGACAAAAGCTTTACATACTCTCCAATCCAGACACGAATCACAACCTGAGGCTGCAACTAAAAGAACAACAAAAGACTCTGGGATGTCGCGGTGGTAGAAGATGGTGGAACCATCTACCCAGAGCCCCAACACTGGAAGAGCCTCAAAGAACCCAGCTCGCAACTCCACTGTATCGGTTCAGTTGCTCTGCTCTCATCAACCGTGTTCCCAACCTGTTTGTCCAGAACTTCATAGCTGATAGACAATTGTTGTTGGAGGAGATCAAACCAGATGTTCAAACCCAGAAGAATCTGTAATTCTGTTCATTGCAACGTTCTAAAACGTGCATTTCATTTAGCTACCAGACGCTATAACTCTACCAGACAGTAAGGAAGTGAGTTGGCAATCGTGACTAAATGTTATATGTGAATGAAATTCTAAAATAAAACGTCAATCATGGACACCCTTGCCCGAGTCACGTAGATGGCAATAGTGGTTGCTTCACAATGAAGACATCAACGTTGATGTCAAACATCTTTTGTTATGCCTCGATTGAGGGACCTCAGGTGGTAGAAGAAATTACATATGATGTGATGTAGAAACATGGTGCTAAAACATGGCGACCTCCGTGGAGGGAGACCCGCTTCCTATGTATAAACGGCTCATGAGATTCTAAGGGCCCATAACTGACAGTGGCCCCCAAAAACCAGGTTTAAAAAAAACTATATTAAGTTATTAGCCCATTGTTGTTAATATAACCTTTGATTCATAATATAGTGAGAAAACTAACCGTCTCTTTGTCATTACGTTTCGGCAAAAAAGTAAACATCCATATTGACCTGCATGAATTGGTACAGTCCTGCCAGAGCGGTGCTTGCAAGCAGATAGGATTTGCGCACTGAGCTCACAGAGGAGCACCGCGGTCATGCTCCCTGAAAGGAAGTATGGTTTCCAAAAAAGGAAAGAAAAAAAGGACAGCCAGGAGAGAGAAAAGAAAGGGCGACAGTATTGTCGTAAGGTGAGGTGCAGGATAACATGGTGGAAGATGAAACATCACACTGGCAGGGAGTTGTGCAGAAAAAATAGGCATACTTATTCATTTATATTTATTTATAGTCTCAAAAAAAACATGAAACCAAGAAAACCATTCCTTACACAGCTCAAGACAGTTCTGGTGCTGCTCTCTCCAAAAACCAGTCCATTCTCTCCCATTCCACTCACATATATAGCACGAGAGTCCGCCTTTCCAGTTCAAACTGGCCTATCAGGGCAGATCTCTATAATGGAGAGTTGACAAGGTTTATAACAAATATACATCGTATTTTCTTTAATGTGCTCACACCAACAAGGTCTAAATTAATTCTTCAATATGCTAAGATAACTACTGTATATTCAAAATTAACAAATCATTTGTACATCATGCAGTATTATCTTAATTAGCTATCCAGTCAAATCTGAGAACACGCCTACTCATACACCACATAAAAAGACTCCTGTTGAGGCTCACTTCCTGTTTCAACGCCAGCACAAGATGGCTGCCACAAAGGACTCAAACGCTGACAGGTTATTGCTTTGATTACAGCAGGTCTTTTAATAGTGAGGGAGCTGGTGCTTCATCACAAGTGTGTCATCCAGTTTTTCT
The DNA here is from genome assembly GCA_039737535.1 of Lagodon rhomboides. NCBI lineage: Eukaryota > Metazoa > Chordata > Actinopteri > Spariformes > Sparidae > Lagodon > Lagodon rhomboides. Next base: position 6,573,528 of record CM077803.1, on the reverse strand, counting down.
CAAGGAAAGGAGGGTGTAGTCTGTGAGTGGCGGAAATCAACCTGCTAGCTTGATGTCCACAGCGAAATAAGCTACATTTCACTCCTTTCTTACCTGCATATAATCAGTGCAGGTTAGCGTTTAGCAAGCTAATTATACTAAATCAGTTGTCCCTGCCAGTCCTACCGGACTCAACAACAGACCCTCCCCAACCCGATGAACCATCTCAAGACGGTATTGAATGACATGTCAGTTAGCATCATGTCTGCGGGGGGAATTATCTCTCCTTTATTACTATTATGAAAAACAAAAACTTAATCTTATTCAAACACTGTAATTATTTTTCCACATTATGATCAGCCTATAGTCTGTATTGGATGCTGGACAGCTTGAAGCATTGAGGGACTCTGTAAGTGTGTATAAAATATTACAGCCAATACTAACATAATACCTTCAAGTCAGATGCTTTGATGCTGACTGAATTATGGCTGTTTAATCACATCTACAGATTAATCCCACCAGGGGCCGTTTGTTTGAGTAGCTCGTTGAACACCAAACTGAAACGCGGTGATAAACAAACTAATACACCGGGGAGGTGAAACTGAATCCAAATCTATAAATAATCTTAATAAATAAACTTGATAAACACAATAGAATATCAGATCTAGTGGCGGTGATACAGAACTACAGGTAGTTTGGGTCAGTATTCTGTGGTGCTGTTGGCCTTTAGCACATTTATCATGGAACGTATGAAAAGTGAATTCCACTGTATGCAAACTGTTGATGTATGTCTGCACAGTGTTATATTTGCACAGCTCACTGGCAGTAAACATCATACTGTAGATACTGGACTACAAGAGACAAAGACAGTTGCAAAATGTAGAGTTAGTGAAAGCTTTGAAGGGGTCGATTGGGTCCTGGAGATGTGGTTACAGCAGTTGCAAAGGGTTCACGTGGCCTGTGTGATGGGGCCAGAAATCTCTGGTGTGGAACCTGCTGCTACATAGAACACGCTGAACCTTTAAGAGGTTGAGGTTTCCAGATTTGACAAGGTGGCACTCTCAGCTTTTAAATGACACATTTTATGTGTATGTATTTATTTTTATATCACACAGATGAATTAAGATGATGTCACATATCAAGAAATTACTAATTCAGTATGAAATGTTATGAGTGGCATTAAATAATTCCATCTATTGACACACTGAAATGACTCAATTTCAACACACTATTTGTCCAGTGATTGTTCCTTTCTCCTCTTGGATGTTAGTGAGTTAACAGACAGGCATGTAGATAAGCATCTACACAGGCCACGGCACCCTGGGGTCCGAGGTCCTGAGAGGGCAGATCACACTTCTTTGTGAAGTCTGGGCCTCTGAAGAGGTTGAACTGGTGACACATTTTATCAGATAGACTGGTGCTCAATCCGGCAATAAACCATCTTGCCATCGAGTTGATCTTTGAGTTCTTTGAGATGGTGTCCTGGTGTGTTTGGAGTCACTTGATTATGATTGACTATGATTCTGAGGGGGACGCCCTAAGGACACCAGGCTGACTGAGAGGTTTTCCAGTCAAATCCAAATTTGCATGTGTGGATGATCCTACAGCTAGCAGCAGCCAATGTAGCCTCGTGCTAATGCTAAAGTTTAAAGCAGAGATGACAAGCAGGCTCAAGAGACATAATTAGGGTTATTAATCAGACTTTGTGCAGCTCCCTCTGGAGTCACAAAGAGCTTTATTTCACAGATGCCGCTGTACTGCACAAGACCTGTGAACAGACTCCCTTGAAAACGAAAAGATAGAGAGAGAGACATTCTGTATTTACTGGCTTTCCTGTTTCTAATAGACCCCTCTAATAGTCTTAGGTTTCTACTATGACACATGATTATGTAATGTGCGGTTGATCAACATGTACAGTATTTGGACATTTAAACACATATGAATTAATTTCAGCAACATCATAAATAAAATCCTTTAGAAAATTCTTCCTATTTTAGCGACAGTCATGTCATCCTCCCTGATGGCCAGTCTCTGAACAAGATGTAACTGTCCGCCATGGCTAGCAACTCTAATTGAAGATTCCTTCTTCTATTTTTCATCAACCATCACCTGCTAAGCAGTCAAGGCGGCAGTGACTTCTGGGTCATTAAAAAAAGACCAACGGCAAAATCTGGAATGAAAAATGGCGCTGTTGTCTTAATTCCCAATTCCCATCCATGAGCACAGTATCTAACAATGATACCCGTTCTTCGGTTTCCGATTTTAAAACGAAAAATGGGATACGAGTCATTTTGCGTTTTTCATTCTCTGATTTTGAAGTGAAATCTTGGAAACAAGTCCGTTTTATGACTTCAAAACGGAAGTCGAATGGCCACAAATTACACAGACCGTAAGAGAAGTAGTAGTAGTAGAAGTAGTTGTACAAGTAGTGGTAGAAGTGGCAGAAGTAATAGTAGAAGAAGTAGTACAAGTAGTAGTAGTAGTATTTGCACACCTCTTCCACCCGTGCCAGGGCCCGTCTTTGAGCTCTCAGACTAGTCAAACAAACTGCACTCTTAGAAATTAAAGTTCTAAGGAGAACCATATAAGGTTCTTTGGCTTGTCCTCATAGGAGAACCCTTTTTGGCTGCAGGTAGAACCTTTTATAAAGGTGGAGGGAGAACCCCAGAACCCCCCATGAGAGGTTCTACAAAGAACCCATACAGGATCTCATACCCATGCTTTCAACAATCTCTGAATAACTCTTTCTCCAAAACAGGGTTCTCTGGATCAAAATAGTTCTTACTTGAACCATTAGTGTTACCAAGAACCCTTGAAAAACCGTTTCTTCGGGAAAGGGTTTTTCAGAAGCAAATGGTTTCAGGTAGAACCTCAGCCCTTGTAGAAGAACCATTTTGGAACCCGTATTTCTAAGAGTGTGGATTTTGGAGGTCAAATGTGCTTGGGCATGGTAGGTAGGGATTGCCTAGTAAAAGTGTGCCATGCTAAAGGTCCTCTAAACCAGCTCCAGACTGTAGATAAACCCAAGTACAATCATATTAACTACTCACAGCATGGACACTATAGGGAGGAGGTCTTTTCACATTTCAGAAGTTCAAACGGTGCTCTCATGCTGTCACTTGAAGCAACTGCTGGCTTTGCTGAAATGTCCTTTTATAGCTTTTCTTTTCTTGTCCTGCCTCTGTCCACTGCCTCAGGCCTGAGCGTATTGTGCCTCCACAGCAGTGATGTCACGTCGAGGAAACATACATGTCCATCAGCTACATACAGACTGGATGCACCTGAATGAGAACAGGCAGATTGTACTTTCTTTTCTGTTTTTAAAGCAGACAGCGGTTTTATTTACTTCCTTTATGGCCTGAGCCTTTTCACCAAAAGAATTGTAACTGTTATTAAAATGTCTCCCATATCTCACGGTGTTTCATTTCACTCAACCGGGCTCCTGAATCACTTGGCACCATAAATAGGTAACTGCAAACAAAATGTATTAAAAACAGAGTCGACAGGACAGACATAAATGCAGCTACAGCTTGTGGGGAAAAAAACAAAAAAGAACCTGAGAAAAGAGGCTGTCAGCATCCATTAGTTTCAATCCATAAAGGGAAATTTTGGTGCGAGACCATGTATTGATTTTTATATTGATATTTCGCTGTTTTTTCATAAAGATACAACTAAAGGTCAAAACAGAACATTTCCATACATATGCAAACGAGCGAGGCAAAAAGGATGCTAGAAGTGGAGCAGAAAAACAGAAAAGGACTGTCCTGCTTGAGACGAATTCGTCATCATTGAAGGGTTTTCCATTATGAGAGGAGGCTTAGCCGAGAGTGTCCAGGTCATCCATCACTCAGTCAACATTGCACTGTATCTAGGAAAGAAAATCATTATGCGTTCTGGTAACGTTTAATTAGGAGAAAGAAGGAGCTGCGATCAATTAGGTTGGTCCGAGGATTAATGTAAGTGCTATCAATAAAGTTGGATAATGTGCTTCTTTGAAATAGCATTTTTGACAAAATAAATAGCAATCATCCCTAGAATGAGACCCAGCCTGTCCTCATCAGAAACATGACCTTATAGGTCTACTGTAAAAGCAGCTTATAATGTCCCAAATCGACATTTCTTGCTAGGCAGCGACCTCTAGTGGCTGTAGTAATTGTTATTGCTGCAAAGGAGGAAGTGAGGAGCAGCAGTATGAAAAGTAAGAAGAGGTCAGATGGTTGGGTCAAACAAGCACAGGACTTTCACCCATGAGACTAGCTTTTCAATGTTCAGTGTGAAACCAGAAGTCAACTCTGACCCTAGAATTCCACTGGGCGCATGTGCGTTGCGGAACGACAGCTGGAGTTGAGAGACTGAGGAGTTCCCACGATAATTACAGAACCACACCTGTGTGTTATAAACACAACGACAAACAGACAAAAAGTTAGTGTTCCATACCGAAGGATTAGAAGAAGAGCTTAGACTTGTCTTCAAAATAAGAGCTTTACATTGCACCCCATCGGAGTTTAGAACTGGGTTCTTAGCGGGGGGCTTTTAATTTGAAAGTAGCGACCGTTAGTAGCATGCAGCTAAGCAGACAATCAGTGGACAGCCACAGAGACCGAGGAGACGCTCGCATCTCCCGGATCTCAGCGGCTTTCCAGTTGCTCATCTTGACGTCTACGGATGAAGTGATGGACTGACTGCTGTGATCAGCTGTTTCCTGCTTTTAAAACTCCCCGGCTGTGGGTGCATAAAATAGCATGGAAATAGGTGGAAATAAGTGTACCCTCTGAGGCGTCAAATTGGCGGACCAAAACAGACCCCAATTACCTTTCTCTGCTGCTGTGGTGGACCAGAGACGGACCCAACACAGATCTGGTGAAATCTGGGGGTGAGTTATTTTTAAATTACTAACATATTTAAAGCTGTGGTTGGTAATTCTGTTCAGAAGGATTTTCTATTTTATTTGTATACAATCTCTTAACATCCAGTCAGCTATCAAAATATAAAATAATTAGGGGAAAAAAGGTAAATAATCCATGGTCTGAGGCAGCGACAGGGCTGGAATAAATCTTCATCCGATCAATTTTAGCGGCCCGAAGATATTGTATGGACAGCCTCCTGTCTGTCAACCTGTCCTTACATACCCACCCCGGGCTGACTCCACCCAACACTCATGGCACGTGACCGGGGTCTACATACCACGCTGCTGGAGCAGTGGCGGCGTGAGCTCATTGTTTACGGACAAGGATGGCAGCGAAAGTACAGGCACGCAATTCTGATGTAACAGAGGCTTTTTCTGGTTGTTTTCAGGAATATGTGTCACTGCATAAAATGCATCCAAAGTTGTGGTGTTATAATAAATTGAAGAGAATTTTGAGGTCCTAGAAAAGCTGTATTTGCTGTCAGATATGTAATTGCGCTATTCTTTCTACAGGACAATCACTGCCAAAACAGAAGAGGATCGCGACAGTTTTGTTGTGTTATTTTTTTTTTTACATGTGTTTCAAAAAATTCAATAAAGGAGAGTCTAACCTGATTCATGTCAGCCGTGGCAGTTGGGTTTTTGTCTGTTTTCTCCCCTCCTTTCTCCTTCACCTGCTCTTTCCCTGTGTTTCTGTGTCCGTGGGTATGGTTACCGGTTCCCGCTGCGTGATTGTTCCGTCACATATGGCGAAAATAATCAAGCTCAAGTTACTTCCTCAGTGAATATTTTGTAGTTGCCTGCCTTTTTATGCTACTGTGCTTTTTGTCTGAGATCGGATCTCGACTCATGCTTGTGCTTTTTTCCTCCTCCACGCTCAGAATTCTCCACTGTTCTCGGCTCCGGACCACACCACCCGACCGGCCTGCCCTATCGTTTTCATCGTTTAACACTTGTTTGATGAATAAACACAGTTTCTCTGCATTTTGGGTCCACACAAAAAACCCCAACCCTCACAATTCAGTTGTTATTATTAGTGCATCACTTAAAGTGTAAGAACTGTAATGGGATGGTTGTTTATGCTGGAAGTGTAAAGAAAAGGCATTTATCATTTTAAAGACTTTATTCAGACAAGATAGAGATAATGCAAAACAAGGGGTAAATACAGAACGATGTGCACTCGATGTGATCGCTCCAAACATAAAGATGTATATATATATATGTATATATATATATATATATATATATATATATATATATATATATATATATATATATATATATATATATATATGTATATTAGTCCTTGAATTCTGGCCTGTAAAGAAACAGATGAGCAATGTGATTAGATTTTTATGGAACAGAGCTCGACTGTCCTCAGCATACTGTGAACATATACACTTTCAATGGTGGTCAAATGGTCAACACTTTACACATTTCTAACAAAACTGTACAGAGGCCCCAGTTTATATAGAAAGATGTTGAAGTACCAGCCCTTTATATTCCATTACATTTTTCTTCTTACTGCGTTCATTGTTATGCAGCAAAACACAAATTCAAGTGATGAAAAACTACTTGGCTACTATTTTTTTTTATTCTGATTAGGGCACTTAGTCCAAGTTGCATACCTGGTCAATATATTGTACAAACACAAATAGTTTGTCGAGGTGGTTTTTATCAAAAAAAAAAAGCACAAGTAATGTTCTACTTTAGATACCTGCTCATATGCAATCCTTTGAGCTCATCAAAATCAGGACTGTCATTTGAATTTCAGCCCGAATGTGATTTCCCCAAATCATGTCTGTCATTTTGGTAGGCTTTTCAAGCATGGTTTACCCAGAACTACACCGACTACATATCATTGATTATGATGAATTATTTAATTAATAGTCATTAATCAAATGGTATTCCCCATTGATTTCAACATTTGTTTGAGGGGAACTGATTCAATATTTGCACCGCCATCAAGCTGGAACACTCAAAGGACAGATTAACCAAAGAATGGTCAAATTTCAAGCAACATAGACAGAGATATCCTGACGTTTAGACGCAAGCATGGGTTTAGCACCAAAAAGGTTAAATCCTACAGTTCTCATAATCAACCAAGTACATACTTTGGTTAGCCAATGTCTTTAAAACTCCAGGGCACCCGTTTATAACTGCCAGATAGAATCTGATTGAAGGTAAGAAAATATCAGTAGTGCTATCAGTAGGAAGGAATTGAGGGTGTATGAAAATGTTTTAATAGTCTTAGTCAGTGCACTTTCAAATTGTAGTTAAGTTTTTAAAACCTAAAGTTTAAAACAAATACTTTCTCTCTTTGGAAAGTGAGCCCAGATTACATCATGTCTGGCTCTCGGTGTTGAGGCAGACATCCAGTCATCAACATGCCATCAAGAGTGAATATTTTCAAGAGAAATGAGGTCCATTAACAGTAAAAACATGTCAACCACTTTAAACAAACATGAAAAAAAAGCCCTATCCTCCAGCGTCACCAATGCATATTGGGACTTCAACAAAGTCTCTCTGATCTTTCCCTCTGCCTCCCGTCACTTTCCCCCCGTTCAGCGAGAGAAACGGGCCGCCAGTATTTTAAACCCTGACAAAATGGTGTCAGAGAAACTGTCATCTTTGGACAGCATCAACCTTTCTTATTTCTGAACGAGCCCCCCCTTTGTCGTCGTCGCTCGCTGCTCGGCTCTCCGCCGCCTGTCCCCCAAGGACAGTCGCACTCGCAGAGCGGGGAGGGAAGAAGCGTTTGGAAAAGCAGAAACACATCAAATATGAAAACAGAGAGTGGATTAAAAGCAAAAACATGAAGTCTTTTCTTTTTTTTTCCCTCAGCGAAAAAGAACGAAAATAATGAGCCCTGTTTAAGTAGCCTGTGCTGGAGGTGAGAGTGACCTCTGGAAGAAGGAGAACAATAAAAAACATGTAAATCACAAACTATGTAACTGCATGAACATTTAAAAAAAAATTATTATATGTGCTTTTCCTTAATTACAGCAATCTTCTCATGTTCTCTTTAGCTGTCGCACTGCTTCATAACTGCTCAGCTCTGCTGAAGGCAGACGGTGACTGTCTGTGCTGTGTTGCGTCCTTGATAAACTCACCACGCAGCACCTGGAAGAGCTGCAGAGCAACAGTCCTCCCTGCTTTGTCTCAGTCAGAGGAAACAGCTGTAGACGACGGTGTGTCTCCACCAGCTCTGTGTACAAAACTCTGTCATTTAAATGGATATTCCGGTGTAAATTTAATCCATGGTCTAACACACCTTGACACCGAGTAAGACTCCACCTCGAGAGGTCAAGTTAGCTGACCGCTAGCTTAGCTAGTTTTAGCAACCTCAGAAAAGACAATACACTGCAGCTGAAGGATGAAAATGTATGATTATTACTCCATGGAATGTTCAGTTCTTATTATCGAGAGCTGACAGGGAAAATAATGGAAGTAATGGAGTAATAATCATACATTTTCATCCTTCAGCTGAGGAAATCTTCTGCACTCGGTAATCGACTCGTCAGGGCTTCTCCACACAGGCAGGCTGCTGGAGGAGAGGGTGAGTTGTACTGTGTTTTTAATACAAATCCGGCTAAGCTAGCAGATGTTTGATGCTTCGTACTGTGTGCTGGGACTGTACATGTACTGTTGCTGAAGTTTGGTGCTGTTCTGAGCATTATTTGTGGCTTTTTGATGGCGGTTTCTAATTGGAGACATAAGCGGCAGTGTATTGTTTTCATGCGGTCTTTTCTGAGGTTGCTAAAACTAGCTACGCTAGCGGTCAGCAAACTTGACCTCTCGAGGGGGAGTCTTACTCAGTGTCAAGGTGTGTTAGACCATGGATTAAACTTACACTGGAATATCCCTTTAAGCGGCTACATTGTTGGCCCCGAACGCACTGAAGGCGTTTTGAGGCGCATTTTGGTACCAGTGACCACAGCAGCCGTAGTACCGGTTTAGAGAAGGTTCAAAGGAGTATAACCTGAAGGTGAGACGGCGAGATCATAGCTGAGCCCGGCACCAAGCTGCACATCGCCTCGCGCCGCGAGGACACACACCGCCGTGAAATCTCTCATCAGTAATGACCAAATTCAGCTATTGTGAAAGCTTAACAGCCTTTTGTGTGAAAGTAATAATGTCCTGTCGCAACTGAGAGGAAGCAGGCGCAGAGGAGACCGCCGGAGAGATGTAAAGTCAAGGGCAGAGCTTTAGTTTTGTGGGTCTGACACAGAGCGGCACGTGTTTCTGAATGTCGCGACTGAGATCAGTAAACAAGATTACGAGAACTTAATGATGCGATTATTTTTATCGTCAAACATCATTTCCAAAATAATTAAATCTGTTGTTCTTGTGCTTTTTTTCATATGAACACAATATAATTAAAGGACAGCAAAAACACATAATACGAATACATAATAATAAATAAAAACATCATTACTGAGTAATTAACTAAGGAACCCACAAATATTGATGATACATAATGATAATACTGCCAAAAGGTACCTGAGACTATGTGCTCAAATTGTGAAAATATTTGTCATTATTTTTCTTTTTAAGCTGCTGTATCAGAAACATAAACATTAACAGAGTGTATAATAAAAAAGTACTAATACCGAAGAGTGTAAGCTCATGGTTTGACGTGTGGATCGTCAACATATGCCTGCTGGAGTGGGATCTTTCACTCCACCTGCATGATTTAAGCATCTACAGAATGCGTTCCGTTACTTTGGTCCAGTGGTTAAAACCCATTAGCAGTGCGAGTCACTTCCCTGTTTGTCTCCCTGCTACCAGCGAGCAGTCTGTTTTGGGTGTTGTTTCACATCAGCAGTTTCTCTGCTAATGAGCTGCTGCTCTGATTGGCAGCCGGACCAGAGGCCCAGCCGGGAGGCCGCCGAGCGAACCACCGGGTTAGGTTAGAGCGGATTGGTCAATTTCAGACAAATCCGGCGTCTGCACTGACACCATAAACAAAATTAAACAGGAGGGATTTGTTTTTTTCACCGTTGTTTACTGCCGAAGGTGAGACAGATTTCCTGGATGTGCTGCATTTATCTTGTGATGTGTGCGCTTTGTTATTTTTTCCGTTTCTATTAGAAATACTGCCAGCTCGTGACAAATTACAAGACAAGACTGCCATTTTGACATCATTGTGTTTAATCTCTGAGCGGTTTTTGGCTCGTGCGGACCGCGTCTGGCAGAAGCATATGTTGGCTTCGCTGGGTTGTGACTGACAGAAGACAAATCCTATCACAACATCAGAGGACATTAACTATCGTCTATCAATTAATCAATGAAGCTGGAAGTAGAACAGCTGTTTCTGTCTCATATCCAAGCCGACAAGCGTCTCGTTGAGTATTTAAGAATTCTGACCGTTCACAGGGGATGGGATAGAGTTTCATGGTACGAGGTAGTTTATTTGTTATTACACAACACAGGGTTGCATCACGGAATAAAAGTTTGGTAACTCTGTCTTCTGTCTTCTGTGTCAGAACACAGTACGCCTGTCGAGTTTGGCGGCGGAGACAGATCTCTGTGGACACGGTCTTCAGTCTTAAACCGAAGGTGGATCAGCGTGGCTCTTATCCCGACTCCCTCCATCCCTGGGGCGGTCCAAACGGTCAGGTCGGATGGTAGAAATACGCCGTAGGGCTGTGAACGCCCGCTTTCTTCTCCAGTGACGATGGCGGCATGCGTCGTTTCAGCAATTTGGAGCATCTTCCTGCACTGTCGTTGCCATAGCAATTCCTGCTAGTGTTGATATAGGCCACAACTTGAGTTATCAAATCTGAACCCTTTGTGGCTTCATAACACAAAATTCAAGGCTTATGTGATGAGGAATTAAAAAGTTACATCATAGGTAATCCTAATTTTAAGTGGTTCAATCATGAGAGTACTCACTCTACGTACATAGGGAATTTACCTTTTTTCAATGAGGGTGAAGGACTTTCAGTTACTTGCATTAGTCACTGAATGCTCAGTACCTTGGCTGTGGTTAAACTGGTTGTCCAATGATCAGAAGGTTGGTGGTGACTGCGCTCTGGCTGCATGTTGCGGCGTCTTTGGGCAACACGCCGAACCCCTAAATGGCTGCTGATGGCTGCTGCATTGGTATGTAAATGTATGTGTGAATATTTGAGCGTATAAATATCATGGGGCACTTTGGATAGGAAACACTGTATCGCTGACCTAGCGTGGCAGCTTTTGCAATCAGTGTCTGAATTTGCGTGTGAATAAGCGAATGTGACAAGTGTTGTAAAGTGCTTTGAATGGTTGGAAGACCATTTTCCATTAACCATGGCAAAGGCCACTGCCCTATTTACAAGTAGATGCTCAACCCAACTGCCAAAATAAGTGTCGCCAATGTTATTCTGCAAACAATGGATGTGCATCATAAAAACTGCTGGAAGCTGTTTCGAGATCTCCTTGGCAGCCCTGTCAGTGTTAACTCAGGTCATGAACATGTAGTGTGAACTTGGTTAGATGCATTTTGTATGAATGTCAATAAAGTATGTATGACACATACAATTGTGAACATAATGGTGGTTGTCCTGGCAACTGGGCCGGGACACGTCATGTATCTTGAACAGACCAAAAAGCTCTCCATTATGAAACAAGACACTACAGCGCCGCCAGGCTGACTTTGAGTAAAACTTAAAGCACCACGCTAAGACTTTCACAGTGACAATGTCAACATTCTCATGTGAAGCAGGCTCAAGCTAAACTCAGGTTAAGTTGAGCTTGTTGGCGTGCTAACACTTGCTAATTAGCACTTGACACAGAGTAGAGCTGCAGCTGATGGGAATGTCATTAGTTTTGCAGGTGTCGGTCACAAACGAAAGAATCTGACCAATTAGGATTTTGACCTGGTGATGCTGCAAGAGGAAAAGTCAGAGGATCAACAAAGTGTTCACATTTCATCCTGTGAGACTTCTCACTCAACTCATTTGAGGATTATCCAAGGAATAACATCACAATAAGTAAAAATATTGATGTAGGTACTGTATTGATATTGGTGTTGTCATGATACCGGAATTTCTAAAATAATATCAATATTTGATACCATGTTCGACACGATAACAAGGCTAGTGTTTTACATTTAGCAGACGCTTTTGTCCAAAGCAACTTACAGTAGTTCATACATACATTCATACACTGATGGCGGTGGCTGCCATGCAAGGTGCCAACCAGCACATCAGGAGCAGTTATGGAGTTCAGTATCTTGCCCAAGGACTGCAGACCAGGGAAATCGAACCAGTGACCTTCTGATATCAAGACACTGGCTCTACCCCTGATCCACAGCCGCTTTGTGTGTTAAGTACAACAGATTTTAAGGTAATGTACTTGTGACCATAGTCAGAGCACCCGGAGGAGGTGAGCCTTCTCTGTGACAACCTGAAACAGCATTTAAAACAGTTTCAGATCTTCATTACGAATATTTCTCATATTTTTGACATCACTAATTTCTATTGCAGATGAAACGATCAAAACGCCTTTGTATTATTTTTATACTATTTTAATATTTTGTTTATTTCTACGTTTAGAAATCTTTTGGATCAATATGTTCTGTGTTTTTATTTAGTGACATCTGAAATTTAAGTTTATGACATAGTTTCAATACTCGAATCATTCATTATTGTTTACTGACTTGAAAGAAAACAACTTTTATCTTAGGTTGTACAGATTTCAGGGCGATGAAGCATTTGAAGATACTCACGATAATACTCACAATCATCAATTTTTTTTTTTTTGGAGGAACAGAGTTTTACCATCCACACATGACACTGCTGTCGGCACACATCGTCATCCACTGTTTCCACTGTGCTAAGGGTTTTGGTCTGCGAGCGTGGGTGTGTTTGTGTGGGCCACACCAGTGAAGGTAAACGTCTTGGGCAGTCCCAATGTCAGATCACATAGCTTGGAGCTCGAAGTGATTATGCCGCCCCTGCAGTCTTCCTCGACAGAGTCTAAATTGGATGTGGCAACAAGAATCAGAGGGAGCCATGGGAGTGGACAGATAAACTTTCCAGGGAAAAACACTGTCATGCACACGGAGCCCGCTGAATCCTCTCTCTGACGCCCCGCTGGTGGCATTAAGACATCTCCGCACTGACACCTTTAAACTTTGAGGGATAAAAGGTTGGAGGAAAAAAAAAAAAAAAAAGGCGAGGGCTTGATGATTTATTTGGTATCAGAAGCATTTATAATGTGTCTCAGTCTAAACTCCCTCATGGCATTCATCTGCCCATCTTCCAGCTTGCGATGCCTGCGGCCCTCATTACTACGAATAACTAAAACAATTGTGGAGGTTAAAGAGCCGTGATAGTGTCCTGAAGTCGCTGAATCAGTCAGCACCACCATGGCTGAAAGGTGTGGCGGGTGGAGACATGCTTGAGGCAGATCGCAGTATATATATTTTGCAATCAAAAACAGCAGCTTGGTCAGTGGCCATACCAGGACCGTTAGTGATGTTGTGAAATGTGTGTTGTGTAAGGTGCCGACCACCACATCAGGCCCAAGAACACTTCGGCATGCATAGTCGGGATTCAAACCAGCGACCTTCCGATTACTAGATGACCTGCTCTACCTCCTGAACTACAGTCGCCGTTACTTGGTTAGGTTTAGGAAAAAGATCACACCTTAGGTTAAATTAACTATGTCCAGTCACATCACTTTCTTCAATACCTTACACTGAAGGTTCACGTCAGTGTCAAACGTAGGTCAGCCAACCAGGCTGCTGTATTTGATGCTTTGGAGGTAGAATAGCCTGACATTTTGGTGCTAGTGGATTGCTTTTCCAATGGATTCCAATAGGTGTGAGGCATTTTGAATATTGGCTTTGCACTCCGGGTACCTTTTGTAAAGCCCAGTTACTTAGTCTTCCTATTGGAGCACTCTGAAGGGGTCGATACGCTCGTCCAACACCCTTACAATATTGTGGTAAGGGGAGGACTTGAGAGACACTGAAATTGTGTGCCGTTATCCCCTTTTGCACATTTCATTGTGTCAAGACTACAAAGACCAGAGATGGATGAATGTGGGGATGCAGGTGCAGTACATCTACAGTACTGGTCCCCAACCCCCTCTAGTTTCGACAAAGCTTCACAGCCTTTTAAAAGGGGTGAAGGAAACTTAAGAAAACAAAAAATAACTAAAATCCCACAGCTGTTTTATATTATTGTATCATAAAATTCAGTTTTACATTAAACTAGGGCTACAATATAGTGCCATGTATAAACAAGTCAGCAGCAGTTGTAGTATGGATAATATTAGCCACGTTAGCCTCAATCTCTGCACTTTCTCCAGTGGTTTACATGCTGGATAGTATGAGTCTCTTATTCGATAAGTTACAAAACAGTGCATCAGGCTGGATTCACATTGGATGGTCCATGGCCCATGTGTGCGACATGTTGGGAACCCCTGCTGATCAGTTTGCCGAAAGAAGGCGTCAGTCATAGTCTGATCGCCAGCTAACGTGACGTTGCCTGCATTTCTGACGAAAGTTGACTCAACTTTTTCGTTGCAGGTTCCGCACCGCAGCCAAAACGGACTACCCTCATTAAAATGAATGGGAAAACCAGCGTTTTTGCCCGCAACGCCGGATCCAATGTGATTCCAGCCTTACACATCAAGGTCATACAATAATACAGATAACTGGCCGGTATGTTTCGATGATAAATAGTCAGCTGGCTAGTTTAAATAGGTTAGCTTGCTCAAAAGAGTACAGGAGGAATAAAAAGATTGACGATTATCAGTGTAAATTAGATGTGAGGGTTAGTGGTTTAATCTTTGCCAATGATATGGTGGGCTCGCTGGAGTTTATGTGTATTTCAGACACTTTTACATTTATGAAAAAATTGAAATTTTGAAAATATTGTCAAACAATAATTTTGCGCCCCCCCTGCAGCGACTCTGGGACCCCCGCAGGGGTGACAAACACCCTGTTGACCCAGCATTGAGATTGTTATATAAGATATAAACTCTCACAGGATAAGGGCATGGTAAAAAGTAAAAATTAGAAAAAAAACAAAAAAACATAACAGACAGAATTATATAAAAGTTTCTACAATATAAAGAAAACTCATCATCAACTCATTGCTTGTTTTACGCGAGCATCGTGCAGATATTGTGTTGACTATTGGGATTAATTGTACAGTTTATCAGCCGTTCTGTTCTGTTATTGTTGTACATTGAATGTCAAATGAAAAATCCATTAAAATATGTCAGTCAGGGGTCTTTAGTTTAGTCAATGACAGAAAAGGGATCCGTGAGGGAGAAAAGATTGGGAGCCACTGATTGACAGGACTCTATTGCCATTTTTCCATCACCACTTTTGGCCGCGGCGAGTCAAACTGAGCGGTGCCGATTTGCTTCTCCATCACCGGCGACGGACCTGCTCAAAAATAGGGCCAAGCCGGCCCTGTCCTGCCTCCAAGCAGGCTGCGGTGAAGACTCACGACTGCAGCCAACCTGTAACAAACACCCAGCGTCTCCTCTAACAAGTGTGTGTGCTGCAAATCGACACTCAGCTCATGTCTCTGCAGGAAACCTGAGAGAAAGAGGTTTTTAAAAGTCGTTGTGTTCAGCTCTCGGTACTTTTGTAGCTTCTAACTGAATCTCTTTAGTTTGTCTCAATCTGTTTGTTCCTTCAATCATCTGCCGTGTTTTACTGTTTCATCGTGTTCAATTTCAGCTGTTTCAGGAGTCGTGTTTAGTTCCTGCTGCTGAAGACACAATGTTTCCTGTAATGCTGCTTCATAAGAAAAGCTTTAAGTGACTAAATAACGGGGCTTTTATTGTGAAGAAGTTATAGGAAATTAAACGTCTTTGTTACTGAATTAGCAGAACCACTTTGTAAGCGTTGAGTCTTGATAGTACTGGCAAGCTCATCAGTGGTGTAAGACTCACCTTCAAACAGGTAGACCAGCTGTGGTGAAAATGCAAATCCCTTCCATGCCAGTCAGACTGAGTAGAGCCAGGCCGGCAGATGTGATGGAAAAACTGGCTGCAGATTTGATATTCCATTGATCCCACAGGGGGAATTCACTATGAACCACCTTCCAGTGTTACCATTAACCCTTTTTTTTTAAAGTTAGGCTTATACTTTTCTGAAAAAACACATGTGAATGTCTCTGGGGATCTAAGCATCAAAGCGTGTCATGTATAACTGTTGGTCCCAAAGGGAATACGATTTACACTTTGGAATATCAGAGATTAAGGTCACAGATTTCATTTCCTGTGATGTATCTCTGTTATTTTGAGAACGTGTCATGGAACAATGTTGTTAACATTCACAGATAGACTATCTCCTGGTTCCAATAACTGATGGCAGTGAGCCATCCAAGCTTCACAACGTGCCTTCAGATACCCTTGACTGACATCACAGGGTTGTTTTGTACACTCAATGCGCTGAACCCAGACCAGCTCAAGGGGAACTTATCCGTACATGACCCTGACTGCTGACTTGCCCTCCTCAACAAAAGGGCAAGAGAAGAGTGAATTCCCCCTGTGGGATCAATGGAATATCAAATCTGCAGTCAGTTTCAGGGCTGCGAAATACTAAAATCCCTTTCATTTGTTCAGTGTCGAGCGGTCTCCATGACTATATTTGTGTTTTTTACTCCATGCCCTTCAAAAAGCATCGACCAGATGGCACCAGCTATTAATTAGAGCGTCGCACCATAGTTTCAAAGATGAGGAATCAATCCCATTATCATTTAAATCTCAGCCCTCCCAGCCTTTGTTGTACCAAGACAAGGCTCATAGAGCGGTGGAGGGGTGCCAGTGGACAATTGAAAGCTCATTTACTTCTGTGCACTGTGTAGCTTCCCCTTGCAGAAAATGAATATGTCATTAGCCTGGTTAACCCCAGAAGTAAATTGTTTTAAATCCAGGCTGCGCAATATGCATTATGTAAAGCAGTCCTGGATCTGAGCTGGACCATTACTTTAAAGCACGGAGTCTACTCCACAATTAATTTTAAATGATTGTTCACAGAGAACAAAAGAAAAACCTAATTTATTTTTGATTTACACGTCATATCGATTTCACGCTCGCATGACTAACCTGGCTCGATAAAAAAAAAAACCTCAGTTCTTCAAAATTAATTATCCTCTCAGGGATTTGAAACGTTCTACATTGTTCTTTTCATGTCTATGGAAATCCCAAATATGCTTTTAAGAGCTCTTTTGAGAGCAAATCAAATGTAATAAATGTGTGCTGATCCTGTGAGATACAGAGAGGAGTGAAATAATGAGGCAAAGTTTGGAAAGATTGAGCACTGCTAATGAAACATGGATTAATCTGCTTGAAGGGAGAAGAGAGAGAGAGAAATTGATCAAAAGTGACTACAATGTGTCAATACAAATACTTTCATAATACGTTAACTCTTGTGGCATCCAAAATTCATGCCAAAATTGCCAACTGGAGGGGCTCAATTGGAACGGAGGGCATGGGGGTCCTTCCCTAGAGAAATCTAAAATCATGGTGCAATGACACACATACCAAATCAGTTTTTCCATCCTGTTAATCTGCCACTTTGTATCTGCTACATATTGTATGTTTCTTATAAAGCCAAAGATGAATGGAACGTGCCGACATCTCATAGGCCTACAGTAAACAGTATTGATAGCAAAAGCTCAGACTGAGCAGGAATAACCTATTTTCCAGACTCAGCCTCCTTGAACGGTCCAGCATCACCGCTAACCTGAGTGCACGACCTCTGTCCACACCTCCATTAAATAGAGAAGGTGGGGGGGTTCTCTCTGCCTCAACTGCAATGACCATCCACCACAAGGCGCGACTAGCTAGCAAGCCAGAGGGCTAGAAAATCAGACTGAGGGATGTCTATCTTTGGTTGGTGCTAGCCAACTAGCTTGTAAAGCAAACCTTGCCTATGTTGATTAAATACAATTAAGCCTGTATCACTAAATGCATTTCATTTTCACATGTTTCAAAAAGTTTAAATGATGCTACTGACTACTTCCACGCACATTAAGCCTGAGCTTGTCCTGGCATCAGTGCACAGCAGAGTGCCATGTCCCTGTCTGCTGTCGTGAATTGATTTCATCTCGCAACTTTTGGAGGAAACCAAAACTATGCGGAAAGGGGCGTGTGACACTTTGAGACATAATTAGAAGAATATGTTTGACTCATTATATAAAATGGCCAGAACTACATTATGAAATATAAAATAATAGTAAAAAAAAAAGAATAACAAATCGGAAAAAAGGAAGTCTGATGGGGCACGATGCCATTGGTTTAACCCTCGGTTGTGTCGCTGAGTCAAATATGATCCTGCTACTTTGTTAATAAATAATTCAGCATGTCATATTCCAGGTAGTCCTAAAACCTTGTTTTTAAAGTCACCCCACTGAATTTTTCATCTACCCTTTTCACTTTCATATTAGCCCAACTTTCCCTAAACGCCCTCTACAAGTTGGGAAGGCTTAATTCTTCCTTCTGTCAGGTGAATTGATGTGAGCCCCGATTTAACTGTCCTGTTCATCGCCACGCAGTAATTTTACACAGCAAGACGATTTTAAATATTTACAGTACATTCCAGCGGCCTGTGCATCTCAGGGTTATATAAACCGGTCCAATAAAGTGTGCAAGTATCGGGGCCAAGGGAAAGTCTGTCATCGGTAAGCTGTGAAATCCTTAAACGTGACACTTCAGTCAGCTCCTACAGATTCAGTAACGTCACTGAATATGGAGGATGGGGGCCAGAGAAGGCCAGAAATTGGATTAGCCAGTTGGATGTGATGATAAGCCAGTGAGGACGGCCGGTGCGGCGCCTCCGTGGCCTTTCTGATAACAAAGCTAATCCATCCATCTCAGCCTCCTGGCCTCCGCTTTGATTCCCCTCATCAAACATCCCACCGCCCTATTGTTAGCCATGTTTGCTGCCTGTCCTGCTGTGGCGCTCCGGCCATAAGTCTTCACTCGGCAACGTGGAGAGCGGGTCAACTATTAATTTAGGTGAAGTGCCACTGTGTCTGTACCTGCTGTTCAGCTCAGCAAGGCGAGCCGAGGCGCTCGGGCTGAATGAAAGAGACACGCCGCCTGTCATCTTTCACCTGCCTGGCACCCGCGCTCCTCTGGGCCTTCTTCACATGCACTTGTCTTCCAAAAGTGCCCACCGTGACCGGCAAGACAAATTGCGATATTATGGCAAAACTATCAGCAGGACATTTACTGTGGCCAAGAGTTAAGCCGGAGTCATAAGTCAATCCTAACAGACAGCCAGCCGTCGAGGATGAGAGGCAGACAGAGGGGAAGGAAGGGGGGAAGTGGCAGGGCGGGAAATGAAAAGATGAGGGCCGCGGCTGATACCAGAGGGTGTCTCGCAAAGTGAGATTAAGCAGTCAGATTTACTTCAGTCAAATCTGTTTTGGTAAATTCTGCTGCCGTGAAGCGCGTACCTCTCAAACTTTCAGTCTCACTGCTCGCACTGCGTGGCTGAACAAGTACGACGTTGAAAAAAATACAATACCGTCCACCGTGATTGAAACTTGCCTTTGACTACACCTTACATTAGCATACAATGTTACTGATATGTGATCCATGGGGTGCTATATACCAGTAGTGCTAATTGGTGGTAAATGGGAGTAGGTTGGAAAAAAGAACAGTTGGAAACATGTTAGTATTCCAGTTTCTTTGAGATTAAGATCTTTTCTTTATTTCCAATGGATTTCAAAGAACACCCCGACATTCACTCGCACTGGGGTTGGGTGGCTTTGTGGGTGGTACCAACGGCTCCAGTGATTCTGCTGCATTTTACATTTGTCATTTAGCAGTAATTCATTCATTACAATTACTTACAGTAATTCATACATACATTCATACACTGATGGCGGTGGCTGCCATGCAAGCTGCCGACCAGCACATCAGGAGCAGTTTTGGGGTTCAGTTTCTTGACCAAGGACACTAACCCCTAACCCTAACCCTAACCCGTAACCCTACCTCCAGCTACTGGGTGCATCATTTTAACCTTTACCTAACCCTAGCCCGACAGACCAGGGATGACCAGCGACCATCTGATCACAAGATGCTGGCACTACCCCTGAGCCACAGCTGCACACCCACAAGGGATTTTACTGCATTCAAGACAATTTTTTTTTCTTTTGCTTTTCTCAAAGTAACAACCCAATGCCATTCATATGATATGCCCTCTAAATCCATCTGATTGATCAGTGATGCTTTAGATAGATTTTTTGTACAAACAAGACGCCAATGACGTACTTGCTTGACAGGAAGGGCCCGGTTTAAGAAATCGATTCTCTGATTCAATTCTATCTTTATTTGAATGATCTGATATCGATTCACAAAATCCAGAGATTAGTCTTTCAGTATATGCCTTTTCCTGTGGTTCAGATAAAGAAGCTTGTTTTCTCTAGATGACGACATCGTGTAATTAACTGTGATCTCGAGCTAACAGTTCTCAGCTTCCTTATGTTCCTTTCTTCATGCCAAATAACTTGATTTGCCCAAAATCTATGTCATTAAGAGGAGTTACAAGCGGCCTCTTTTTTATAGTATGTGTTTGTATGATCGTGTGTAATTATCATAGTTTACCCAACAAAAACCCAGCATTCTGGGTTAAATAGTAAAATCAGCACTTGGGTTAAACCAACCTGGCACGTGTTGCCATGTTCTGTCCCATAGTTACACACCGGTGAGGTGAAGGTTGCCATGTTTCCTTTTGTAGTGATCACTCACTCACTAAGCCAGGCTTGTTTGTGATCTTTGGTTGGTCTAATGATGATCTTATGTGAAGATTCAATCAAGTCTCTGTACATGTCCAGTATTTTGCTCTCCGAACAAGGCAAAGACAGCAGTAACTGAGGCTAACCTGAACTCAGTGGGTGTTTAGTGTATTACGTCTGAACACGAATAAAGCCTGACGCAGTTCATGTAAGATGTTACCATGGTTACAGCTTGCGTCACATTGTTCTACGCACATAGGTTTAAAATAAAACATATATCTCTATATCTAGGCTTACTGACACACTCACACAGAACTGGAGTCACCTTCAGGCGGTACAGTAACTACTATATTTTCACCAGAAGAACTTGAAGGCACCACGTCAACTGACCGGACTGATCCGAGCCGAATGGGGACATCATTTCTAAATTTTATATCGCCAGCCCGACCTGATCAATCGCAGGAAACCATCCTGCAGGATGTGTTATTTGATCGCTACAGTATCATTTAGTTACAGGTGACAAAAATGTCGGTGATTATCTCATTCTTCTTTGAATTACAATGTCTTCCACGGTCTGCCCACTTCACTGAGCCGATCTTTGAGAAATGCAGCGTAAATAAAGCTGTAGAGTGGGGAGTGTCTTTTCCATTAAAGTCAATTTAGACTGATTAGACAAATCGACGTGATCAGCATTCCGCTGCCCGAGTGCATCCCCCTGACTCACTGAATCAGGCTGCGGTGCTGTTGCCTGTTTTTGGTCCTCATACGTGCTTGTAGTCATCAGACTGCATGTGGCTGTGAAGGACACAATGTGTTCGTTTGCGGCGTGACGGAAGCATTCTCTGCTCTGCTCAGCCTGCTTTAATACGGCATGCAGACATCCAACAACCCTGTCATGGCTTCATTAATCCCGACCGGAGGAGTCACTAGTTAGTTTCATGAAACCGAACTAAAGCGGGAGACATAGTCACGCTTAATGAAGTGAGACTTTCATCAATAGAAGTCCCGCTTTCCCCGAGTCTCCTCGGTGAAATACCCCCCAGGTAGCTGCTCCTGACAGCTGCTCCCTTGTTTGAACATCAATTTCATTTTCAGCGCTCCTCTGCCCCTGCCTCACCAAATCCCACAACAATTACGACACAGATAAAGTGTTCTGAGGGGGAATGCCGCTAATGAAATGTGGCCTTTAGGGTCACTCGTGTACAGTTATGTGTCAATGCAGCGGAATTGCTTCAGGCTAATAGCGTGTCACCAGCTTACCATCAGCAGCCGGGGACTTTGTATTAACCTTCATGTGCCAAATCTTTCAGCAGTGTTTGTTTTTTGTTCTCATGTATTTTTTTTTTTTTTAATAATGATTCTTCATGTCTCAAAGAAGAGACTGTCTTGAAAAAGCTGACAGGATAATTAACTGATTATCAGGTGTTAAGGTGTCCTGATAATCCTCTGAGATTGTGAATGTTTCCTTACATAAACTTCTAATAAAAAAATAAAAAATAAATTGTGTAACTTCGATTTGAGGCTGTGTACACTGGTCTCGTGTCATTTTCTCATCCTTCTATAAAAAGATTATATGCTGAATATCTGGAGCTGGCTACTGTTCACATTTGAAACGATACTGACATGGCACCGCCACCTGGACTAAAAGTAAAGCACTTAATTCTCCGTGCAATAACAAAAATGTCATTTCAGTTGCATCAGTCGTGTTGCTTTACAGAAAGAAGCTGTTGAAAGAAGCAGCTGGAGAATAGCACAGAAACTGCTCGACTGCTTAAAGGTCACGTTGGACATTTTCTATATGGACAAATACATTTTTTTAAATGCAAACATGCTAAATAAAAGAGTCTCTTTTCCATAAAAAATATTAACATGATTGTGAATGAATCATTTTGAAATGATTGTCCAGTCCAAAATGATTGTTCCTTGCACAGAATTCTGACAGGTGGTTCCAGCTTCTAACAAGGTTTGTCAGCCAATGGAATAACTCTGTTGGTACACTCTTAGAAATAAGGGTTCCAAAAGGGTTCTTCTACAAGGGCTGAGGTTCTACCTGGAACCATTTGCTTCTGAAAAACCCTTTCCCGAAGAAACGTTTTTTCAAGGGTTCTTGGTAACACTAACGGTTCCAGTAAGAACTATTTTGATCCAGAGAACCCTTTTTTGGAGAAAGAGTTGGAAAAGCATGGATATAAGATCCTGCATGGGTTCTTTGTAGAACCTCTCATGAGGGGTTCTGGGTGGAACCTTACACACACAGTTCTAGGTATAACCCTTTATGTTGGGTTCTAGGTAGAACCCTCCACCTTTATAAAATGTTCTACCTGGAGCCAAAAAGGGTTCTCCTATGAGGACAAGCCGAAGAACCTTATATGGTTCTACTTAGAACTTTTATTTCTAAGAGTGTATCATGTGACATGGTCACTATCAGTCTTGGTTGTGTCCTGTTTGTGGAAAAAAAACAGTGTGCACCCAGCATACTGTACTGCCCTAATGTTAGTTAGCTAGCATCAGTGATATTAGGTGCTAAATCGTAGTCAACTGGACTTTTCAAGACGTTTCAACTCTCATCCAAGAGGCTTCTTCTGTTCTGACTATCTGGACGGGAGCTGCAGTCTTTTAAACTCTGTGTGGGAGTGTCCTTACAGAGTCTTTAGGGCCTTCGTGTTGGTTGTTAGGGCTAGGTGAGCCCAGCTGTGAATGGTTGTTAAGCTGTCTGGGACACCGATTATCATTTAATTGTACACTCATTATAATTCTGATGTTTGACGGGCACCTAGAGGCAGCGTTGTGCTCTTTGTTGGCTCAGTAGGTTAGCAATTTATGCACAAATAATCAGTCTGTCACTGTCAGCTCAGCGTGAAGTATTTAAACACCAGTGTAACACTGCTGGGCTAAGAGAAGGATTTCTGCGAATGATGGATTTGAGACCACGAACACTCTGGATGTGTCAGTCCAGTGTAAGCAGAGCTATTTGCAGGATTAAAAAAAAAGAAGTACTTTTGCAGCAGTGTGGCTGGACTGACAGTCGTCTGACCCCTAAAATAACTGCCCTCCATGCAGTCCGGTCCCCCTGCTGCTCTGGCAAACCGGCGCTTTAACAACTGGGCTGTACTCACAGCGATGCAGCCGTCCGCCTCGTGGAGACGGAGGAAATGGTGTTATAACTGTTCCCCACACTTTTTCAAAAACAGTCTCTGAGGGGGACAAAGGTATTTTAGACAGCTGTAGGTCATGTTTACATCGTTATGTCACCGTTATATCCTTCCAGCTCATTGTTCACAAATTAAAGATGATTTTTTTTCATTTGGCAATATGATGATTTTCAATGTCTGGTCCCTCTAAATTCTAGATGACACTATGCCATGTTTTATTTACTCAGAATTATGAATATGTCTTTGCGAAATCACACTCAATTAACAGTGCATCCTGCTGAGGTTAGTTTGAGATGTTAAAAAAAATAAATACAACTCTAATGGGCAGCAGGATATTTGCAGAGATATTGCTCTTACGACACTCTCTTCACTTCAGCTCGCTGAATCGAGCATGCTGAGCGAGGAAGGGCGATTCATACGCCACTCAAAATGCAAAATCACACATGAATAATTAAAAAGCCATATTTCTAATGTCGTGCTTTCCGCCAATCGAGACAAAACATTTCCCAAAAACTACTGCTTAGTGCGTGGCACATTGTTGGGGACGCAATTACATGCACATATGATTACATTCCGGGAAGAAATTAAGTGATTCTAGATACAAAATAATAGATGCAAATTGTACCAAAAAATCTATTAAAGTCAAGGGAAATAAAAAAAACAAAACAAAACAAAAAATTCAAGGCCCCCACATGCTTCCTGATTAGACCT
Organism: Lagodon rhomboides; assembly: GCA_039737535.1. Taxonomy (NCBI): domain Eukaryota; kingdom Metazoa; phylum Chordata; class Actinopteri; order Spariformes; family Sparidae; genus Lagodon; species Lagodon rhomboides. Next base: position 6,549,076 of record CM077803.1, on the reverse strand, counting down.
CTGCTCAGGTAACAGTGGATGTACAGTATCTATGGAGGGAATTATGTGCAGTCACCAAATTGCATATTGTGAGAGATATTCTCAAATGTCCCTTCTTATTTTGATATATTGTGCTTGCATATAAAACTTAACAATAGATACAACATTATTATTTAAGATAAAGTCAAATCTGATTGTTTGTGTGCTTCCAACATGAGTTCTGTCTTGTGATAGCGAGGTGGTGGCAGAGTATGAATGGATGTACTGTACTGTATGTATTGTATATGGTATAATGTGCTGTGGAAAAAGGAAACTTTGTTAAGGAGTTCATCCTGAAGGGGGTTGGTGAAGTGTGTTTTGACCTTAGGTTGACGTATGATACACAACAATGGTTGAAGTGTATAAGAAGGTTATGTCTATCATGAGATGGAGGTGGAGATGAGTGGAATAGGGTTTTGAGAGAGATCATGTATTCTTGTGACTGTTACAATTGAATGTGTTGTTTCTTATTGTTACAAAGACTGCCTCTCAACATCAAGTCAACATCTATGCTCTGCCCGGTGTGTGGCTCTTGCTTGCAAGCAATAAAGAACTTCTAGAAAAGAAATATTGTGTCGGAACTTGGCGTTTGACCAACTCTCATCTGCACTAGACAAGCGACTGGTGTTCAGTTGCCAAGACAGTATCGAGGCCTACCATAAATATACTGTCACCTATAAATGTTTTTCTGTTTTTTTTCCTCCACATATTTTTATTGGAAACCAATATTGTACAAATATCAAATACAAGTGGAGGAAAATACAAAAAAAATGAGCTGCATTTAAAATCAGATGGGGTTCGGAGAGGTCAGAGGATTTACATAAGAGATGACATCCTGCCATCGGTTGTAGAAGTCGGAGGATGAGCCTCTCACCTCTTCACCTTTTCTAATGGCGGAGAGGATGTAAATCAGTCATCCCAGGATGTGGTGGAAGGATGATTTGGGTTTTTTTTTCCACAGTCACAGTATTTGAGTGAGGTGAAATCATCAACATCTGACTGTTTCTTAAAGCGGCTGACTGGTGTGAGGGGTACCCCGAAGATAACTATCTAGGAGCTGTGATCTGATGTAACATCAAGGACTTTGTTTAACACATGCTCTGCTAATTGGAGTATGACCAGCCACATCTATCACATGTGTCGCTGATACCTGCAAACAACCTGCTTAGCTCAGCTTTTGTCAGATTTATCCTGTGCAGAACCTTGAACTGTATTAACTTCGACCTGCACAAGAAGATGAGGAATTGACCCTAATTAATGACTTTTCCCACCGTCCGTCAGTTAAATTAAGTTCAAACTCCTTTTTCCCACCTCCCCCTCACCTCCACAGGAGAAAGCCACGCTCAAAGATGATATGAGTTCATATGAAGTAGAGATCATACCACATTTCTCAGGCAGCGGAAGCATCACATCGACCAGAGAAGCCGCTGGAAGCTGAGGAGAAGATGTAAAGTTTGTGCGTGAGCATGTTCCCGAGCTTGAAAATACCGGAACAGAAGGGATTGGGGGAAATTATACCGAGCACGGGGATTATTAAAGGTGACAAATGTGCCCTCCTAATATAAATCTGAAGAATGAGTCAGACCTTTCACTCTCCGCACAGGGAAGGCTGTATCTAATTTAGTTGGAAGAAACAGGTGATTATTACAAATAAGGCTACACGGCGAGGGGGCGGAAAGTTTGAAACGCTGCCTGAATAGTTTTTCCAAATTTTCAAAAGGGGAAAGTTCAGCTGGGTTTCTAATGGAAGTGGGACAACGAGAAGCCGGAGGGGCACAGACCGGAGCAGCCAGCGATGATGGACGGGAAGAATTTTCCTCCAGTACACGCCGATTCACGTTGGAGAGTTTCACCGGGCCTGAAACCCTTCATTGCGGTTGCCTAATGAAACAACAGGTCAGGCAAGGTGAGGCCCTGTTTGCTCTCAGGTTCATACCAACCAAACCTTACTTACTTACTTGTGAAAGAATAATTATGGTAGAAATACTGGAAGAGACTGGAAAAGAAACGAGTCGGGGCAGAATGTTAATTTTAATGGAAGAAATTCTGCCCATCGTAGAGAAGGGCAGAGAAGTCAAGTGATTCGATTTCCAAACCTTGTTTTTACAGAGAGAGAGCAATGCTGATGCCTACGTAACAAAAACCTCTGTGGACAAAGTAGTCAACTGTTCTCCTTTATTTGTAACCAAAGGAAGTAACCCGAATGCAAAGTTTGGGTTTAAGTCTTGAAGTATCTGACAGCAATTGTACTTATATAGTAGTATAGTATCAAAAGCAAATTATACAAATGTTAAAGGGATATTCCGGTGTAAATTTAATCCATGGTCTAACACACCTTGACACCGAGTAAGACTCCCCCTCGAGAGGTCAAGTTTGCTGATCGCTAGCTTAGCCAGTTTTAGCAATCTCAGAAAAGACCGCCATCAAAAAGCCACTCATAGCCACAATTAATGCTCAGAACAGCACCAAACTTCAGCAACAGTACATGTACAGTCCCAGCAGACAATACGAAGCATCAAACATCTGCTAGCTTTGCCGGATTTGTATTAAAAACACAACACAACTCACCCTCTCCTCCAATAGCTTGCTCGTTGTGGGAAAGCCCTGACGAGTCGATTACCGAGTGCAGTAGATTTCCGCAGCTCAAGGATGAAAATGTATGATTATTACTCCATGGAATGCTCAGTTCTTATTATCGAGAGCTGACAGGGAAAAGAACGGAAGTAACGGTGTGTTTGACCATGGATTAAACTTACACCGGAATATCACTTTAACATGCTTGTATATACTATGGCGATGGCTTTTTTTTCTTCTTTAAATCCGATCCATCCAAATCCCCAAAAAATACATGCAGTTAAAAAAGGTGCTACTCTGGCTTTCATGAAGTCTGTAATCTGCAAAGTAACGAGTAAGTAAAGTTTGTGTAGTCATGTAAAAATACAATAATTGCCTCCAAATGTACTGGATTGGGAGAAATAACAGCCTGTCAAGTTCTGTGGTGGATTTCTGTGCTTTTGGTGTTTGTTTCTGTTTTGTAGTGCTCGCAGTGGTGCGGTGAGCAACCTCTCCTCCAACACCTCTCTCCTCTCCGACGGACTCTCCAGCTCCAGTTTCGCTGCACCTTGCCCCTGCATATCTCAGCGGGGAGCATCGATAAATCTTCCTGCACTCTACTCCTGCCCCGTTGTCCGCTTTTGGCTCCTGCCCCGCGGTGTAACACAGTGTAACATAACAAGTGCCTCAAGATTGTACTTCAGTAGAGTAAGTGTACTCAGTTACATCCCTGCTTGTAACAACGATAATGGTGTGAAGTTCCAGATCCCTGGAGCTCGCTCACCTAAATGGAATGCAGCCAGCATCAGTGTTAATAATTCCACTTGTGCTCTTCCTGTTTTGATAGGTCAAATGTCTTGTCCTACTTGTTCTGGCCGGCTCTTGGTGGCTAACATTGGCTAATATTAGGAAACTTAATTTAGATGTATAAGTGATGAGTCAGTTAGTCAGCTTGCTGCCGTCCCTGCACAGGAAACTGTTTACTCGGCTTCTGTCGTGATCATCCAGCTGTCGACACAGACTGTGCAGTGCCTCGTGTTTCAACCCAAAGCCTGTTTTTTATTCCTCAAGTTTATCTTCTTTTGTTTTTCACACACACAAAATTACACTCAAGCCAGACACTCGGTTCTCTGCCCGAACACATCCTGTGAAGACACAGGTGAAGAACTGAAGTGGCTGCCTCTCTGATCACACGCTGCTCTCGTCACATACTGTAGGCTGTGCTAACATGTGCCGCGGTTACCTCTTGATTCCACTGGGCACGTCCCTGTTATCTGGCATGTGCGCCGCTGTTTTTGTTCTGTCCTTCACGCAGCTTCGCGTCCCACTGGGAGCGTTTCAGAAGCAGAGCGTCATGCCTGCCTGATGTTGTCGAGTTGTTCAGACTGTGTTTATTTCATCATTTTCCCCTTGATTTTTGTGCTTCCACTGTGGTTGAGTGGGCTTCGTGCAGTTGCTGTGCCGTGGAGCCTGAGTCAGCATCAGGTGTTTTATTTCTCAATCTAAAATTCTTCTGAGGCGCGTTCGGCGATTTAAAACAGTAGGTGCACTTCAGAAGGCACGTCAGTTTGGCCCTCTGGGTTGCAACTTGATGTTTCTTTTTGGTTTCAATTTTCAATTTTCGGCCGGTGGCAGTGCTCTGCTTATGGTCCGGTTAAGTTTTCACAAAAACACCTCAATAGAAAAACATCATGTTCTGGCTTAAAATACCTGAGATGCTCCGAGGTCTCCGAGATTTACAGTGGTGATCCGCTCTGCCCCCCAATATGAAAGTCAGATCGTCAACGTGTAACGTGAATGTGTAGAAATATCAGTACACTCTTAGAAATAAAAGTTCTAAGTAGAACCATATAAGGTTCTTCGGCTTGTCCTCATAGGAGAACCCCTTTTGGCCTTTTATAAAGGTTTTATAAAGGAACCCTTTTGGAGGGTTCTACCTAGAACCCAGCATAAAAAAGGGTTATACCTAGAACTGTGTGTGTAAGGTTCCACCCAGAACCCCCCATGAGAGGTTCTACAAAGAACCCATACAGGATCTTATACCCATGTTTTCAACAATCCCTGAAGAACTCTTTCTCCAAAAAAGGGTTCTCTGGATCAAAATCATTCTTACTGGAACCGTTAGTGTTACCAAGAACCCTTTTAAAACCCTTTATTCAGGAAAGGGTTTTTAAAGGGTTATCTGGATCAAAATGGTTCTTACTGGAACCGTTAGTGTTACCAAGAACCCTTGAAAAACCATTTCTTCGGGAAAGGGTTTTTCAGAAGCAAATGGTTCCAGTTAGAACCTCAGCCCTTGTAGAAGAACCCTTTTGGAACCCTTATCTCTAAGAGTGTATGGTGTGCAGTCCGTGACAGATACAAAGGTGATATTATCAGTGTTTTGCAGGACCTTAACTGCTAACATTTCATGTGAACAGGGCTGTGATATGGGAACCTGAAGCACCCCCCCCCTCCAGAAAAATAATATCACCAGCCGCCACTGGTTTCAGCATGAAAAATAAAATTACAAGCAACAAGAAAAACACACCATAAATCACCAGGAGACATGTTCTCCTGCTTCCTGCTTATGCTTCCTATTTTTACTTGCTTTAAGTCGTGTCTTTTTTTGCAAAAGATCCAGAGAATTTGGGGAAATTTAGGGACATTAAATGTTATCCTAAAGTTGTCACTCAAAGCCAAAGTGGCCTTGCTGCTTTAAAGTAAAATAAAATAAAGTGCGAATAGGCACAAACTAGTCCAAAATTACAGTTACTGCGCCGTAAAAAAGGTTCTCCAAAATTTAATAGAGGACATAAAAATTCAATAAAGGAAATTAATCTCACACGGGGGCGAAAAAGGGGTTTTTAATTTAAATTTAAATGTCGCTAATCACTACAGTCCACAAAAACCTGTTTTAAAAGGAGCACACAGGCGTACTGCGGAGATCATTTTGATAACTGTCTTCAAAGAGATGCCTGCTGCACAGTGGAGTGTCCAAGCTCTTATTAATGGAGATTGATGTCGAGGTAACTTTAATAATCACTCAAGAGCGTGGCAGCTACTAATAGCATCAATAGATCTCATCTGGGGAGATGAATTTCAAGAGATTAAACAGAATTCCAAGCAAATATAATAAACTGGAAATGTCCAGTGGAAATGAAGAAAGTGTATTTTGAGTTTTTTAATAAAAGTGAATTTAATACTGTAAGTGGGAGATAACACAAGAAATAGACGGAGAGTTGAGAGTTGGTGATGGCAAAACAGACATAATATAGATGCAATATTTTCATCAGAATTAATTAAATTAATTTCCATCAATGCGATACACAAAATAGAACTGGACACTGCATGCATAATGTGTTTACAGATGGTCAGAAAATCATTAGAAGGCAGGCTGCTTGAATGAGTGTTGCATGAGGTGTCAGGCAGTGGAAACAAATCCCAGTGGAATCGCGGTCGTATAGAGATCGACACACACAGCTGGGGTCCAGAGAAAGGAAGTCCGCTGAGGCCAGACGTCCGCCTGGGGAAAATGCACAGATGAAGGTGGAGATGTGATCATCGTTTAAACACGGTTCAGTCATCTGCTGAATGCAGCATGTCGTACTTGCAAAGGGGCAAACGGCCTCGATGAAGTTGCACATTTGTGATTCTGTTGGGTGATGAGTTCAAAGGCCCGATGCCAAAACACCCTTTCCCCTACTAATGAGGTAGACTGTCCTGATTCTTGTTGGGGAGGGGTAGGCAGTAGTGTTAGGGACGCATGGCCCTAAGATGAGCGAACTTAAAACTGTAATTTCAGTGTATTATGGTCCTTTTCTTTATGACAAGTATAATACACTCACTACTTGCTTGCTTATGTCTCTGTACTTAAAGCTGCACAGAGAGCAGGATCCTCCTGTTCTGGTACCTACACTGCCAATGGCAGAACAGTATAAGCTATCAACCCCAGCGCTCCCATTGACAGTTTATACTACCCAACAGGCAAAGTGGTGAAAATCGCCTGAAGAAAAGAATGATGCAAAGAGAGATCTCAATCTGTAGCCGCTTATCCTTTGCAGGGTCACAGCGGGGCCGGAGCTGATTCCAGCTCACCAGTTCATCGCAGGGCTGAGGTATAGAAACAAACAACCATTCAAGCTTACAGTCACACCTACGGGCAATTTAGAGAGATCAGTCCACCTCACTTGCATGTCTTTGGACGGTGGGAGGACGCCTGAGTACCTGGGGAAAACCCACGCAGGCCCCCGGGAGAAGATGCAGACTCCACACAGAAAGGCCCTGCCCCAGTCGGGTCTCGAAAGAAACAGGACCTTGTTGCTGTGAGACAACAGCACTCACCACTTTGCCACCTTGGCGCCGATGCGTAGAGAGACGCCTGGAAAAAAAAGACAGAACGGAGTCCTGCAACTGATTTGTGCATGACAAACTCACATTTCCATATATGTCAGGTTTGGATTGATAGCATGAACAAATCCTGAGCATCTGTGTTGTTTACCCCTACACCTTGTTTTTGAATGATCCCTTAAAACAAAGTTACGAGAGGCAGTGGTTAAAATCTCAAATCTCAAAAATCCCTCACGTCCCTCAAATGTCACCATGTGGCCCTAACACTTTACCCTACCCCTCTATCCCAACAAGAATCAGGACACTCTACCCCTAGATGGCTATAGACAAAATGATGGGGTAGAGCTGAGTGGTAAGGGTTAAGGTTAGAGTATGGGGTGTATTGGGATTGGGCCAAAGGCTTGTTATATGATGGCAATACAAAGATAAATAAAGATAATATGATGGTCAAACACTGCATTGAGTCTCCACCAAATGTGTTCCATTTTTTGAAGTGCGTCTCTCCTGGATCTTAAAGGGTTAATGGGGGAAAAAAGGCATTGTCATTGGTGTTGTACAATCTCACAAAAAGAGAAATTCCTTTCATTATCCCTGGGGATACAAACGGGATGATGTATCGCTGAGGTTATCGCTTGTCTCCTTGATGTCCATTTGTTCTCAGCAGTGTGTGGGTTTGGTGTGGAGATAAAAATCACAGGCAGGACAGAGACGGGGAGGCTCTCTGCAGCATGACAGGAAGCTCTACAGGAGAAACACAAGGACTGATGTGTTGCTGATAGATTTCTCAACGTCCTTCCCCTTGTCTGTACTTTTCCAGCTGTTCTTGCCTCACATGGACTCCAGATATGGATCAAACTGCTAGTCCAATACCTTTGACCAAAACTATTGCTTTCCCACTCACTGCTTTCATTCAGCTTATTACCATTTAAGGCCTAAATACATTTAAAAATCATAAAATCTGCAACTTGAGGCAGCAGGAACAAGTTGGGAACACAACACTGACATACAACATATTAATCTTTTGAAGATGATCTGGCAAACTAATTATGAAACTGTTGCTTATTTAACCATATAGCAATTACAGAAAATTATTCTTCATTTGGTCACTTAATGAATGTAGCACCAAAATCCAAGCTCTGTTTTTAGTCTCCACCAACTTTTGAGTAAAATATTTGGCACTTTAACTTCTAAATGCTCCTCTATGTCTGATGACAGAGTTGACATTTCCTGATGACTACACTACGAAAGCTTTGAGAGTGAATGAGAACAGAACAGTTAAACTAGGCTAAATCTTATTTGTCAGAGGAGAGCAGCAGATTCAGATGACATATGTCAGTGGAAACAACCCCAGAAGTAACCACTTTCACCTTGTAACACTGGTAAAATGCTGCGGGCAACCCATACAATCCTGATTTGATATATCAAAGCAATATCTTGTAATATTTAAAAGAAAAAATAATATCTTCCTTTGATTTATGTGTAATTCTACAACACAAGCTTATACAATGAACTGCAAGTTGTTGTCCCTTCATGATACACAAGAGAAAAAAATATGATGATGAGTGTTGATGGTGAGTTCAAGAGTCTCACAACTGAGGAGTGAAGCTGCTGTGTACTCTGGTAGTACGGCAGCAGATACTTCTGTATTTGTTTTCAGATGGCAGCAGGGTGAACAGACTGTGTCTGGGTGGGTGTTGTCTTTTAGTATCTTTGGGCTCTGTGCAGACATCTCACATCACTGATGTCACTGATGCTCTATAGATGGTACCAGTGATGTTCTGGTGGTTTTAATCATTGCTGTAGAGCCTTCCTGTCCTGGGCCATGATGAACCTTGCCAGTTTGTGATGTTTCCAGTCAGGATGCACAATTTGCAAAAGTGGATGAGGACTTGGCACCGGAATGTATGGTGGGTAATGTGAGCAAGACTTGTGACTCTGTTGATTCTTTCCCAGTTATGAATACATGATTTGCATTTTTTTTTATGTTTCGAACAAGAAGCAATCTTTCCAGGAATTACCTTCTTTGGATCCAATCCCACTCTCAGTCAGTTTGCATATGATGATGTCTTTAACAAGTGAATCTTGGGAAGTGAGCAGATTTAAGAGAAGGAAATCCTCCCTGCCAGTAAATAGATGACATATCGAGCACCAACCCCGTCTCCCAACAATTACGTTCCGATACAACTAAACTGCATTCTTGATTTTGACAGGGTTAAGTTTACATTACTTGAAGAAGAGCATTACATGCATTGCATCCACACTGCATACGGTGTTACAGTCTGTTTAGTGGTAATCTTTTTGTTCTGTTAGCTTTTATGTATGTGGCTCCATTAGAAGCTGTAATAAACAGCAGGGAATGGGAGGTGTTGAAAATAACTTCTACCCCTAGCAGAACACAGACTCAGAACTTAAAGGTAGATGCAGGGGTGAGGCTTTTATAATGCTATATGAACAGTAGCAGTAAATGACAACATAACTTTCAGGCGAGCAGTGTAGTTTCAGTATACCACCATAATCACGAGAATGTGTTGGATGTGTGTATATAGAGGTGCTTTGTGCTGCCTTTACTTCAGTCAGATGTCCTTTTATGAACACCCAGAGAGGACCTGTTGCTGTGGATCAATGGGAATAAACTGCACATACATGGTGGTGAAATGAGCAACTGCAAAAAAAATGTCTTGAAAAAGTAAAACTGGAAAGAAAACAATCTCATATTGTGCCATGCCCAGTTGTTCAAATGACAAAAACAACCATTTATGTCCTTTGGCTGCATTCCAAACTGGTCCACTGAAGCTTTATTGTGCGGGCAAATTGGTATCTCGGCGCAAAACTGTGCTTCTAGAACAAAGCTTTTTGATTCAGAGAGTTTTATCTTGGTGAGAGAATATAGCACATCCCAGGGTTTAGTGCTGTCAGAGCAGTAGTTAACTACCCAAGACCTCTCTGGATATGGAAATATGCAATGATTTACTAACTTGTGAGATCAAAGTTGGAATATTTGGACGGTATGACAGATAAAGGTCAGCAGGCAGAATGGTAAGAGGAACTGGAGGTACCAGAATGGTGATGGGGGAAGCAGTAAAAGAAAATCAAAAGAAGCATTAGAAGAAAGGGAGTAAAGCCAAAACAAGCAAGGACACAATGATTATGTTGGTTTAATTACAGTGTAGGTTACACTACAGGTAGACTGACAGATAAACACTGGTCGGCAGATTTAGGGGCTGCTGAGTCTGAGTCCTTCTGTCAAAACTGTTTCTCTTTGAGAAGAGTTTCCCATAGTGCCAAAGTGGCTAAGGTAAGGGTTCAAGTCAAGTTAATGGGTGTGTTTATATGCACAGCAGCATCCTGTTTTTGAGTCTTATCAGATTTGGGATACAGTGTTCACATGGAGCATGAAAAACCTGGTTATTCATATCACTGTACATGATCACAACAGTGCCCAGGTTTCTGATCGTCTGCCTGCAGGAATGTTCTGCTATGTCAACACAGAGTGTTTTACTCAATGCACAAATAGAAAGGAACCTTGCGTATAACTTGTGTATCTGCTATAGAAGGGTCCAGGATTGCCGGAACTGCAACGCAGTAGAAACACAATGCAGCAGAGCCAGTGGAAGTACACACAGAGACTAGAGTGAAGCCTATCAGCTATCAGAAACCAACCAGTCTCTGTTAGCAGAGGGAGGTCAAAAAGACATGTATGACCCATCCAACCACACTGACATTTCTGGCTTGCTCCAATTACAAACCATATTAGTACTTTAAGGTGTATTTACCGTCCTTTGGTATCATTAAGTTTTCTGTAATTATATTTATAAGGTGAAACCAACAGGGATCATTGTGGAACTGAAATATACCCACAGGCAACACTTTTTTATTGTATCTCCTTCAAAATCACTGACAGAGTGCAACTACACCCTCAATTAGTGAGTCATACTTTATATTAGGACCCATGGCAAACATGGACTCAGTAAGTAATTGCATCCATTAAAACTACATATGCAGGATTGGAGGCGTTTTTTTCTGAGGTCTCCCAGGACCCCAATTCATTGGTATTTTTTTTTTAAAAAGCAATGAATAAAAAAGAACATAAAAAAAATGTGACAGAATGAAGCATGTGTGAGATGTGACAAAAAAGTATACCTCTGGTGTCTGCAGGTCCCTCAGTCAGTGGGTCACTGTTAACGAGACCAGGTTTTGTTCTCAGGTTGTAAGATTTAAGATCTCTGTTGGTGTTTGAACCATACAAGCATGGATCTCTCTGAGTCTGTGTTCTGCTAGGGGAGAAGTTATTCTCAACGCCACCCATCCCCTGCTGTGCTGTGCCTTCCATTAGGGAGTGAAAAGCTCAGAGCCTGGACATCAAACATCAAACTGCCAACTGCACCGTAAAAAACCACTAAAGTGCTTGTTTTTACCACTGACAGGTTAAGAAAGTTATTCAAGGTGTCTGACAGTATTATGGAAAGGATCGCAAAAAGAGATGAATGTTATTAACGAAACAATTGGTTTTGTTTCACCAGAAACAGCCGCCAAATTGTCCACCTGTCTCCACACCGCAAAGGCGACAGCCCATGGCCTACGAGCTGCTGCGCTTGTGTGAGAGGAAGTACCGCTCCATCTGCCAAACAAAAAGGGAAAATGGAAGAATCATTGTTATGATAAATCAGCAGGTTTTGACACCACTCTCACTAATATAGCCTCTTCTGGTAAGGTGGAAAATAATGGGTGAAATCATGGATCTTTAAGCGACAGGCTCAAGGGGCTTTCCCTTTATTTTTCCACTCTCTTCTCGTGCACTGATTTGGCAAGCAGAGTGACTTCTGCCACTGATCATCTGATAGGCAGGTTCAACATGTTCAATTGGCAATAAAAGCTACTGAAATGGCCGACTAGTGCCCACTAGGGCCATGACAAAATGTGTCATGGCTGTAAAACACACAAAAACAAAATAAAAATCAACAAAAACATCTTGGTTCAACTTTAACTGTTCCAAAAATTCTGACTGTGATTTGGTCAAAATAGCCTTTAAACCACTGCATTAGATGTGAAAAGATTCTGTACGAGCTGTTTCCACTCCCTGCTACTCTACTGTCTGTCCTCCCTCTCGCAGTAAAGTAAGGGTTTATTTCTGTGGTTTTATTTCAATTGCCCACAGGGATGACATTGCAGCCCATTTTGCAGCTGCTGGCTGTAGTGGCCATGCTCAATACCGGACACAATTTCAAAAATTGTTGTCCCCATTAGTCACCTGGACACAAAACATGACAAAATAGGGTACAGGTTGAAAAAAATTCCAAAGTTAACCTTCAAAAGTGTCATGGCACCGAACAAACAAATATGTGATATCTTGTCTTCCTTCCACCTCTTTCATGACATACTCATCACTCAAAACCCCTTGCCACTTCCTGTGAGCACCTGCTGTGTGTCCTTTTCTATACCTACCATGGTTGACCACTGATTCATGAAAACACAGCCCTCAGGGTTTGACCCCAAAACTTGCAATGTAGCCCATGAAGTCGACCATTGGTGCTTTGGGTGGCTGAACTGGAAACATGTGATTGTTATTTTGTTTCAGAGTAGCTTTTCAGAGAAGTGTTTACTGTCACGGCTGATCTATTTCACCCATCTACACTAATTCCATTTGCTTTAGTTGTGGGATGATGTTACCAGCTCACTATTTGATTCAGTGAAACTTTATGCTTCATCGTTGTCTCTGTTTTGTTTATGCTTGGGGCAGAGGCCCATATGGGTTTTCTAGTTATTGATCGCTGGAATGATTTATGGGTAGGTGGCCAGCCCGACTCTTCTTCTGGTGATTTTTTTTTTTTCGACTAGGTTTCACTGCATATTTTCTTGTGTTTTTTGGGGTTTCATGTGTTTATTGTCCCCACTGTTTGAGGTTAGTGAAAGCTGCAGGGGCTGAAAGAGTGTGCTATCCAAAGTCTAAAAGCATCAAATAAAAATATATCTAGTAGTGAACTCTGGTGAAAGTGCTCATTGTTGCCTTGTTTCAGTTGGCCTACAGTCCCTCAGGGGAAAAACAGCATTACAGTGTTACATATTCCTTCTATGAGTCAGACCTTCCATTCATATTGCAGATAAGGAGTCTATTTTCTTTTTCTTTAAATGTTTCTGCAATGCTTCTCTTCTTTAAAATACCAGTTACATTTAACTTTGGAGAGAATGGAGAGATTGGAGACTAATAGAGAGCAGACACAGTGGAAAGTCATTGGGAAGCACAGTACATTAACGGTAAGAAGTAGATTGGAATATTGTCCAATTAAACAGAACGTATGAAGTATAACATCTTTTAGACAATGGTATCAATGCAATTAAAGAAATGGTCCCAGTGGCGACACATGGGTCTTACATTAGGTAGCACGGAGCAGAGTGATGATGAACTGTGATAGCATTGTGAAGTGGGAGGAGCAATTGTGAGCACAATTGGTTTCAGAAGTGAAAAAGCCCCACTCACTTATTCACAGAAATGTTCAGTGACTGAGAATTGGAGCTGCTCTGCTGAACTGGTTGAGTCATCAGTAGAAAAGGGGAACTGCTGCACTGAAAATGATTGTTTGAAAACAAAAGCAACAAAAATTCAAAGGTACAGCTCTGTGTGTATTAAAAAAAAGGTGAGAAGTAAGCTACCACACCCAAAGTGCATTTCTGTGAGTCAAACAAAATAAAATCACAAACTGTCAAGAAAGGATCGATTTTTACCCCTTCTTTCTCTACCGAACAGAACAATACAACCCTACACAATCTGAACTCAAGTTTCTCTCTAAGACGAGCTTATTCGCCTTGTTAACTCCTCATAAAAAAACACTTCATTCAAACTGGATACAAACTGAATCAAGGTCACCAGAACAGTGTTGGTTTGTCTCCACAAACCCCTTTGGTTCGGTCCAAATAAATCCTCAGTTCACAGAGTAAGATGTGAAAATATACCGGCTCTACACGCCGTTTTCACCCGCTGCTGATGTGAGACTCTGTCTTGGACGTCTGCCACTTCATGTCCCCCTTCTTATCCCTGGAGTCATAGTCCTGATCAGAGCCACTGTAAATCACCTCTGTACAGTAAGTCCTGCTTTCAAACTGACATTTGTTGCTCTCGGTGGCTGTGTTCAGTCCCAGTCAAGTGTCCAGCCATGCTCACTGGGAGTCAGGTTGACTGAGCCCCGTTGCCCGTGGTTGCCAACTGATATGGGGCCAATTAGCTCCATGGCTAACTTAGCTACTTACCAACAGCAGCTAGTCACTAAAGCCAAAGATAGCTGTTAGAGCAAGTCTGGTGTAGTGTAAGTAAGTGGTTTTTGCTGCCCCCTGTAGTTTTGATGCTATCTTTGAATTCCATTTATTACAAATTACACCTTCAAACCATCCAGTAGTTCCTTAGAGTGGAACACTGAGGAGATCATTAAAATAAACCATGAAAGGGAAACTGTTTGCTGACAGTGTAATATCGTACCACACTGGGTGATGGCACACTGCTAAAATTATAACTCCTCCACTTTTTGAAGTAAGATGTATGAAGAAGTTCAGTCTCAAAACAGTCTCACAGGCGCTCTTCAGTCTTTTTCCTAATCTTTCAACGTGTCATCATTTTAGTATGTGATCATTTTGTCAAATCATTATTTCCAAGATCAATAATGAACTTCCACAGTTCAAGACAGCCAGAGCTGAAACAGGAAACACCTTTTTTTAAATTCAACAGCTCATTCTTTAGTACAGATGGAAGATAGATGAAGTGAAAAATGTATGTCGACAAGAACAAATGCATACATGCCAAGTAAGTAAAGTGATGATTCAGAGAAATGTTAAAAACTAAAGTTAAAAACAGAAGACAGACACAAAAAGTCACTTTTTGTAACATTGATCATTTCGTGGAAACAAGAAAAGAATTTCACACACATTTCACCTCCCATGTTTCTGAGACAGAAAAATTTGATTTTCTTTTTGTTAAAAAAAAGGGAAATGTTATTTTCTTACATCTTGACCTTTGTACACACTAATACTTATTAGTGTTCACCATCAGGGCAGAAGGTTAATTAATTCAATTAACTCAAGAGCCTGGTATAACACCATAAAGAGGTACAAAGGCCCATGTCTGTCAGTACAACCAAAGACACTGTAAAAGAAAAGAAAACTGCTTTAAGCATCAAAATGTGTCTTCCTGGGTTAAGATGGTTGATGGCTGAGTCTCATCCCAAGATCTTAAAATACTGACGCTTAAGGTCGGATGCCAACACAGAACATCAGTTTGACAACTTGTGAATGATCCATTAACGGCAACATAAAGAAATATAAAGTTTCAACATATCCACGGTTTACAGAAACGTACATAGGCAACATGTACTCCGGCAACCGGGTTTGTCTTTTTACGCAAATCTCTAAATCAACATTTTGTCCAAACTATAAGCAAAATAAGAGAAAAGAAGTTTTTTTCAGTTGTTCTGTGCAGCAGTGTCTACATAGTAAAACAGAGGGTATTAAAAGTGTGTGAGATAAAGGTTGACGGTCTGTCAGGAGGCTTAAATATCAGGAGTTGACTTTGGAGATTATCTGACAGAGTCATTTGCATACAGACACTTCTGACAGAATCGATGATGCACAGAGCGCTCGCTCCCCGCCTCCCTCCACCAAATGTTGGTGAAATTTTCATGAAGGAGGAGACGCTCGTCTTCCACATGAGAGGGAGGTGCCACTTGCTCCGGAGTGATACCATATACGTGCAATAATTGCAGGCAGCGCTTTGACATCAGTAGTAGTTGCTTGATCAAGCCGGCTCACCACTTACTGCTGATGGTCTTTGATGAATAAAAGAGTGCGCAGACATTTCTTTAATTAATGAAACATCTTTTGAATCTATCTTGTCCTTGATCATGTATTTCTCCTGATTTCACTGTTAACAGTTTTCAAGGCTGCTATCTTTTTCTAAGCTTAAGATCACTCCTGATCAACAGCGATACCCGAAGGATACCAAGGAGGGTTGGATGTCCATCCAGCCCATTTCAACATTTCAGTAACCACTGCAGTCGGCAGGAAGAAAACTTTGCCAGTTAACGTATCTGCAAACCACTGATACGTTCACATTTGTATGTAACACAGGCAACATGTTTCTCGCACCTGTCAAATGCTTGTTCAGCGGCCTTCAGCTTCTAACTATGACCGTCTACCTAGCCCTCTAGTGTCAGTTTTGCACGTGAAGGTTAAGTTAGCAATGATGACATAAGTATTAGTATATGGTGAGATGCAATGTCTGGTTAGACTTTCAAAATAAAACTCACAGCTCACATGGCATGACGTATTATGACTTTTAGTCTGTTGTTAACGTTTGGGTTGGCTCAGGCACAAAAACCACTTGGTTAGGTTTAGGAAAACAAGCTTTGAGTTGAAAGAACTATGTTTTACTTCAGTAAAATCAGTTGCATTAGTGATGTAATTGATGTCACATAATGTAAGTGACGTACTTGCCTACATGAACTTACTTAGGCAACATGGATTACACTCACTCTTGACTTACAGTCACACTCTGTATGCAAACCTCGTGTATGGGGTAAAGTCCAGTGTGCGACTCGTCCAACCACCCCGATCACCCTTTTGAGTTGGACTCTTCTCCCTCTTTATACTACTGCACTATAGGGTAGCTTTAAAAAGTACAGGGCCACTGCCCAGACTGCTGTATCTGACACACTGGGAGTGAGAATGGGCTGGTCATGTGCTGTACCTATTGACATCATCAAGTTCAAATAACATGCTTTGAATCAGACTTTCATTTCAGGAAGTGTCTGATGGAGTTACAGACGAGAAGGCTGCCAAGTAAGTTTGAGACGGTGTTTCAGTATTTGTAAGTGTGAATTTCCAGTCGTGTTTGAGGCGAAACCTGTTTCATTCTCTCATGTAAAATAATAAATAGAAAAATAAATAAATAAAATAAAATAAATAAAAAGCACAGAAGTCTAGAGATGTAATAATCGATCATTTGTAGCCGTTGAAGAAAGTCTGGAAGTTCCTTATTAATCTTAAATCCTGTTTTGCGGTTCAGCTTTAGAGAATAACTGCTGTAAAATACTGCATGTAGGCTGCTGTTGAACTCAAAGCACAGGGACATTAAGAGGCATGCGTATGTGCTATAAGCTCTCGCACGTCATCGGGGAATGAATGACGCAGGTTCATTTCATTCCACTGTGAATTCAACTCAAGATACCTCGTTTGACCACTGATATAGCTGGATGGAACAGATTCATTAAAGGCTCAGTGTTACTTGTTTCACACATGACCACGGGGGATGCTATTAACATTCCTGCCAACGGCTTCATGCTGTTCCTCTGAGCTACTGTAATACATGCAACAACAAAGAAAAAGAAGGCTTGAATAGGTACGAAAGATTGCAGAAATAGAAAGTAAGAAAAAAAAATCTTTACAGATGTGTTATCAGTAAGGAAATACGGATCAGGGCTGGATTGGGATGATAATTCAGGCAGTAGACAATCTAACATCAGCCCAGGCCAACCGCGGGATTATCTGTTTTTGTACGTTTCCTCTCCAGCTCCAGTCAGCGGTCAACATTACAGAACATAAACACCCGACATTGGAGGTCAGCTCCGCGGATCACTGCTGCAGTCAGGTTGATAAACAGGAGTGAGGATAAATCACATTGCTAATCCCAAAAGTGAATAAGTATCTCTGAGCTCAGTTCCAGTCTGTAAACGGTCAGAACAGATTCGGATGTGAAAATTCTGTTAATGTCTTATTTTCTTTATTTTATTTTATGTATTTCCCCTTTAAAGCACCTTGACTTGCCTTGTGTCTGAATGGTGTTGTATAAAAAAACTTGTCATGCCTTTCAGTCATGAAGCTCTGGTAGCTCTAAATAACTGAAGTACCGTAATAAACGTGGTCCTGGTCTGCACTAAAACACCGCCCTACACAGAGCTGTAATTAATAAAATATTGCGAATGATTACATTTTGAGGGAGCGTTTCTATTTTAACCGGCAGGGCTTTTCCAGCCTTTACGGCACACGGGTGCAGCAGCCCTGCAACGCACAGACTCAAAGCATCTAACACCACTTCACTCAGCCAATTAAATCGGCACATTCTGACAAGCGGGAGAGGTGAGTGGGGAAAAAAAAAATACACACAGGCCGACAACTGTCAGAGGAATACAAGAGTCAGAGGAGAGATATCTCACATGGCGTGCGCTAAAAAGAGAAAAGCGGACAAAGAAAAACAGAGCGTACAGTCAAGAATGGACTGTGACATGTTCATGTTTCCAACAGGCGGTCCAAAACCAGCACGTTTCATATGTTCTGATTCTGTGGCGGTTATTAAAAGCAGCAATGAGAAGCGCCAGCAAGAGCACAAGTCTTCAAATCAAACATACCCACTCAAATATACAAATTACGGGTCAGGGTTAGGCACCACTCCGGCCCGGATCAGATCCCGGCGGGTGAAGCTCGAGCTCTGTTTTCTCAGCGAACGAGAGTCGGAGAGTGTGGGAGTGAAACATAAGAGGGAGAGAAAGTCTGTTCGGTTGTTACGATGTGTTGAGATTATTTTAAAGTTGGCTGCGACTGCTAAGATGTGAAACGGAGTTATATAAAAATAGAGGGAAAGGGAAAATCAATATTTATTTCTTTTATTTTAACAGAGGCACATTTTCCAAAATCTCTCTGTTATGTGTTTCATTTTAAAAACGCAGTCCTTATTTGACTCAAAATGAGTACAGAACATTTATTAATTTATCAAGTCCTTATTTTTAAATCCTTCAAAATCAGTTCAATGTGAGAATGGACAATATTGTTGATATATGGAACTGTATTTTATTTGACAGTCAGTTGTTGACTACATACAGATGTTGATACAGCTACTCGAATCATGATGCAAGGCAGACATTATGATGTTCCGGACCTATTCTTGAGGAAATGTTCCCTAACTGGACCTCTTTGGATTTTAACTGAATATCCAGAGTTCGTGCCATAAAGTTTAAAGCCTCTTTGAATCACCATCCGTACACGTTTCCTGCTTTTCTACAGAGTGTGATCAACTGTTGATGCCATTTGTGAGTTTTTTATGAAATATAGTTTCGACTTGGGAATGGAAGATGTGATATCAGGACTCTCTGAGGGTGCCTCTGCTAGCATGTTGGGTTTTTCATTTAACCCTAACCATGTCCTTTGTTCACGTCAATGTCACCTTCCTGCAGAGCTTGTCTCCTTTTATAGCGCTCCATTTTTCTCTCCCTTGTCCATTCTTTCGCCACACCGCTCGGCCGCATGCACTCCACACGCCGACCGGACGTCGCGTTGATGTGCACATGTGTGGCACCAATCACACGCGATGACAGGCGGAGATCAAACATCGGGTTTAAAAGCAGGCAGGGGGCTGATGGTGGTCGGTGGCGGCAGCTGCTCCGTCTTGTTTTCTCACTTTTACACATTTCATTTTGAAGTTTTAACAAAGGCATGACGCTCCTGACCAATCGGACGTCTGGACCGCTGGGAATTCTCCACGTGGGCCCCTCGGCCTGTCCAGGCTGTTAAGGATCCACACAATCAGTTCTGGTGAGTGATACTTCATGTAAATGTAAAGCGCAGACAAGCACCTTCAATTAAGATATGGATACCGTTACTGATTGGAAATATTGGAAATTTGAAGAGATCAGGTACAAAAGAGAATCAGAGGAGTATATTCACATCAGGGGAGAAAAATCTGAATATGATCTAATGGATGTTATTACCGCACCTGCCATTCAGCTAAAATAAGTCTAGTAGTTAGAAAAAAGGACGTGGTTTCATGGTTCCATCATCAAGAGGCATTACACTGACTGCAAATAAATTGGGAGACTTGAAAAGAACTAAATAAATCATCCATTGGTCTATGAGTTTTTAGTGTCCAAACTTTCTAAATCAAAGCAGCGGAGGTTAGATAACCTGACTAGAAAATGCTCCAAAACTTCTGGAGGGATGAAATCGAGGACCCGTCACCCCACATGATCCCACATCCCGACCCCTGTTTGTAAAGCAGAGTTTGTGCTATACAGTTTAAAGCCTGATTTATGATGGGAACGCTTGACACTTGTTTTAACCGCAGCAACAAAATCAGCTGGACTTCACTGTTTCCTTCTGAAGCGTCCTGACCAGCGAGGCGGCTCTGTGCAGCACAGCGATGGGCCGTCCTGAGATCAGCACCCTGTCATGCAGCTGAAATGAGAGAGTCATCTATACGACATCTCCTTTTACTACAGAAACATAAATATGGTGCCAGCTGGCTGGCGGGAGGTCGGTATGAACACACCGTCTCTGCCTGCTGTTGGCTGTTTTTCTGTCACTTACAACACTGTAACGCAATCAAAAAGTGCAAATGTAGGAAGATAGGTTTCGTGTCTTTACAAACTCACCTGCTTGAGTTGTCAAGTCTCCAATCTGATGTCCACTGAACACGGCTTGTTTACATGATGTATCATAATGCATATTTTTGAAGTGTGGACGGCGAGCGGGACACTGTTGATGAGTGCCGCTTGAAAGAAATCATGTTCACTAGACAGATGAGGTGCATCTATGTCATGTTTTGTCCGCCAACAAAAACAGAGAAGAAGAAGGAAACAACATGATTGCAATTTGAAACGCATGTTCCACAACGGTTCAGCTCTGCGTTCTGAGGAGGGAGAAAGTCTACAGTGTGAAAACAACTCTCATCAGAGCTCCGGGATATCAAATCATCTTCGCTCACTACACCCGAGCCTTTCTTACCCTCAGGTGTGCATCAACTTACAGGTTATGAACATAAAAATCTGAAAAATTATCAGTTAACGCAACGATATCGCACACAAAAGCGGGTAAATGTCTGTTAGCGGCAGCTACTTCAACAAAATAAATGCATCTCTTGTTTTATTTCTGCCCCTTGCATTAGTGGTCCTGATCTGAATCGATTGAACGTTGATTATAAAATGATAATCAAAAGTAAACACATCTCACACTCGGCCTTTCCCACGCCACACCGCTGCTCCTGCGTGTTCCACCTTGACACTGTGAAAAATTGAAACCCCAGTCATGTATTCATTTTTTTGGTGTTTACACCACTGATTTCAGTGAAACGGCGATCCAAAGGAGAGAGGGAAATAAACCGCTGATACGTCGAGGAAAGATAACCCCCGAGGACCTTAAATCCATCAGCTGAACCCACACAGCCGGCACATTTTTACCTGTTAAACGCCCGTATATGTTTGATGTTATTCACCGCACATTTCAGACAGAAATAACTACATAAGCTGACATCAGTGGCGAAGTTTATACAGAGGGTACCGGTTATATAAGCGAGCTCTATATATATATCAGCTATGTAAAAGGTAGAACGCCTCAGCTGTACTCTGTGTGTCTCCTCATCTTTCTTTCCTTTTCATCTCGCCATGTTTCATGTCCGTCTGTTAATTATTTGAGATTGATTAATTAGTTTATTTTTCTCACTTTTCTCTCTCCCCTTATCCTCATGAGACGTTGGTCATCATTAAAAATAACAAGTTCTTCAGTGTTCTGCCCCGGTAAATAAAGACACAAAGAAAATTGATAAAGACAAACAGTTATTTCTTTTTTTTGTTTTTTATTACGGTGCACAGAGACATCACCTGCTCTGTCATCAACACGTTTGATCATTACACTATTATCCATTCATTATTTTATTATTAAGTTTGATGAGATGTCAGAGAGACAGCAGCATGAAGTTTATGTGGATATTCTATTACTGGTTGGAGCCGTTGGTGGTTTTGTAGATGTTTAGTCACAAAAGAACTGTGAGAGAAATTCTCAAATGTCCCTTCTTATTTTGATATATTGTGCTTACATATGAAACTTAACAATAGATACAACATTATTAATCAATGTAAAGTCAAATCTTATTGTTTGTGTGCTTCCACATGAGTTCTGTCTTGTGATAGCGAGGTGGTGGCAGAGTATGAATGGATGTACTGTACTGTATGTATTGTATATGGTATAATGTGCCGTGGAGAATTAATATAAAGGAACTTAGGTAAGGAGTTTATCCTGAAGGGGGTTGGTGAAGCCTCTTCTGTGTATAAGTGCTTTGACCTTAGGTTGACGTATGACACACAACAATGGTTGAAGTGTTTAAGAAGGTTGTGTCTATCATGAGATGGAGGTGGAGATGAGTGGAACAGGGTTTTGAGAGAGATCATGTATTCTTGTGACTGCTACAATTGAATGTGTTGTTTCTTATTGTTACAGAGGCTGAGGAGAGACGGCCTCTCAACATCAAGTCAACATCTGTGTGTGTGGCTCGTGCTTGCAAGCAATAAAGAAATTGTAGAAAAGAAATATTGTGTCGCCCTTTGACCAGCTCTCATCTGCACTAGACAGGCGACTGGTATTCAGTTGCCACAACACAACTTACAGCATTATTAAAGCATCCCACTGCTTTTCAAGCATCAAGCTTAAAGGGATATTCCAGTGTAAGTTTAATTCATGGTCTAACACACCTTGACACCGAGTAAGACTCCCCCTACAGAGGTCAAGTTTGCTGACCGCTAGCTTAGCTAGTTTTAGCAACCTCAGAAAAGACGGCACGATAGCAGAAGCAAAGCTAGCAGATGTTTGAGGCTTCGTACTGTGTGCTGGGACTGTACATGTACTGTTGCTGAAGTTTGGTGCTGTTCTGACCATTAATCTGTGGCTTTTTGATGGCGGTTTCTAATTGGAGGTGTGAGGTTGCAAACACGGTTCATTTCTTATAACTTCTTAACAATAAAAGCCCTGTTATTTAGTCATTTAAAACTTTTATTATGAAGCAGCATCACAGGAAACATTGTGTTTCACGGCAGATGTTTGAAAGAACAAATAGGACGAGAGAAAACTAAAGAGATTCAGTTAGAAGCTACAAAAGCACTGAGAGCTGAACTGTTCTCTCGGGTTTCCTGCACAGACGTGAGCTGAGTAATCGCTCTGAGGGTGGAGACGGGAGCTCGCTGCAGGTCGGCGGCAGCTGCGCGGCGTCACCGTGGAATACGTTTATGGTAAATTACACTGCGTCTCGCCAAAAAGAACATTTAACAGGGAGCCGCGTGACCTCTGAACCTTCGTACGGCTCGCAGACAACACAACGCGAAAAAAAGGACGAGCTGCATAAGCAATTATTAGATGCTACATGATGACAGACTGTGTTCAGGGGTCACGTACACAATGTCCGACCCAGCTGCCAGAATAATTGTTGGCGATGTACTTTTGTGCGTACCGCGGATATGTTGAAACCTGACGATTCCCCTCGGGTCATTGTTCTACTTTATGTTGTGACAACGCTGTGCTTATGGTCTGGTTGCGCACAAAAACACTTAACACAAAATAGCTGGTTCAAACACATGGGAAACTGCAACCGCTCGGCGGCCTCGTCGCCTCGCTCCACCACCATCCTCCCCTCCACCTCCTGATATGTAAGTCAGTCAATAAGCAAGCCTGTGAATATTCTCATTCATCCAGGTCATAGTTATCTCAAGGAAATTGAATCGAACGCAACTGGATTTGGTTTTTGTCTTGAAGACGTTTCACCTCTCATCCAAGAGGCTTCATCAGTTCCTGCTCGCTTGACTAGGCTGGGACTAGTCCAACTAGCCGGTGTGGAGGTCCAGCTATTTAACCTCTTAGGAGGCGGTCACAAGGCCACTGATGCCTATGGGTCGTATGTGCTCCATTATTGCCAACGACAGTCGTTGGTATGGTCGTTGGGGATGGTGGAAAGTTGGTTTCGACTTCGTTAGTGCTCTATTGTGTTGTAACGACAGTCGTTGGAGTCACATGAGGCCCTTTGTGCACAGCCGTTGTTCTTAGAGGCTAAGTTGTTTCCGGCTAGTTGGACTAGTCCCAGCCTAGTCAAGCGAGCATGAACTGAAGCCTCTTGGATGAGAGGTGAAACGTCTTCAAGACAAAAACCAAATCCAGTTGCGTTCGATTCAATTTCCTTGAGATAGTCAATAAGCAAGTTATGTGAACACAATATCACATGTATTACAAAATTTTCAATATGGCATGTATGACGGTGGTTTGAACTCGGGACAACTCAGCAGATTCTGCTCTTTTCTGGCCACATGTGTCTCTCATCATTTCCCAAGGCCTCTGTCTTCTGTGCCTTTAGACAACACAGTGTCGGCAGGGATATCACCGGCATCCCAGATACATGTTGTTTCCATGAGTCACGCCTGGAGGACGAGTTAAATAAGCATGTCTGAGAAGAAAAAGAAAAGGGGTTTGAGTCAGAGCGGCATCGTCAGCATGATCAGTCACCTCTGTCTCAAACTGACATTCAGAATGACATTTTTATAACACAAATTACACATGTGCGTGGATTTAAGCGGGATTACAATCACCAGGTTCTTCTCAGTCGTTACAGCTCGCCGGAGTGACGTTGGGTCGGCTGTTCTGTGTGCAGAAGACTTTCACATCTTGTAATAGCTCTCGTTCGGAGGCGGCGTCTCTCCTGAGAAGGCTCGGCGCGGGAACAACTGCGACATGTGCCGCAGTCCTTATGTAAAACTTCAGCTTTTTTTTTTTTAAAGAACGATGAAAAGCCCACTTCACGGCTTATCCCGGCTGCACAGAAAGGAAGACTTATCTTTTCAGTGAGATTCCAAAATTATGAAAGGCAAAAAACCTCGCTGGCAGATGTGCTTCGCTTTTCATCAAGCTGACTCCTATTTGCCCGGGTTTATCTGCCGGCAGAGATCCGCGATGTGACGGAAATACATTGTACAACTGTAACGACGAGCAGGCCAAAATCCTGTGACGGAGTAACACTCAGCGGGCCTTTCGTAGATGGTGTGCCGACTGCAAAGTTGCATATTAGTCAGAGTGAGATAACACTGAGCCCCACTTTATCATAAACCGAAAACAAACACGGCGCCGCTGTTAATTCTCTCAGAAGGCGCCAGGCGTTTGGAAAAGTCGGGCGGCTGACCCGCCGAGCTCTCGGTTGATCTTTTTATACCTTCCTCTGGATGAGTATTCAAGACAAGAACGCGGTTCATCTTGCATCAGAGACCAGATGACACCCAAACTGTAACTAATGCCTCTAAGCTCACTGTGCGAGAAACTCATTCTGTTTGCCAAGCCGTGCAAAATCAATGTCTGTGCAATCACGGAGCCGCGGATGCAGCCGCACGACGCGCCGCTCCGATGTGCGTTGGAACTAGTTTGTGTCGATGCAGAGTGTGTTTACCCAAGAGGGGCCCGCGTCGTGATCAGCGTCATCAATCCATACAGCACCACGATACGAATAAACTTAAAGTACGCAGGGGTTCACAGGTCAGATTGGTTCATTAACTAGCTCGTATTTATTCCTGGAATGGATGTTTGTTCCATGTTTTGCATGCTGTCACCGGTCACGCCCTCCGCGTGGATCTGAGCTGCGATCGGTTCGACTAAAAAATGATTTCTTTTCGATGTCATATGAGAGGATGACTAGAGAGATGAAAATAGACATCATTTCTACAGAACGGACTTTTTCTCTCTCTCTCATCTTGTGACCAGTACGAGTTTATCTTTCACCCTCAGACTGGAAGCACAGGTACGATGAAATTTCATGCCCAGTCGTCAGGATCAGAGGTCGGCATCGCCATCAGCCGCTCTGACACCACTGGATCATTGTTAAGGAGATCTCAGGATGATTTCCAGCCGTTGTTACGAAGACTAAAAATCAATTCAAGCCAATAGATGATCTTTTTTTGTGCCTAAGCCTGACCAGACCTTCAGTACAGCGCTGTCACAACATGAAATAGAAATGTATGAAAATGAAAAAGTTATATTTTAAAAACACATGTTACATATGAAAGGTCTCCACTGATTGTTGACTTGCCAGTTTATCTATATATTTTGCTTCCATAATGTATAACAAAATATATAAACTTAAGTTTTAAAAATCCAGTGGTAATATTTACTGACATGTCCAGTATTCAGAAACATATTACTTAAATGTATTTTCCAGTTATTACTAAATCATATATAGTAAAATATATTTTACAACATATGAAAAACACCAATACCTGGTCAATTTGTCAGAATAAATAATTTGATATTTTCAACCCTGCAAACACATAATTGAAAATACATTTTAACATATATACTGTAAGGATGACTACTTTAAAACACAAGTCTGTATCAACTCTTCATAGCTATGTAATATATAATCACAAGGTGAAAATATTGTCCTAACACTATTTAAAGGGCCACTGTGTAGTTTTGGAGAAGAAAGTAAAACTCAGAATTTTGATATTTACAATATTAATGAGGTAATAATACAAACTTTTTTTCCATAAGTGAATAAACAAGCTGTTCTCAGAGCAGAATAAGGTCCCAGAACACTGTTTGAAGCTAGAAAGGTGGCAGGGTCTGCCACATATAAACACACAGTATAAACTGTGTTGTCCTTTAAGGTTTTTTTTTCATTCAGTCATGTAAACAAAGATAGTTTGTTTATTTAGTTTGTTAAGGCAGAGAAAAAATTATCCGCCGATGACGATTTTTCTCTTCTCATTAACTTTTCTTCGACAAAACTACAGACTGCTCCTTTAACAGACACCAATACGGAACACAAAAAACACACACAGATATGCAAGCAATGCAAAACAGGAACTTGGGAACCGTGGAAGCAAATACATTAATAAAACACTGTAATAAATAAAAATACTCGAATAAAATGCTATGATTGACAAAATACATACAGCAGGGTCAACATGTCTGAGACCACCAGTCAGAACACCTCCACCCTGCAGCCCATCCTGATCGGAACACCACCCTCTCCACTACAAACAGCAACAGCAGCTCAACAATCCAAGTGAAAAAGCAAATCAACCGTATATGGAAAATATATAAGGATTGCATACGGGTGTGAACATAAAATCCACGGTACGGATGAATATAAAACAAAACATTTCTATTAATGAACCAGAACATTTGATTCGGTGGTGATGGAGGGTCAGCGTTCATGTCGTCGTGCTTTAAAATGTCACAGAAGAAGACCTCGGTCCACCTATAGGGCGTCACGGCAGATTCATTTTTCACTCCATTCGCCGAGATCCCACGGTGCTTTCTCTTCCTCATGCATGACAGATAAATATTGTATGCGCCGTCTGCGAGTACACACAGCCACATCTATACGCACACACACTGACACGCACACACACACACAATGTAGCCGCGTCTCCAGGCGCTTTAGGTGTTAAGAGAATATCAGGGCGTCGGAGCAGCTCGCTCCGCCTCTCTCCACCGTCTGATCTTCTCCTCAGACCTCCTGCCTCTCGACGCTTCTCGAGTTCCTCTCACGCCTGTCTGCTCTCCTCGTGACCTTTTCAAAGTTATACATACAGAATGAGATTCTCTCCCCTTCAGGAATGTACCATTTGGGAGCAATCCCATAACTTAGAAGACACTCGCGAAGCGCTGCGAGGATTTTCAAATGCCCATTGAGACGCACTGTGCATGATTTCTCGCCACCTCCCCACCCCCCCTCGCCATTCTTCTTCCCTCGCTGTTTTTTTTTCTTTCATAGTCATTCCACACTTCAGCTCTCACTCTACATCTAATATTGGGCCAAGATTTCAATTTGTTGTTTGACCTTTTCCCGGCTACATTCTTGGGGAAAGTGCAAATAGCGTTGCGCTCCCAGGACTTTAATTCTGGGCGCCCGAGCTTTCGCTGGAAGGAAAAAAGTCCATCTCGATCCTTCAAACTAATACGTCCTATCAATGGCGCCGTATCTTCTGATGCCTTGGAAATATAGCCGTTATTTACAGGTATTAGATACTCGCCCCCACACAACATTAACTTCCGAGCGGTGTAATGCATCTCCTCCGCCACCTCGCCCCAGACGCATAATGGCACTCTGACTGCTTTACATGACCAATGCCGCTTTCATTGTGCAAATGCGACTCGTGTCATAAATAAGCTTGTTAATTTTTTTCGCCCCGCTGTTTGCGGTGACAAATCACCCGCCGTGTAAACATTGTCAACAGATGGCAAAATTACTCAAGCGAGGGGTGTGCCCGATACTTCTGGGAGGTGTAATGGCGGTGGCTGTGTCTGGCAATGGGATGCTAAGTGATGCAGGGCTCCATTCTTCTTCGCTCAGGCCCCGGCGAACAGCTTCATACATCAAACCGACGCGCCGCCTCAGACAGATGCGTGCCGGGGAAAAAGACGGAACACATGCTACTATTACCTCAGACGGATCGCGCCAAAAAACAAAGCGCGCGATGGATATTCCATACCCCCCCCCCCGCGAGCTTGACAGGCCTCTGCAATAACAGTGCCCCCCAGGAGGACAATGTGTGTGTGTTGATGTGATTGAGAGGGTGTGTATCCCTCCCGCCTTCACCTTATGCGCTCAGATTGATCAAGTTCCGTTCATTTCCTGTCGGATACATGAAGTCATCGCCGGCAATTATCAACTTTTGTTGTGAGATGGAAGTCGCGGCAAAGTCCGCATTGTGGAAAAAGGGTCACGGTTGTTTGCGCCGAAGTTCTTCCACACCACTCTGCTCTCCCGTTCCGAGAAGGAGATCAAAAGGGACAAAGGACCTGATGCTCTAGACTTTGTGAATATGGCTTTCGCCGTGAATGGGCTCATTGTATCCGCCGAGATGCAATTACGCCGCATTTTTTCTTTGCACTTACTCGCGCCTCGCCTTGTTTCCTCACCAGCTGAATGGCGATGTTGCGGTAGGCGGAGGCGTGAGGTGAGAGGCGGTCGGAGTCTTTGTTGCAGCCGGCGAAGGTGAACCGAGGAACGCCGTTCCACTGCGTCATCAAAAGTCACAGGATAATGAAGGTCGGAAATCCTCGAGTCGGACTGCGTTGACTTTAGAAAGGAAATGGCCATGGTTAAATATTTCACAAAGGGGTTTGTTATTAACATTTCAATAAAACACATCCCTTTACGAAACTGAACAAACAGCTCAGGTGCCAGAATAAAGCGATGGCAGTTTATGTTTCTGCAAACCACTAACACATTCACATTCGCATGCGTCGTACGTCGTTGACATTACAACAAGACGCGTCACATTACCGGTTTACGACCCGACTTTCATGACAGCTGGCAGAGGGAATGGTGTCCGAGTTAAGCGACATAACTGGCAAGCCAATGACCACAGTTCATGACTACGTTTCGACTTCAAGTGCGAAACTACTGAATATTGAGACCTCGGGACAATTTCCAGGATTTTAAAGGCAAACAACACAAATATGTATTTAATAACGTAAAGTGAAAGTGCATGCATACAAAAAAGGTCATTAAATATAAATTATATAATGTAATACTTACAAAGATTACTATATTCAGTCATTTTCATATTTCAGGTTTGAGATATCAAATTTTTTTTACAGTTTCATTAAAATATTTCATTTAGATCAGGAGTTCCAATGGGCTCAGTATATTATTTGGATGTCTGATTGAATAGAGCACACTGTATTCAGTCTGACTAAAACATTTATGTTGCTGTATATATGTGAATATTCCCTGCCTCTCTGAAAAGACTCTGCCATTGAACTCTGTCTCGGTGTCAGGGGTCTCGGTGCTGCTGACGCATTTCCCTCCTCCTCCTCCTCCACCTCCTCCTTCCTTCTCTGCTGCGGCTCTGTGTTTTCTTTCTTGTGTTTTTTTCATGTGTTCGAACAAGTTTTGTGGTGTTGCCACAGTGTCAAGCAGCTTCCCTGCGCACGTCACAGCTCGCAACGTTTTTCATTTACAGCTGTAAACTGAAACTGAACCCTTTATATCCATCCAATCGACGCTTGAATCAATCTACAAAATGGGTACGTAGTATTGGTATTTTTGGATCGATCCGCCCACCCCCAGTGTCTAATGGTTAGTGTGCGTGCAGGGCATGGTGTGGCCTTAATGTACTGAGATGGAAAGTAACTGTGTGGAGGCTCAGAGGCACAGATGGTGCGTCAGATCCACATACCGGCATTTTATTAATTCATCTGTAAACTGTGTAAGCCTGATTAAAAGAAGACTTTGAATGAGAAAATTGCAACTAAATAAATAAAGACTTTTATCTTTTTTTCTTCATCCAGTCAAACAAGTGCATACATCCACCAAGGCCCAACAGTCCCCTTTAATCAAATCAAGCCTGATCAAATATCAAACTCGCCCTGTATCACTCAGCATTTCCTCCCGCCCATAACTCCTGGGATCTGCACCGAACTTTCTTTGACATCCATGCATCACTGACTGAGAAATGAATGAAAATGTCAAAAGAACACCCTACCGCACAATGTTAAAAAATCCAGAATCAATCCCTTTATCCGGATCTGCACCAACAGTTAATGGGGTCTATTCTGGGTCTCGACCCATCTTCATCCATTGTGTAATCCTGCTGACAAACCAACCAACCAACAAACAAATGAACACGGGTGAAAACATAACCTCCTTGGCGGAAGTAATCATCAATAGAATATAGACCGTAGTGGAATGGTAACAGTGTCTGCCAGAGAACCTTTTTTGATCTATCACTCATTTGTTTTAATTCTTCACATTGTTAACCTGACGCGCCACGTGGTTTCTTACAAGGAACCATCTGGAAAGACAGTTCTAGAAACTGTCTGGAAAAGGAAGGAAGGCAGGGACTTTCAAAAATCACTTGCCAGGTGATTGGACGGAACCATCTAATCCTAACTGAAGCCAGTCGGGAGAGGAGCTAAAGCATCTCTGTCATCGTAAAAAAAAGGCTTTGTTGCCGTTCTTTGCTCTTCTTTCAATGAAATATAATCTATAGTTCCGATACAACTGGTGCTGTAACAACGGACATGCAAACTCTTGAGGGGCTGCTATTGTTGTCACTTCTCTTGCTCATCGTCACACCTAAACCACACCCATAGCGGCCAGTTCTTCCTCAAAGGACGCTGATTGGTGAAATGCCTGTGTGGTTGGCCACAAGCGCATAGCCTGCAGCTTGGCGAGATGGCTACACGACAGTGAAAATAATTACTTTTTAGACCATGCCAGTTATCTGCTCTACTCTAATTTCCCTCATACAACGCAACTTTCTTCTGATGAGCAGCTCAGTTCACATTGACATACAACCCATTATTGATAAATGAATTCTTAAGGTCCATTGGTTCGGACTGATCAACACTGTCCAATGTCTTTTCTGTTTCAACCCACATAATCCCTTCTAGTAATGAAGGTCTTAAAGTCTCAAGCAGCACACACATCCCTGACTACCATTTATTTGAGCTCTCGTCCGGATCAATAAGCT